>OX375877.1:3482477-3819977 GCA_947359465.1 Metellina segmentata | reverse complement strand
ATCACTCATAAACGTAGAGTGTAGCTGTACCAGTCGTTCACAATACCAGCCCACACATTAATACTGAAACGTTGTTGAAACGCATGTCGACGCGTTGCATGTGGATTATCGGTTGCCCACACATGGGAATTGTGCGCATTAAAGACACCCTCGCGTGAAAATGTCGCTTCATCTGTAAATAGCACATAATCTACGAAATCCGGCTGCAACGCACATTGCTGCATCACCCACAGGCAAAAGTTCACGCGGCGAGGATAATCTGCCGGATTCAATGCTTGTACTTTCTGAAAATGGAAGGGGTGTAAGCGATTTTCGTTTAACACTCTGCATACAGTCTGATGACTCACACCTACGTCACGCGCAACAGTTCTTGTGCTTGACTCGGGTCTATCAGCCACAATGTTCAAGATGCTTTCTTCCAGCCTTGGAGTGCGTACAGCTCTTACTCGACCAGCGCCATGTCTGTTGACGTCGAACGCACCTGTTTCACAAAGTTGACGATGTAACCGTTGAAAAATTCTATGATCCGGCATTCGTCGATCAGGATACTCCGCGCGATACATTCGTAACGCAGCTCTGCCGTTACCATTTGCACGGCCGTACATGTAATGCATGTCTGCTTTTTCTGCATACGTAAAGTCACCCATCGTCTACGGCAGCACAATTGTGAATGGCGCTTTTCCCTACTGCGATGCATCATGTTCAACAGCGGCTAGACATCTACTGCCCTCTACCGGCAATGATACCAACCGATCACTCCATTTCTCTTTCCTTTTATTTCCCCTGTTTACGCCTCACCGCGTCACTTGCGACTATACATTCCTATACAATAAATCATTGTTACAATGTCCTGTACCTACCATTAAAGTTTGTACCATGAATTCGGGACCACCCTGTATATATGTATATATATGTATATATATATATGTATATATATATATATATATGTATATATATATACATATATATATGTATATATATATATATATATATATATATATATATGTATATATATATGTATACATATATATATGTATATATATATGTATATATATATATATATATATATATATATATATATGTATATATATATATGTATATATATGTATATATATATACATATATATATATATATATATATATATGTATATATATATGTATACATATATATATGTATATATATATGTATATATATATATATATATATGTATATATATATATGTATATATATATGTATATATATATACATATATATATACATATATATATGTATATATATATATATATATATATATATATATATATATATATATATATATATATATATATATACTAGGGGGCCCGCCCCCTGCTCGCTAACGCTCGCCAACCCCCGGAGGATTGCTTCGCAATTCTCATTGGTTCGCTGCGCGAACCTATGCTCGCTTCGCTCGCATCAATGAAGACACGTGTCCTAGCAGAAAGGATTCATTACAAAATATATTCCAAAAAAATATTTTTCAAATCTAAATTTGTTGTATTACATAAAAGATATATACAGTACCTCTGGAATCAGAATTTAGATGAAAACTTTGAGCAAATTTTTACTCGCAATGTGAGCGCTGCTTTTGAAATTGAATACCCAGCATGTTGTTTGTGTGTACATTTCCCCAGTACTCGAGCCACCCATACACTTTTTGACTGAGTTTGTTGTCGAAAGTTGTAGTGCACGCGTCTTGTACTATAATTGTTAGCCTTGAAAAGGACCGTTTTTTAAATAGCCCTGAAAAGATCCCCCGCTTTCTTAGATTTCTATTACAAACAACAACAGCTCGTCTAAAATTCATTTTTTTTTCCAATAAAATTTCATCCGATAACGCTATAGATTCAAATGACTCGCGAGGCTCCTAGTAAACAAACAATCGCACAATGTTGCCAAAACGCGGTAACAAATAACGTCTTTTTTGCGTGCCACGTAAGAGAAATATATATATAGATATATATATATATATATCTCGTTTGAATACTAAGAAGTTGGAAAATATTTTAAAGTACTAAAACAAGTATGGGCAACCTTTGGAAAGTTGCGGGCTAAACTTTAGGATATTAATGAAGTCGCGGGCCGTACATAACAGGTAGTTGTGAAAAAGTAATAATGATAAGGTTTATTTTATTTTATGTATTTAATAATTGGAATGGTAAAGTTAGATGAACAGAGTAATATCGTATTGATTAAGTATTTACTTCCAATCACCAGAAATTAATGAGAAGTTTGCGCTTGAGAAACAAGATAATCAATGACGGGATCAATCCCACTCATACACAGGTGCAGAGTTTTTTCCAAATTTTCATCTGTATGCCTGGTTCGATACTTCGATTTAATAGTTTTCATCATGGAAAAGAACTATCCGAGTAGTGTTGATTTGTATCAGAGTTTATATAACAATCACATCCGCAAGTAAGGAATGGAACCAAGAAGAGCAATGCCGTTTCTCGGATACAATTAATAACGAAATTTATAATTATTATTCCCGATTAACCGTGGAATTGAGTGGCGCGATGTGTCGCCGATAACTTGTCTAGCGACTTGGAAACTTCGTTTTGATTTAATTTGTTCAAGAAAGCAGGCTCAGCCATCCCAAATATCCAATACTAATTTTATTAGTAATAATAACTATATAAGCTAGTATTGGAAATACCAACTTTTACATTTTTACATTCAGGAGTGCCTCAAATAATTCAAGCTCTAGATCGGAAGGTTCCTGGTTCGAATCCGGGCCCGGGAGTGGATGTTTGTAAACGTATGGTGTAGAGGCGGCTGGTGCACCTTAAATCTGTCGTGGCCGAAAGTCCTCACGTTGGGTTGACGTGGAAGTTTGGAGAGTGGGGTGCCAGCTCAGGTGTTGCTTCGTCATCTGACCGTGGTTCAAAATTACGAGGTGTTGTCCTCGGATCTTTCCCTTAAGGGACTGATCCCGGACCGTCGTCAATAGCCCGTTGTGTTGCTCTAGTACGACGTTAACTAAAAAATTACCAAAAATTACCAATCAAATAATTCAAGATATTTTTAGTGTGCCGTTAACTAAAAAAGGTTGAGAAACATTGACCCACGTAGTTCTGGGTTTTGTTCCTCCCCCCCCCCCCCCCACCTTATCTTGTTGGCGAAAACCGAGAATATTTACATTTTTTCAAGAGCGAATTTAAAAATGTTCCGCGGGCCGGATCAAAAACCGGGGCGGGCCACATCCGGCCCCCGGGCCGGGGGTTGCCCATATATGTAATAAATCATGTATCGGTTTTCTGGTTGATTTTCGTGATTTCTAGTGACACCATAAGTGTTTAGTCGAATTATATACTTGACATTAAGCGTTATCATATTTCGATTGGGGAACACTAAAGGAAAGACAAAATGGTATTAGATGTTTGTTCAATAACTCTTAATACAAGTTTTCGAAATAATTCCTCCAGAAAATCTAAAATTCTCCAGATTCTCTAGACAATAACATTACTACTTTTATCTTTCTGCTACTAGAGCTTCTTCATTAAGTAAAATATTATTAACTGTTGATTAAGAAACTTTATTTATCGAAGTAATTTCCTTTTCGGATTCTTTAACGCTTCTTAAAAATAGTCTTCTAAGATTCTAAGATTGTTGGGTGCTTTGAGGTTTATGGTTACGACAGTTCTCAACCTTCGCCTCTATTGTTCAGATTTTTTTTTGGTCAGATGGTAATGGTAATTTTAGTTAACGTCGTACTAGAGCAACACAACGGGCTATTGACCACGCTCCGGAATCAGTCCCTTAAGGGAAAGATTCGAGGACAACACCTCGTAATTTTGAACCACGGTCAGATGACGAAGCAACACCTGAGCTGGCACCCCACTCTCCAAACTTCCACGTCAACCCAACGTGAGGACTTTCGGCCACGACAGATTTAAGGGTACACCAGCCGCCTCTACACCATACGTTTACAAACATCCATGCCCGGACCCGGATTCGAACCAGGAACCTTCCGATCTAGAGGCTAACACCTTAACCACTATATCGGTTGGTCGGCTTTTTTTTTGTCAGAAGAGTGGAGTTAGTTTGACTTAGAATTTGTTAGAGATTAGAAATCGGATTAATTGGTTCGTTGTGGTTTTGGTTTTGAAAGCTCGGATCATCAGATTGCAGAAGTTTTCAGTATTTGTCGTTTGGAATTTTAAGGATTCGAATAGTTAAATAGTCTTTTTCTCGCTTCGTAGTCGGAATTAATTTCCATGCGACTTGCAAATTGAAATAAACGCTCAAAATTCATTTCTCCATTCCATTATGTCTTGTAATGTCAACAATATTAAACGAGCTGAGTTCCATCCTAATGACCACCACTACTAATGACGTCAGCGGCTACTCAACTTTCACGTTGACAGTGAAATAAGTCTCGTGTCGAGTGCTGGTATACTGAATAATATCGTTACCACCAGACTTGTTAATTTGTTGCCTTAAACCGCATTTACACCGGAGTTACAAACTTCTCCCCCTCCAAACATCGAAATTATTCCGAGAAACGGCACTCCTTGTATCGTCAAGATCTCGAGGGGGGATTTGGCGAGTTTTCAACTCTAATTTTGTTTTCAACCAGGAGTCGGTTGAGATCAAATGATTGCAACTTTTGGGGGACATTTCTCCCAGACGAAATTTAGGATGAATATGCGCCCCTATTTCGTTCCCTTTCGGTATTGCTCGACAATCACCGCTCCCCTCTGCCCTTCGGCACCCCATGGTCACTCACGCCGTCTTTTGCTCGCTCTCTGTGACATTCCCCCTCATCGCTTGCCTTGGTCAACATCTCACCCCAAACTGTCAGTGAGTGAGCTATACGATTAAAATGGCGTGACGGATGGTCATCACTCTTCTCTACAAAGGGGTGAGAAGAGTGCTCACTCCTTGGTGTTGCTGATAAAGTCGACAAAACGTTTACACCGGAGTGGGTAAGCATAGGGGATTGGACACGAAAAGGGAGATAAAAAAATGTGCAACTCCGGTGTAAACGCGGCTTTAGAGCCCAGTTGGTTTCGACTATGATTTCAACGAAGGAACAAAATGGTAATTTCTACACGTATACTGTAGGTACTGTATGTATGATGCGTATGTACTGTATTTCGTTTCCAAACACTTAACCATCCAAGTGGTATCGACGTGATATCTCGTCCATCAAGATCTGGTTTTTTCTTTCGCTAATGACGAGATATGTCGTGTAGACAACCACCAGGAGGGTTAACTTGGTGTTTTCAATCAAATTTGTTCGAAAATTGACTTGACTAAGGATGTTTTTTGTATACCGCCATTTTGCGACAGAACTCAAAGTGATTGACACATTTTTGAATAGTAGCAAACTTCAATTACACTCTATTACTAACCAATCGACGCACCCAGAAGGAGTTGTTCGATTGCGATAAAAATGGGTGGATGTGAAGAACATACATAGAAAAACAAACGATTCAAATTTCAGAACATTTGAATGGTTTATGTCAGAGTTTGACCATTACAAGGGGAGGAAGTCAATAAGGCGTTGGACCCTCCTCTGGATTAGATGCGTCACCCGGCGTGGCATCAACTGAAAAAGCTCCCGGAAAGTTTTTTTTAACTTTAAAAATGTGAAAGAAGTGTCCTGTGGAATTTCTCGCCAAATTGGCTCCAACTGTCAGGCTAAATGGTGAACCATTCCGGTATAGTTACAATCGCCTTCCCATAACGTCTCAAATGTGCTCTTCGAAAGAGAGATGGGGAGACCTAGCTGGAAGAAAGTGTTGGGAAAGCTTGAAGACAATTCGTAGCAACATGTGCCGGGCATTATCTTGTTGAAGAGTAAGTCCGGGGTGTCGTAAAAGGTAACACAATCGGTCGAAGAATGTCGTCTACGTACCGCTGTGCTGTAAGTGTGCCAGAAATGACTAACAAAGGGCTATAGGAGATTTCAACACAGACCATTACGGCCTGTTGTGGGCATGCGATAGTAAGGGCAGGATCACCACGTTGCCCTGGATGTCTCCAGATACGTTTGCGGTTGTCGTCACGACACAGTTGGAAACGGGACTTGTCACTTAAGACTATACGTCCCCAGTCAGACCTGTTCCAAGTGGATCAAGCAAGGACTCCTTGGTGCATCGAATTTTTTGCTATAGAGCAGGGATGGCGAACCTATGACCTGCGGGTCAGACACTGACCCACGCAGGCTTTTTAAATGACCCACGCGTTGATTTTTATAAATTTATCATATTTCATCATATGCATAAAGAATATTAATTATTTTTCGAACTCCTCTTTTAAAAATATGAAGAAAATACAAGTGTTAATAAAGAACTTAAAAATGAAAAAAAAAATGCATAAATGATTTTTGTAAAATGTGTTTGATGTATTGACTATACATAATGCTGTTTTAAGATTTATATGAGAATATTAGGATATATATATGACAAAACTTGACATCTTTACTAGGGATGTGGAAATGAAAATCATGAAATTTTTTCATCAGTTACAAAAACATTTTCAAAACACAATTACAATGGAAAATGCGCTCGACGTTTAAGAAAATGCAATCAAAAAATATTTAATGATTATACAGGAAATAAAACAAGCCTTTGAGGAGATATTTAATCAATTTAAAAGTATGGAAAATACATTTCACTTTATTTTATATCCATACGAAACGAAATTCGAAACAATGGAGTTAAACGAATTTAAGTGGCTAGGTATCCTTGATTTAGAAATGGAATTAGTTGAATTTCAAAGCAGTTTTAGAAAAATAAATGTGATAACTTGATTTCCGAAGTAGGAGGGAAAATGTCTGAAATTAGAGCATATATTGATCCCACACTAAAAATTGAAAATATTATATTAAACGTATGGGATTTTTTACCAAATAATTTTATATCAATGAAGAAACTTGCTAATGCTCTTTTAACGATGTTTGCATACACATATTCATGCGAAAAATTGTTTTCTTCGGTGAATTTTCTAAAGTCTACCAATAGAAATAAACTCTGAAATGAATTGACTGCAAAATGCGTTAAACTAATGAATACTGAATATGAACCTATAATATAGAAATTATGTGACAAAAAACAACAATATATATATATATATATATATATATCTTTTCCTTGTCCATTAAAAACTGAGTGCAGGGGGGCTGGGCAGGATTTCTCCCCTTTCATCAAATCCATATCTCTTCAATTGCAAAAGTAAAAGCTTTAAAACAAAAATTAATCGTTAACTTTTTAAAGAATTAAAAAATTAAGAACCAAAAACAGTAGTTTTTTACCATGCTCCCATTTCCAAGTGACCCATGAGCTAGTACTAAAAAATTAATGAACAAAATTTGACCCACTTCTTAAAAAGATTCGCCGTCAATGTGCTATGGAGTATATTTTAATTAGAACAAATTAAATTCGATTGAAGTCAATCATGCCATGCAAGTCGAAGTAGGCTATGTTGTCATGCTGGTTAGCAAAATTCGAAACTCCAATGTTAACATATAGTAGTTACGAGTTATGCAATTAGTATAGGATATATACTGCACGTTTTAGCTATTCCTTTTCCTATTTAAGTATTTATATACTGTCATGCAGAAAAAGTCACATCAGTGGAAAAATATGCATCAAAATAACTGAATACAAGGAACAGTACAAAAAACAGAGAGATGAAAAGAAAGCACAACATTGAAAAGGTACTAAAGATTGAGACATAATCGTGAAATTCAATAAAAAAAATTTTAGTTTTTAAAAGTCAATGATAATTTTTTTAACTTTAGAACTGTGAAAGAAAATGTTAAGACTTGTTGGTAAGTTACTTGTGTGTGATTTGCATAAATAAAAAAATTGGTTGATTTTTTAAGTAACTCTTGATACAAAATGTCCTTTTAAAAGGATTTTTATGTGTATTATATGAAATACACGAAAATATAACTCGTTAAGAAGTCTTTTGAAATTAATATGATTATGATAAAAACTTAAATTTAAATACAAAGGTTTGGTCTTCCAAAGAGACATTTGGTACAAAGATCTGTTAATGAGCAGATAAATATTTTTTATTACACGGTATTTAAGGAAAATGAATCGAAGAAATATATTTTTTACTTCTTCTAGGTGAAATGATCATTATTCTTATCGTTGTCTTAAATCAGAAGCTCATTAACTGACACTTTTTCGGAAATTTTATATGCTTACTTGAATGATCATTTGCAATAGGTTCAAAGTAATACTGAAATCTCCTGAAAAGATGTATACAACAATCAAAATGCTTACTTTGATGTCTAAAAATTAATAATGTTGAAACATCTGTATACTAAACAATTGTTTGTAGTTAGTAAGTTTATGCTCTAATCCAAAGATACCATTTCAATACAGAATGAATGAATACTCTGGATATTCAATTTTCTTCCGGGAAATGTACTTTTTGTGGATAGCACTACTTTTCTTTAGAAGGCCCTTTACACTACCCTACAATAATCGACCGGGCAGCAAGATGTGATGATATAAGGGAAATACTACATGCTTTAATAGAGGGATGGTCCCCATGTGCTGCAGTGACACTAGCTACCCTTCATGGCATACTAGCAACAAGGTTTTGATAGGTTGAGCTATGGGTATTTATGTCCATTCCTGCTGCAAGACTGTCGCCATCTCAGCAGCAGATTTCGGACGTGGTTCCCTGGTCCGTAAGTGTCACTCTAACTCGTTCCGCAAATGTTCTATGGGGTTTGGGTCTGGACTCTGAGCAGGTCAGGGAAAACGTTTTACATCCATATCTCGATACCACTACTTGACAGAGGCTGACATGGAGCGTTGTCGTCCTGGAAGTAACATTCGTACATTCCATAAAATTGCCAGAGCGAACGAACTTGACTGTCCAAAATGTTCATGCAGGCGTCGGTGTTCAATTGACCAAGAACAACATGCAAATTTATCGGGCCATACCACGAAAAAAAACCCAAACAAGTAGTCTGATTTTATGCAAGTCCGCTGGATGTCCGGTTCATTATTGAATGGTAGTTTGTGTATGTTTAAAACTGGAGTCTTGACAAATAATTTACAAAGTTCGCATAACTTTTAACAATAGTTTTGTAGCATAAAAAGTTCGAACTGTTTTGTAAGATTAATCACAACATCTAGTCACGTTACTGAAATAATTCGCGATGAAATAAATGAAAGAAATTAGCAATCTAGTTTGGCGCCTTGGATTAAATTCGTAGTTCAGTTATGCTGAGAACTTGAACAACAAAATATTAGTTGCTTTGAAATGGTGGTCTGAACGCACTATCCTACTTTGCGTTATTGTAATGTTTGTTTATTTCGCATACGCGCGTGTAAATAATTGATTCTAAAGAACTATCTCCATTAATTTCCTTTCCCTAATAACATTCGCGGTGGTGAAGTTTCGCAGTTTGTAGCCTTTTTGGTTGATATACTTCCTAAAGATGATTAATCAAGGAAATATCTATCAAAATCTTTTAGGATTACTCGCTTTAGAAATGAAGCTTGAGATCCACGATTAATCAAAGATACTTTGCCAGATATGAAACGTATAAAACGGATTATTCTGGAAATTATTTCAGTTTTTTTCGGTTTCTAGTTCCATTTGAATCAAAATTTTGTTCGCGAATTAATTATAAACTAGTAAGTTAGAAATAAGATTACAAAATTGCAGACATTTTCAAAGCCGATAAATAACCGACGAAAATTCCCAAGTGAATTACGGTGATAAGGTAAGGTAATTTTAATTAACGTCACAACAGAGCAACACAGCGGGCTATTAACGACGGTCAAAGATCAAGCCACAAAGGGAAAGATCCGAGGACAACACGGTCAGATAACGAGGCAACATCTGAACTGGCACCCTACTCTCCAAACTTCGACACCAACCCAACGCGAGGATTTTCGGCCACGATCGATTTAAGGTGCACCAGCCGCCTCTAAACCATGCGCTTGCAAACATCCATGCACAGACCCGAATTCGAACCATAGACCTTCCGATCTAGAGGCTAACACCTTAATCATCAGACCGGTCGGCCGGCACAAATACTGTTGGTTACATCAATTAAGGCTCGGTGCACACATCCGGTTTGTCAACGTGCGGCGCCACAGCGGCACCAAAGTTCAACTATGCACACATAACCGTGAAATGACGCACGAACTCATTTCGTGCCACTTGCAATAAATATTCTATCGAAGAAAACGGGTTTATTTCGCTTACTTGGTGTAAAAAAGTATATTTTGAAACACAAAATAGACGTTACTAGATACAACCATTTTTTAATTATTATTTATATTCCATTTATTTATTAAAATAAGTTACTTCAGAACGGAGACTCATCTGCGGCGCCGTGGGGAACTGCGGTACAAATTGCACGCAAGTTGGACGTGCGTCGCCACAGTTGGCGCTGGAGGCATGTGTGCACTGCTCCATTGGATCTAATATATCTTAGACCGCATTTGCGTTGCGGCAACGGCGCCGCACGTTGAAAAACCGTATGTTTACTCCGGGCCTTACTATCAACATCACTCATCTTAATTCAACTATCTACATCAATGCAATTATTAACACATCAATACACTGTCATCATCAATACAAACTTAGAATATCAATCAACTATCAATTCAATCTATAACCGGCATAACCGTCGAAAAAACTCTTCTATTTTTCCTTTTCTTCAAAAACAGAATATATACACGGGCTCGAAATCCGCATGATTTGTAACAAAATTTGCGATGTCCGATTCGGGTTGCCAAGTGTGTTGCCAGATTCTAATGTACTCGAGAATTAAAATCCTACATTAATGACAAAAATTTTCAAGTAAATTAGCGACGAATATTATCAAGTAAATTAATGACAAAAGTTCTCAATACCGGTTTTGACCTGTTTTTAATTCTACTTGTTTTCATAGTCCGGTTTGCCTATGGCTCATAAGGTTTTCTCACTACTTTAGCAATGTACTAGGTATAGGCGGTGAAGATTTTATTTCTCCATAAGTGCAATTACACTAGAAATCCAATTATCCGAACTCCGACTATCCGAATCGCTTTCAGAATTTCAGAAAAAAAATTAAGACGGAAACGTATTGCGATTCGCAAAATAATGGTGAACTTATTGAAAGTTTGAGAGAAGAAAGTGTCGTTGAAGATGACCTTACTGTCGAAGTTGAAGCAGACACGGGACCATCTGCTAGTGAAGCATTTGCCGGCTTAGAAACTGCGTTGAAGTGGATGGAGCGACAGCCCGAGTGTGACAACATGCAACTTCTCATTACCAAGCGGATGCTCGACTTGGTTGCCTGAAAACGGATTAAGATAGTCAAACAGCTTACTTTGACCGAGATGTTTAGCAAGCAATGACTTTCATTTACAGTACGGTACGTACATACTGTACTTATGTATAGCACTTGTAAGTACGCTTAACATGTAAAAGTGTTGCCTTTTCATTTAATTAATTAAAAGCTCTTTATGTTTAAAAATAGTTTTTTTCTCCCATTTTAACATACATACATACAGTAATTAAAATAATTGTACCATAAGAAAGAGTGTAATGTATTGTATTCAGTGATGTTCTCAAATTTAAAAAATAATGGTTTTAGCTGTAGATATAATGATTTTAACAAGAAGTAGCGAAAATATCCAAAGATTCCGAATTTTGTATGACCCACTTTTGATCGCATCCAATTTAATTATTAACCGATTTCAAAAATAATAGTACCGTAAGAAAGAGTACATTCTGAGGTATACTGCGATATTTTAAAAATTAAAAACTAATAGTAATAAGATATAGATACGGCAGTTTTAAAAAAAAGTAACAAAAATGTCCCGATTTTTCCTGAATTTCAAAAAAATATTATCAAGAACCAAATTGAAATTTAAAAAAAACTCGACGAGCTGCAAAAATTTACGTTGAGAGGTACTCTTAAAAAAAACTCACGGCTGAAGACTGAAAATTTGTATGTGTTTTGCTCACTCACGGAAGAAATTTCGCTTCTTCAATTTTGACACTTAATAAACCCTAAACTAATAGCCGCATCGGAAAAAAAATCTTAATAATTGTCCAGAGAATACGATGAAGAACAAACCATGTTAATTTTTTTTTCTTTCCGATCAGTACTTTCTTGGGAAACCGTCTAAGAATCGAGCTAACAACACAGTTTTCAATCCTGCGGCGGCGGTAACATTTTTTTAATATAGAGAGATAGAAACTCTCTTACGATTTTGTTAACCAATAGATGCCCTTTAACACTAGAACGTCCGTCGGTGACGATTCGACACCGGAGCCTATTTACTTTGTTCTTCTTTCCGCATTTGTAAATTGAATTTGAAAATTTTTTGGTGATTTTTAATCATTTTTCTAGATAAATAACACTGTAAAACTTTCGTTGGTCTAGATTCATTTATTAAAATTTTACAGCTAAATTTACCTAGAACTTCCGCTGGTGTCGTTTCGACGCCAAGTGAATTTATCATTCTAAATAGCTTCCGCTTAACTTAATACAAGAATCATTGAGTAGCAACACATTCTTAGATAACCAAACAAATTCTTATGGCAGATCTGTTTGACTTTGAAAAAAATGTTTACATGTTCATAGCGGAAACGAATAAATTATACTAGTGTGATTGGGTCTATAAGTGTTTCGTCGTTTACATTTGTTTATCTGCTTTTAAAATAAACAGATTCGATTTTCGAACCTTATGTAAGTGTAGTGTAGACAAAAAAAAACGATGACTCGTTGGAAAGGTTAAAATCCTGAATAAATTGCTTTTAATTTGTTGCGAGAATCTTGTTGAAAATGAAATGGATGGTGGGGAGCTCTCTTGTTCGAATTTCGATTCCGATGCCCCCAATTTACATGAAAGTGAGTGCGACGCATCAGAAGAAAGTACAGATGAAACTAATAATATTCCAACTAATCCGGATATATATGCCGCTAGGAACGGCACGGAATGGATACGGAATAATGGCAATGTCACATTCAGATTTGCTGCTAGATTTGTATGTAAAGTAGTTGTCTGACTAACTGAGAAACAAAACGTCAATGAATACTTCATTAGTTCGTGGTTACTTTTCATCGACAGTTACATATTCGAACGCATAATAAAATGCACACATGTTGAAGCTAGATGAATTTTGAGCGGTATCAGCTGGTCTGTATCCACTGATGAACAATGTGCTTTTCATGCGATATTCTATGCTCGCGGAGTAAGTGGTGTCAAGAACATTGAACTGCAGTCCCTAAGGTCTGACTCTTGGAGCCTAAACTTCTGTAAAGAAACAATGGGTCGAAATAGATTTCGTTTGATTTTTAAGATTTCATTTAAAATCCACACGTTCTCAGAGAATTTAAGGCAACAATTTGGCTGTGATTTCGGAAATTTGGGATAGATTTATCCCAAACTTCAGAAACTTATTTTTTTATATATATTGTTTTGATATATTAGGGTCATATTCTATGTAAATTTCATGAAATAATCATAAAAGTTAACTCAACTGAATATTCTTCTTGGTTCTGTTATTATTTCATTTAGTTATTGCAATTTATTTTAGGGTAATCGCAATGGCGGACGTTCTAGTGTTTTGTATATGGGTTTTTGAAACACCATGTATTTTTCAGTCAATCTGTGACATTAAACTCTATCTGGAATATTCTTGGACTTGTCAAGCTTAAAAACACAGTTCATTAAAAAAATTATAACGTACTTTCAAATGTAAATTCAGACACTTTCACGTCCTTCATAAATATATCAACTAAGTCTATATAGAGATCAAACACATTCCATTTGTCGCTACCGCGAATTTCCCAAAAATCGAATTCTCTAAAGATTCCAAGGAACACACCTCTTCTTTAGAACGCCATTCAACACGCTTGAAGCCATTAGAGTTAATAACGGCGCGCCATTAAGCGTTTCTTGCAACGCTTGTTTACAAATTTGGAACAAAGCACTCTTAAGAGCGAACGGTAATAGCAATAAGTGCTCTGGCAGGGATTCCTAATCGTCTGGTTTCTTTTCGTTGCCACCACTTTGGATTGGCTTTCAAAAGTGGCGGGCAGTTGTTTGTTGTTGGAGAGGGGCCAGGAGGAGTAATTAATATCGCGAAAATGCCCTCCGCCGAAAGGAGGCGAAGAAAATGATAACAATAAAAAAATGGCGGAAAGAGAGAACACAAATAGAATTGAAAATCGCGTGAGACAGTCAAGAATGATATTTCAATTTGAGAAATAGTTGCAGTACACTTTTCGAACGCTTTCTTTTTCTACCGTTTCTGTTCGATGTGGCAGGCGGTTTTGATCGAAGCAATGCGGAATGGAAGCTGACAACTTCTTGACCCGAATCGTATGTTTCAGAAGTAACATTCCATTGGGTACAATCACGCATAGATTTTAATCGTGAAAGAAGCTGAATCTATTATAATCTTTATCAAAAGAATTTCTGGAATTCAAACTCTCATATCCAACATTTTTGAGTATAATCTCGTATTAATTCTTTGCAAAATGTGCTAATATCAGTGATCCCGAATGAGTTAAAGCTGGCCACATTGCGATGCTCCATATATACCAACGTATTTACCATATATCTGTCCCACATAAGATGTGCCATACGTGATTTTAGTTATGAAAATGGCTGTATTTATTAATATCTTTATTAAAGTAATTTTTTGGGTTTCAAACTATCATCCCTTCAAGTAATCTTATCCCACATTTTTGTGTATAGTATCTGTCGTTTTATTTGTACGCAAGATGCGCTAATATCAGCTGTCACGCATTCAACAAATCTGGCAACACAGGGCTGAATCCAGTCCAGAAAAGTGCACTCTTACTAGGACTAATTTCTTTTCTTATATTTGCATAACATTATAAATATTAAAACTCATACAATACTAAGAAGGGAATATTCGAAACAAAAGAATGTATTTGTGTGTGTACGCAAATTATAAATTAGTACTTACGATTTGAAAGTTCGAAATTTGTGAAGATGAGATTTCTGAGGATGAAACAATCCAATAAAATAGATACGATATCTTTTATAAATTGTCTTGGGGCTCAACTGTGTTTGGCACGCATTGGACAAGACCCAGACAAAATTATATTAAAAATTATTCTTTACATAGTTTCACTTGAAATCTTTTTTTGTGAGCGCTTGTTAATTACTCACTAAAACTTTTTCATACTTTGAAAACCTTTATAAATGTATTTTTAGAAAAATGAATTTCGAAACATTTCTACTAAAATACATGAGGTTTCTGCTATTGAATAGAAATAGTTTCAATTGTATTTAATTTTAATGGTCTGTGTTGAAACACTCCTAATTCAGTGCTTATTCGGTGATCAAACAGATTAGTTTTAATTCAGGTTGTCTTGAAATACGTGCAAATGAAAATTTACGGATCTAATATATGAGACCAAGTTAATTTTTTATATGTAATTAGTATTAGTACTGATTCGAATGTATTCTTTATGTTGCTCAATGCAAGGTAATATGAAATATATATAAATAATTGGATTGTAAACTTTTCCATAAAGCGTTAAAGATATTATGAAAGAAGGAGACTTCTTTCTTTAAGTGTTAGATATTACTTAAATTCAAATTTATGCTATAAAAGAAACGTAGTTTTTTTAAAGATAGATGCTAATGAGATTAAATACATAATTTATTTAAAATAGGCATAACTCAGAAACAATTTTAAAAGCATTGGACAATATCAAAATCTTTATTGACAGTCAATTGCTTTGTTATTGAAAGTAAAAGCTCAGAGGAAGACAATTTCAAATGTTATCCTGCAATTTTAAATGTCCTCATTTGTAATAAACATTTAATCTCAATTCTACAATTCGCCATTTTTTTAATTGCAGCTTCGAACAAGGCATAAGTATTTTACATTCAATAAGCTACCACAGCATTTCCATTACTTAAAAATATTATAACGCACAGTAATAAAACTATTTTAAACGAATAAAAAAATAATCGCGAGATTTTTGGATTCCAATGAAACATTTTTCCAATTTTTGAATTGAAAATTTATAAAAATCGTTCCATCATTCCATGATAACTGTAACTGCTAACAATAAAAGTAATTCTTCGTGAGCCTGGACCATAAACAAAAAAGAGAACATAACAACAGTTATCTGCATAGACAGTATCCTAGAAATTAATGTATTTAACATTTAATTAATTAAAAATTCAATCACTCACAATAATAAAATTATATTGAATGCAAAAAAAACGTTGTGAGATTTTTGAATTCTGATGACACAATCTTTCTGATTTAAAATTAGAAAACATGAAAATCGTTTCATCATTCCACGATAACTGTAATTGTTAACAATAAAAATAATTCTTTGCGAGTCTATAGGTCACAAACCAAAAAGAGTACATGGCAACTGTTTTCTTCATAGACAGTATCCTAGTAAATAATTTACTTAATATGTGACTTACACAGAAACAACTTTTAAAAGTCTAAGCACAATTTTTTGACGAAGTGTAACAATCTTTCTTGGTATTTAATTACTTTGTTAAACGAAGTAAAAACTTAGCGAACATTTAAATGTGCTTCTGGCAATTTAATCGTATTTGTTATAAATATTTAACCTCAATTCTACAATTCGATATTTTTTTAAATTGCAGATTCGATGAGGGAATAAGTATTTTACAGTTAATAAGGCTATACACAACACTTCCATTATTTCAATCATAATCAATTTTATCAGTCATAATATTAAAACTATTTTAAAGGCAAAAGAAAGAGGTCGTGATAGTTTTCAATTCTGATGAAATATTCTTTCAGTTCTTAAATTGAAAAATATGAAAATCGTTCCATCATTCTACGATAACTGCAACTGTTAGCAGAAGAAATAATTCTTCGTGAGACTAGGACACAGGCAAAGAAGAGAACATAACAAATGTTATTTTCATAAACAATAACCTAGAAGTGTTCACGCATCAATGATTCGGGGGAAACCTGTATCAAAGATTTATTTCTAAAGATGATTGCGTCTGAAAAAAATCACAAAAATGGCAGAATCCTAACAATTGTTTCTCTCTCATTTAGAAATAGCAACTCCATTAAGTTGATGCATGCTACTGACATTATTTTTGTCCCGCCTTAAATATTTTATTAAGGGACCGCGAACCGAATAGAGAGCCTTTTGAAACTCGATTTTGTTTCGTCTTTCGAAGAGGTTTTATAAGATTTTGGTGAGTGCAAGATCAAACATTAAAACGATTAAAAGATGTGTGATAGAATTATTATATATATATATATATATATATATATATATATATATACAGAATAATTTACATATAATCACGTCTCACAAACGTGGATGGACATCTCAGATTTGTTGATTTGGATTCATCTACTATACACCTCACGAGCACGACTACAACGATTTAATAGGTTGACGGTTTGTTTTAGGTTATATGACGAAAGTATAATGTTTGGGTATTATGGCGCAAAATTATCGCTAATATTATAAAAGGAAGCGTTTGTCTGTTTATTTGAATGTTTGTTTCTTGCACGCAAAGTCATGACGAATCTAGCACTTACAGTAATGGGATTTGGCACACAGCTAGTCCAAATGTTTTGCAATTTTAGGGTCGCGGCGAATTTTAAAATTCAAACTAGAACATTTCTAAATGAATTTGATGAAATTTAATAATTATTGCTTTTTTTGGAATGGCAACAGCATAAAAAAAATTCTAAATTTATTTTCTTCCGTTTCAGTTTTCCTTTTGCGCGGAGGAATGATTTTCCACAGCAGACAATAAAAAACAAAGTTTTAACTTTGGTTAAGTAGTTCTTTTTTTTCTATCTCATAGACCGTTAAAGATAGAGTAAAAATTACAACGGATTTTAAATCTGCGCAACATGTCACTTTCAGATCAATATCTAAAATTGTGTTTTTCTTTAAATAAATAATTTTAAATTGAATATATATACAGAGTGTTTCAGTGAACCGTTTCAGAACTTCTAACAGGGGTAGGGTACATCCTGACAACTCGAAATCATATAGCAATGTGGGGTCGGAAATGCCTTCCTGAAGCGGTGTTGTACACAGAAGCACCGTAAAGAAAAGAGACCGCAAGTGAGAAATCGTTTTAATAATACATGAAAAGAAGCAAAAGGTACATGGATTAAAGTAAGTGTTCGAAGTTTCTTCCACGGGCTACAATGCACGCCTCATATCTCCGACGCATGGACATCCGAACATTCTGGAATACTCCAGGCATATCTCGAATTTCTCCGGCAGCTACTGCAATTCTTGCAACCAGCTCCCCAACATTGTCAACAGGGGTGTCATAAACTAGCGATTTCAGATGACCCCAGAAATAAAAATCAAGACATGATAGGTCGGGTGACCGAGCAGGCCAACGCACGGGACCACCACGTCCGATCCACTGCTGACCAAATGTGACATCCAGGTTTTTACGAACATCTCCGCTATAATGGGCAGGGGCTCCATCGTGTTGGAACCACATTGTCTGTTGCGTCGATGCAGAAATCTGTTCATCTCTCAAAAGTTGTGGCAATACTTGCTGCAGAAAGAGCAAGTAGTTAGGTCCGGATAGACGAGACGGTAACAGGTAAGGTTCGATGAGGTGATCTCCCATAATACCGGCCCATACATTGACCGAAAATCGAATCTGTGCTGCACGACGTCGTATTGCATGCGGGTTCTCGACCGCCCAGATATGGTCGTTATGCGTGTTGAAAATTCCTTCCCTTGTGAAGGATGCCTCATCGGAAAACAACACTTCAGCAGGAAAAAGGGGATTTGTAGCACATTTTCCAAGCACTGTGCGAAAGCAATACGAGGTGCATAATCCTCCGGTTGCTGTGTCTGGACACGCTGCACGTGAAACGGATGCATGTCTTCTTCTCGGAGAATCCTCCAGACGCTGCAATGGGAAACCCCGACTGCTTTGCTACATTTCGTGTACTCGTTCTTGGATTCCCCTGTACATGCTGCAGCACATTGTGTTCGACGTCTGCAGTCCGTGCTGTTCTTACCCTGTCCCTGTCAGCTCTTTCTAATGAACCTGTCTCAGCTAACATCTGGTGCAGTCTTGCAAAGAAATTATGACAGGGGATACGCCTCGTCGGATATCGTTCCGCGTACAAACGCTGTGCGGCTGGCCCACTACAATTTGCAGCCCCGTACGCCAAATGCATATCGGATAACTCTGCGATCGTGTAATCATCCAACCTACTAACTTGGCGTTCTTGTGCGAAATGAAGATTCCCTACACGAAAGCTCGGGATTTTCGCACAACGCCATCTACCGCGTCAGGAAAGCATTTCTGACTGCCTATTGGTATATGATTTTGGTTCGTCAGGATGTACCCTACCCCTCTTAGAAGTTCTGAAACGGTTCACTGAAACACCCTGTATATATGACGACTTTCTTACAAGTCTCACTACTTAATTACTCATAAAATACGAGCAAGACAGAGAGCAATGAAAAAGACGTCTTTATTAGACCGCAGTCATGATTCGAGTGCTACAAGAGATGGCGCAACAAGTTGCGTATCAACAAATTAATTATTCCTTGATCAGCAATACTCAGACAGATTTCATTGCCTTATATGGTTGATGGAACATCTTACAGTAAATAGATGGGAACACAAGGATCACGGGAAGATGAATTTAGCTTAGCTTGCAAAAATTAATTATTTCTAATGCAATAGGCTGCGAAACTGTAAAAGACACGTGAAAAAATACTCGGAGGCGCCGGCCAACCTCGAAGCAATTTTCTCACGAATCATTTATATATCACGTTAACTTTTGCTTTCGAAAAATAAACAGATTACATTTCCTGCCCTATTCGATTTCAGCTGGCATTGTTTCGGCTGACATTCGTAAAATCGGAATCGTTAAAGATGGATTGAAAAAAATTTCATCGGATTTGCAATCTGCGGAAAATTTTACACCAGATTAATACCTCACACCACGGGCAACGCCGGGCTAGCCACGCAGTGGCTAGTTTCCAATAGGCTACGAATTCCCATTTGGTTTGCGAAGCGAACCAAAGGGAATCACCCGCGGTTGGCGAGAGTTGTTCACAGCTGACCCCACGAAAAGAACTGTCACGGGCAACGTCGTGCTAACCAATGGCTAGTTAACTATAAATTCTGTTCTCGCTTATTTGAATTATTGATATACTTTATTCACGTACAGAAATTTGCCAATTCGAAAATGGATTTTACCAAAGACCGTCGTGTAAATGTGATCTGGTGGAAGTTAAATATGTCGTGGCTTCAAAAACCCTCACGTTGGTGAGGTGTGGAAGTTTGAGGTTTGAGAAGTGGATTCCCAGCTTAGGTGTTGATATCCTGGCCGTGGTTCAAAATGACGTGACGTTGTCCTCGGATATTTCCCTTCGGGATAAATTCCGGACCGTTGCAAGTAGCCCTTTGTGTTGAATGCTTGTAAGCGTATGGTGTAGAGGCGGCTGGTGCATCTTAAATCTGTCGTAAAAAGTCTTCACATTGGGTTGGTGTGGAAGTTTGGAGAGTGGGTTACCAGCTCATTTGTTGTCTCGTCATCTGACCGTGGTTTAAAATTAAGTGGTGTCTTTCCCTTAGGGGATTGATTCCGCACAGTCGTTAAAAGCCCGTTGAGGTGCTCTAGTACGACGTTATTTAAATTTATCGTACCTTACCTCCAGTAAAGGAACAGTGTGCAAGAGTGCCAAACCAAACAGTGCACTCTAGCGGCGAAAAAAGTCACTAATCCATTCCTCGACCCTGCCAAGCTTGCATTGGTGTTGATGGAGGCATCTTTGAGCAGTTGTTACAAAAAACCCATCATAGATAAGTAATTATAAAATAATGATGGCAATAAACATTTTGTTTCATTTCCTGCGCAATTTTTCGAGTTAGTGCCTAAACACGTCATTCCCATGCATTGCTATGCAAAAAAATTATTCTTTTGGTGAGTTATAACGCTCTTCCAAGTGTCACGTGAGTTTCAAATCATCCTGTAAGTGGAACTACAGGTAAGGTTGCCAGAACATCTCTTTAAAAGAGAACATGTCCTCGTTTTCCTCTCGTATCTTTTTTAAGCCATCTTTTCTTTTGTCCTCTTTTTTCGGTTGTTCGCTTTTTGTTCTTTGTTCCCGATCGTGTAAAAAAAAAAATTATTTCACATTTCAAACTTTACGCGCTAATATATTCTCATTGCCTACTATATCGTTATGTAAACCACAGCTATTCAAATACTTACTAAATCTAGTATATTGTACTAAACTCGTACGCATTATTAAAACACATCAACGTATAATAGGAAGTTCAACCTCTTGTGCATATATTGAGCTCCATGTTAAAACGTCTCATTATGAGATGAAATAGATTAACCAATGAGAATTTAGAATAATAAGAATAAGAAATATTGTTCTTATTATATCAGAATAAATAATACGACTGACGATTCGCAGCCTTTTTTAGTTTGGAATAAAATTGCGTTGCTAACCGTTTAGCATTCAATCGAAGTCTATAACTCAACTATGATTGCTGCGCAGAATTCGGTGAGTTATAATTATCTGTTGCTGTATAATTTACTTGCGGTGTTTGTCAGTAGTATTTGTATTAGTTCTGCCCACACACACACATTGTTAAATTATAATTTTTCGTGTTTGTTTATGTTATGTGATAAAGTTTAAAGTATATAATATTGGTTGCAGTTTATTTATTAATCAAAATTCTAAACAGGCGGTACATCTGGATATAGAATTGTGTAGGAGGTATAGTCTTAGGCCCGGTGCACACATCCGGTTTTTCAACGTGCGGCACCACTGCCGCAGCGCAAGTGCGGTCTGAGATACCTTAGATCCAATGGAGTAGTGCACACATGACTTCGGCACCGCTGCGGCGACGCACGTCCAATTTGCGTGCAATTTGTACCGCAGCTCGCCGCAAACACTTCTCTGGTCTCAAATACCATATTTTCATAAATAAATTGACTATAAATAATAATTTATAAATGGTTGTATCCAGTAACGTCTATTTTGTTTCAAAATATACTTTTTTTTACACCAAGTTTTCGAAATAAACACGTTTTCTTCGATAGAATATGTATCGCAAATGACGGGAAATGAGTACTTGCGTCATTACACAGTTATGTGTGCATAGTTGGGCTTCTCTGCCGCAGCGGCGCCGTACGTTGAAAAATAGGATGTGTGCACCGGGCCTTGTCCATGTGTTGTTGTCGTCGTGCGGGCCATATATGGCCCAATGGGGGCTGCCATTGCCACGGAGGGTTGGACTTCTTCACGCATGACACATCCGTTTTACAGGAAGGTCCCTTTCACACATCCATTCACTCACACATATCGTAATTTAGATCCCAATCAGAGGCCGATAACCCCCTGATCAGGTACCCCCAGAGGTATTGATTTGGTATGGGAACATGGGGGACTTTGTGACCACGACCTATTTAACGTGCCCCAGCCACCATTAGTGAACACAACGGTCTTTAGCCAGGTCCAAGCGCCGATCTCGCAACCATCAGAATTACTGGCTCCGCTTACCCGTGTGTTTTGAGACATAATAACCCCAACTGCAGGGAAAACATCAGCACCCACCTATTGAGAATTTCTGCACCACTCTAATTAACTCGCTAGCAAAACGTTGTAATTCAATTCCACCTCGCATCTGGCAGCAGTTCCATTTCCACCTTGAAACAAAAACGTTACTTCTAATAACGGAGCGTTTCGGAACGTCTCGTGGGGCAGAGATTAGTGCAGTTTTTATTCCAGACTCGTAATTGAAGGGCAGCGTTTAAGGAGTTCAACCTTCTCACTTAATAGACGTCTTCGCGATAAGAGCACGATCGCACAGAGTTCCGTTGAAAGCTTTTGCGAGACGGCCAAACCAAATCAGATTACCCGGGCTATTCCGGGTAAAAGCATCGCTGTTATGAGGTCGGGGAGAAGAGGGGGGAAATGTTTCTAAGCTTTGGATTGAAAACTGCGTTTTTGTCGTGGACTTTGAATGTCTAAACTAGCTTAAAACAAGAATGCGAAAAGAGGGTTTTTTTTTTATGCAACGACTTCCATGGGAAGTATGGAGCGAAATGCGTTCATAGGATAGTGGAACGACAGGTGATCTGCTCGAAGTTTCGTCTGGGTTTCTGCTGTAGATGTTCTAAATATCGCCCCTATGCTTAATATCGCCTACTAGTGTTTGCAAGCTACTATGCGCAACATCGATGAGTTTACGTAGTTACCTTGAAGGTCTAGGGTTTTGCCATACGTAGCGCCACCGGCAAGTTTCCTATCAGTTACATCACAAACACTATTGTTTCTCAAGTATTGGAACTATCTATGTAGTATCCCTCTTTCTATCTAGGTTTCTATTCTATGTTCTCACTGCAGATTTCTATCTATATATACGCTGTAGGCACCCTTCTAGCTGTCCGCTCTAACTTTTTATCTCGGTTTTCGCTCTAGGTTTCTACTGCAGGTTTCCTACTAAGTTTGCGCTGTAAATATTTATCTAACATTCCGCTTTAAATTGCTCTTTGTGTTTCCACTTTAGGTTTCCATTTAGGTTTGCACAATAGATTTTGATCTAAGTTTCCGTTGTTAGGTGTATATCCACTTTTCGTTCTAAGTTTCTCTCTGGGTTTTCGCTCTTCGTTTCCACATCTAGGTTTACACTGTAGATTTCAATTTAGATTTCAGCTGAAGGTATGTATCCAACACTCTGTTTCTCTCTGGGTTTCCATTTAAGTTTTCCCTGCTGTAGATTTCCATCTACGTTTCCACTGCATGTATAGATTTAACTTTCCTATCTAAGTTTTTCTCTGGGTTTCTTACCTAAGTTTCTCTCTGGTTTTCCACTTTAAGTTTCCATTTAAGTTTTTCCTTTCGAAATCCGCTGAAAGTATCAATCTAGCTTTCCGCTCTAAGTTTCTCTCTGGGTTTTCTCTTTAAGTTTCCCCCATTCAGGTTTTCCCTCTAGATTTCTAGTCAGGTTTCCGTAAAAGATTTCTATCTAGTTTTTTCTCTAAATTTTTCTGTGAGTTCCAATTTTAAGTTCCCAACTAAGTTTCCACTAAAAACTTCCAGCTATATAGATTTAGTGTTTAAATTTCCAACTAGGTTCTCACTGTTAATTTCCATCTTGTTTTCGGCTGTAGGTATCCATCCAGTTTCTCGCTCTAAGTTTCTCTCTTTCTTATCCTTAAAATCCCATTAACTTGGTCAAACGTGTTTATGCCACAAAAGGCTTAAAAAGATTACCATCACCCAGTCCTGAACGGGATTCGATTAAAATGCACGTTGAACTGTGGACCGGAGAGCACTGAACCAGGTCGGACAACAGGCATCAAGAATCGATTGGTTTGGGGCGGACGGTTTATCAAGACTAGATTACCAACATCCATTGCTCGGAGTAAAAATAGACTAGATATAGATGAAAGTAGCAGAGATAAACCATCAAATTCCACCGCTATATATACAGCAGTTTAAATTGCGCTCTGCCTTGCATCCGCGTTGTTCCAACAACACACAAAATTCCATTTAAATTCTGATGGAATATTGATAGTGCAGCAACACGTGAAAGTTTCCCCCTTCTCATCTATTTGCCGAAGAGGTTCGGGAAATATGTTCCAAAACAAATCTCACTCACAGTATTAGAAAATGAAGAATTGAGCGGTGGTTGGTTAACAGAAGAGCATTAGAACCGACATAAAAAGAAAATGGCGCGTGTTCAGGTGATTCGGCGTTGTTTTTTCGCGGGGAAAATGTGCGAGTGTGATTTCGAGAAATTGCCTTGCTTTGTTTCGCTGTTCGCCAAAACGTGCGAGGCTTCATTGGGAAATATTGTGAGGTGGTGTTTGATCGAGAGGTAAAAATGAACCTCTCAGTTGCGAGAATAAAAATAATTGCGTAGCAAGAATCGGTTAGTTAAGGAATTTTCTTACTCTCCAAGCTATATTTCTTCGAAGAACGGAATTCTTGATTTGGGTTTGAAAAATACTACTAAGAATGAGTGTACCTCTGAAGTCACGATCTTTCCTTAACAATAATAAAAAGATAATGCAATTTGAGATGCCAGATTTCACTTTAGGATTTAATATTTTTTCTGCAATTCCATTTACGCAACTCTTATTTATTATCCATGGAGAACTACTTGTTCAATGAGAGTTTTTCAGATTAAACATGGACAAAGTATCAAAAGAAAATATGTGCGGTTAAGAGTTATTCCTTTTATTTTTTTAATCTTAAAGTTTCATTTCTCGCCATTGGGAAATTAATTTCTCCTTATACTAAATTATTCAAGTGGAGTGATTGGAACCCACTTCATGGAAAAGCCATTTGAAACCCTTATACATAATCTGATTTGAGTTTTTAAAAATGAATTATTGCATTTTTAAGTAATTTAGTGTGAATTTATAAGACGTGCTGAAATTGAATTCGAGTAACACTGCATGCAAACAAATTAAGCATATACTCTACCCTACGATAATGGACCGGACATGAATATGTGATGGTATAAGGAAAAGAATACTTGCTTTAATAGGGGATGGTCAACCACGTGCTGCTATTACACTATCAACACTTCTGTGTATACTTTCAACACGGTTTTGATACATAGGTGTGGGTATTTGTGTCCAATCCTGCCGCAAGCATGTCGCCAGCGCAGCAACAGATTTCGGACGTGGTTCCCTGGTCCGTAAGCGTCGCTCTAACGCGTCCCACAAATGTTCTATAGGATTTAGTTCGTGGCTCTGAGAAGGCCATGGAAGACGTTTTACATCCATATCTCAATACCACTGCTTGACATAGGCTGCAACATGACATGGAGCGTTGTCATCCTGTAAGTAACATTCGTTTATTCGATAAAACTACCAGAGCGGAGGAAGAACCTGTTGGTCCAAAATGTTCAATTGACCAGGAACAACATGCAAAGGTCCCAGGCCATACCTCAAAAAACACCCCCAAACACGTACTCTGATTTTATGCAAATCCGCTGGCGTCCGGTCCATTATTGTAGGGTAGTGTATGTTAAAAACTTCTCAATAAAACCACCAGGGGTAGAAAATTACGTGTTCATTTATAATTCTTTGTTAATCGTCATTACTAGATGACCATTATAACGAGAGAGACAGCTGAAATCAATATACATGGCTTTCTTACAACTTCCATCAAAGTTAAAAAGCAGATCTCTGTATATAAGAAGGGTACCGCCTGGTTGGTAGAAAAAGGGTTAGCAACCAGTGGGTTGCAAGTTCGAATCTCGATCCAATCAAAGACTGCAGTGTACGTGGGGATTTACAGCAGCTTAAATCTGCCGAGGCCTCAAATCTCCTCCCATTGGTGTAGCGTGGAAGTTTGGAGAGTGGGTGCCAGCTCAGGTATTAACCTCGTCATCTGATCGTGGATCAAAATCACTAGCTGTGCTACGAACTTTTCTTTTGGGTTTGATCCCGTATCGTTGCCAATAGCCAGTTGTGTTGCTCCATTACAACATTTATTATAACTACCTCCCTGCCTGCCTTAAAATAAAAGCTTTGAAAATATTAAATTTCCCATCTCCTTTGACTAAAATCTTCTGGAATGATTACATCTTTCCCCCTTTTTTTAAAAATATAATCCTTTGGAAAGACTATCGTTGTCTCCTTTCTTTAAAATATAATCTTTTGGAAATTATATTTCTAATTTCTTTAGAGTATAGTCTTTAAAAAGATTCTATTGCTCGTTTTCCTTGAATAAAATCATTTGGAAAGGTTCTATTACTAATTTCTTTCGAATAGAATCTTTTGGAAAGATTCTATCGCTGTCTTTTATTTAGAATAGAATCGTTTTTGGAAAGTTTATATTTTTTATTTCTTTAAAATATAATATTTGAAAATATTACATTGCTTATTTCGTTGGAATAAAATATTTTGGAAAGGTTCTATTACTTATTTTTAGAATAGAATCTATTGAAAAGATTACATCGTGGTCCTTTCTTGGGAATATTATCTTTAGATTTTATTGTTCATTTTCTTTGAAAATATTTTATTGTTCATTTTCTTTGAATAAAATCCGTTTTATTATTCATTTTTATAAGAGAATCCTTCATCGCGGTATACTTTCTTTAGAATAGATTGTTTTTCTCATTTCTTTAGAATATGATTTTTGAAAAAATTATATTGCTCGTTTTGCTTGAATAAAATCATCAAGAAAAGTTCTGTTACTCGTTTCTTTCGAAAAGAATCTTTGGAAAAGATTCTATTGGTGAAGAAAGTCGAACTTTATTATTGTTGTATTTAAAGGTGGAAATATGCGTGTGAAACGCCTTCATTGGAATAAATTGAGTATGGTAACTCTTCACGACGTTTCTATCAAAAATTAAGTTTGATTAAAAGAAATGGGGGAAATAAATTATTTCAATCCTGTGATTAATGACATTTCTCGACAAATGAATTAATCCCTCTTCTTAAATTAGAAAGAGATGAGTACATTTTTCCAATTTCCGATTTCGATTAGGTCTCGGCTTGGCCAAATTGGAACAGGAAATTGGAGCATAAAACAAAAGAGCCTTCCTGGCACTTCGGATCCCACGGCGCATGCGCCCTCAATCAATGGTGACGTCATATTCTTCAATGGCTCATAATCGGGGGCCTCAATAGAATATATAGCATCGAGAGAAAATAAAGTCGTGAGGGAAAAGCAACACTACAGGTTCAGTGGGAAAGATTGAAGCGTTGACTGCCCAGTTTTGTTTCCAATCATCGCTGAAACGTAAAAAACGACTAATTGAATAGAAAGAACCCACACTTCTCTCGAATGTAAACCGCGCATAAGTGGAGAGTGTTATTGGAATCCCAGAATCGTCACGAATTGAGAGCTTAAGTTTAGTAGCGCCCGATTCCTACATGAAACGCGAGTTATTTATGGATTGATCACGAAACCTTTCCAGTCCAAATGGAATTTGAAAAAAGGTCGTTTATAAAAATGATGATGAGTCGTTTCATAAAAAAGCGTTCGTTTCCCTCGACTGGAATCCGAGTTCAAGATGTCACTTGAAACAGGCAGCTGAATGATTTCGATATCGTATGGATGTTTCATAGCATGAGTATGCAAAAAATTATTCTCTTTAAGTGCGTAAGTTCTGAGATTGTAAGGTGGCCGTGGGAGTTCGGTTGGAAGAGAGCAACAGTTTCCTAAGAAAGCGGAACCGTTATCTAGCAGCCGTAATGTAGCTGTGTCACAGCGGTCTCAAACAGTTGGGGAACATTTTTTCTCTTGTAGCGGCAACATTTAATTTCCCACGCGCCAAACAATACGAGAGGAGGGTAGCAAAATAAACGAAAATTTTGACTGGCATTGTTTGGTCGTTTTTGTAAAATCGGAATCGTTAAAGATAGATTGTAAATTTCAATGGATTTGAAATCTGCGGAAAATTTGACACTATAGTTCGATATCTGATATGTGATTTTCTTTAAATAAATAATTAATTATTTAATAAAAATAGCTAATCAAATGGTAAATAATTGAATAATAAATCTGTTTTTGATATCGAACTGCCGTAGAATTTTACACTGATTTGAATTCCGTTGAAATTTTCACTCTTTCTTCAACCATCCCGAAGTTAGAAACTTGGACTAGAAAATAAAAAAGCCACTTTGTTTTGTTTCTCGAACAAAATAAACCACGACATCCGTCTGTATCGCCCATTCTCCTCACGGTATTCTGTCCGTCTAAGTTGACACCTCTGGTCTTTGTTAAGACGGTCGCCTAGTTATGCTCGCGGCATCATGACGTATCACGACTGCTAGATAAAGGCTCCGCTTTCTTAGGAAACCTTAACTTAAGACACAGGAGGGTTGAGACTTTGAAACTCGACGCTACCGAACCCCGTAGTGTGCGTGGGGGTTCGCTCACGTTAAATGTGTCGTAGCATCCAATATCCTCAAATGCGTGGTGTGGACGTTTGGAGAGTGAGGTGATAGCTAGGGTGTGATCAAAACGAAAAGGTGTTGTCGTCGTATCTTTCCCATCTGGACTGATCCCATACCGCCGACAATAGACCGCTGCGTTCCTCCACTCTAACGTAATTTCAACTACTCACTTACCTAGCATTGTAAAGGCGGTTAAACCCACGGCGGATTTTTCCGCGACAGAGATTTCACCGCCGCCGCTCACAAAAATCTAGCGTTTGCGCAGAGGGCGGTAAAATCTCCGTCGCACGACTGTTGGCCATGTAGTTTCATCATCAAATCGATTTACTTTAGTTTAACTGTGTTATTTAAATTATTTATTGCTTCGTGTAGTTTGAAGTGAATAGAGTGAAAATTTTAGCTTTATTGTTATTCCGTCGTCGAATGAAAAGAAGAAAAAAATCGACTTATTTGGGTTCATACAATTAATGAATGAGAGTTGGTTGAAACTTTCAACGCGTTGTTTGAAGAGTTGACATTTTCTATTACCCCTACACTATCTAGTACGTATATGTGAGATAGTATGGACTTACCAAAATCATTTCTCTCTTTTTCTTCCAACATATCAAAGTTGCTACAAATTCTCAGGCAAACTTCATGCCAAGCGTTTCTGCCCTTTAATATGTCGAAGGTTTTATCCCACACAACAGGTCTTTCTTGGATTAATGCAATTAAACTTTAGATATCGATATTTTGGTTACTCACATTCACAATTTAAATAAAACAATGAGGAACTTGCACGTTTTTTGTTTACATTTTTATATATCAGCTGCTATCACTTAGCTCTCAATCACTCCTACCGAATAACAGATATTCCAGTAATTATTGCCCCAGGTGCAGAAATATATTCAGTGTTCTGCAACACAACTCCAGCAATTGTAATTGTTCAACAGGCATTTTGTTCGAATTTTGAAAACTGCGGTAAAATCAAAAACAGACGCAAAACACATTTATCGGAACAATGAACTTACTTTATTTAAAAC
Source organism: Metellina segmentata (assembly GCA_947359465.1). Classification (NCBI taxonomy): domain Eukaryota; kingdom Metazoa; phylum Arthropoda; class Arachnida; order Araneae; family Tetragnathidae; genus Metellina; species Metellina segmentata. Next base: position 3,790,067 of record OX375877.1, on the reverse strand, counting down.
TTTCAGAATTTGCAATTCTGTCGATAACTTTTGAAGTTAAATATTTTGTCACCAACAAAGAAGATATGTTCTTTATAAAGTGTTTGTGGTCATTTGGGGTGGTGTAGGGAGGTTGTTCCGTAGCTAGAGACGACAAAATGGTGTAGCCAGGAACGCTCTTTCGACTGCTGTTTATCGTGACTTATGATTAAAAAAAATAACCGGCCAAAATTTTGATGAAATTAAAGAAAACTTGTTCTGCAAAGACTTTGTTCTGCGACTTACGTCGCGGTTTTAAGCACTTTCTGCTTCCGGGATTATTGCTACTAAATCGCCGAAAAACCGGTATAATGGTTAAGGTGTTAGCCTCTAGATCGGAAGGTTCCTGGTTCGAATCCGAGTCCGGGCATGGATGTTTGTAAGAGTATGGTGTAGAGGCGGCTGTCGTGGCCGAAATTCCTCACGTTGGGTTGGTGTGGAAGTTTGGAGAGTGGGGAGCCAGCTCAGGTGTTGCTTCGTCATCTGACCGGGGTTCAAAATTACGAGGTGTTGTCCTCGGATCTTTCCCTTAAGGCAGTGGTCCCCGGGCCGCGGACTGGTACCGGTCCGTGGATCAAATGGTACCGGGCCGTCCAAGAAATATTAAATTATTTCCATTTTATTTACTTTGGTGTATTTATCTCGGGTTTGTGCGGTTCTTATCTATGAAATGGCCACTCAAATTAGGAGGCGGTAAATCAGAACTTGAAATTTGTTCTGTTACTAGAGCTTCAATTATGATTTTTTAATTCTGTATGTCTCTATTTTCTAATTTTGACAAATGTGACAACTGTTTTCAAGTTGGCAGAGAAAGTAATTGCATTTAAATCCAAACTGAAGTTGTGGGGACGGCGCGTGAACAGAGGCATTTTGGACATGTTTCAGACATTAGCGGGGATTTTAGGCGAGACTGAGCCTAAACATTCCTTCTCCTAGTTGGTGCACGATCACCTGTGTTTGCTTTTAAAAGAGTTTGAGCGCTTCGTGGGTTCTTTGTGGGTGGGAAACTATTTTATTGATTTAGCGTTCTAGTGAGTTATATATAAAATGTTAAATCATATTATATTCATTTTTTGGTGTAACTGTATTTTATTTTGAAGGCATGTTTAAATCCAATTATATTAAAATTATTAAATCAAAACAATCTCAAATATAAAAAATCAACGTATTCTCTCTCTCTCTCCCCCCCCCCTAGCGGGCCGCGTTAAAATTATCAAACGTTGATCCGGTCCGCGACGATAAAAAGGTTGGGGAGCACTGCCTTAAGGGACTGATCCCGGACCATCGTCAATGGCCCGTTGTGTTGCTCTTGTACGATGTTAACTAAAATTACCATTACCATGCTACTAAATCACCGTTTTGATAATTCCGTAACAGGTAACAACTGTGATTCAAAAGTACCAGCGATTGAATAGCAGTTCTGTGATTCGCTTAACATCCCTATTGTAGCACTGGAAGCCTGACTGTTGTCTAATAAAGACGCCTTTTCATTGCTCTCTGTCCTGCTCGTTTTATTGGTAATTATACGTTGTGAGACATGTAAAAATTCTCACCTATATATAGAAATGTTACTTTTAATAATAGTTTCCTACTTACAAATGTAAAAAGAACAAAAAAATGCATTGCGACATTTTTGGGATCAAATTTGAGGGGGGGGGGATGAAACTGTTTAGACCTTAACGTGCTCCAGCCCCCCTCTATACACGACGGCCTTCGGCTGGATCCAAGCTCGCCACTGTCCAGCTGCTAATCGGCAACTCTTCCGACCGGGCTACCGCTTGTCAGCGCAGCCCTGTTTACCTCCCCGGTGATTCTGACCGTCTGAGCAGTGACTGCGTTTCCCTGTGTTGAGTTAAGTGAGCAATCAAACGCCATCGCCTATGATGTCCTCCTAATTGGGTTAGCTGTCTCGCTTGATGCCCTAATTGGCGACACGTCGCGGAAGGGCCGTGCGTCCAGGCGGGGAGCCCCGTTTCGCGGCCCGAGTGCCGCAGCGGGCTCGCTACCTGAGATGAGTTCTGCGGTGTTTAAATGCCGGGGTCTAATGGATCGTCTCGACCGAAGTGATATCGATGCAAATGAAGGGTGTTTTCGGAGATCATTCCTCTGAGTACTAGTTGTAAACTGATTGCAACACATGGGTTCGTCTCTCTCCCTTTATGTGGGATGATTGGAATTTCACTGACGGGGTATTCCACGGTAACTTACGTTACATTTATACAAATATACTGATCTTGAAGTGTAAATATATTAGCAAAGAATAATGGAAAACAAAATATTCACTTGAATTGTTCAACAAACTAATAAAAAGAAAAACTCTGATGGATGGGAATGTACTAATATGTTTTAGTTCACAGAATTAAATTTAATGCAGTTAACTTACGTTAAAGTGAAGAGAAATATCAGAAAAGGTTCGTGAACATTTGAATAAAATTCTGTACTCTTCAACATGATATAGTTTGAAAAGTATATACATTGTGATAGTATTGAAAAGTATAAATTGCATGCCTACAATTATGAAAGGCCCTAGAAAGGATTCTAGGGCTTTTCATAATGGTAGGCATGCAATTTTTTTTATACTGTCATTCATCCATTAAATTTAATGCAAAACTTTTTGTACGTAACTTACGCAACACTTCTTCATTTTTCCAACTCTAATTCAAAATTCTATCTAATCTAAAATCTAACTAAATTCTAAAAAAATTTAGTACCTAACAAAGAACTCTTTAGACTTTTTAAACCCAAAATTATGCGTAAAATATATCTATTATTATTGTTTTATTTTTTCACGTTTTTCCCTTTCAGCATGGAATGACCCTGACGCGTAAATCAGGGAAACTGTTTCCAGTCATGTCGAATCAATTTTGTCTAACATGTCCAGGAGGTTTTAGCCATCAAATGGGTCCGAGACAGTCCGGTTGCATTTACATGTCTCTCTCTTTTTGTGTCGAGGACGTTTTACGTTCCCCTATGCTGACCTCTTTTCGTCCCCTTTTTTCGACCGACTCGCTGTAAACGCTCTGTAGACTTTACCGGCAACCATACGAGCGCACTCTTCTCACCCTTTTGTAGAGAAGAGGGATCACTTTTCATCGAGTTCCTCACCCATTTCATTCCAGGTGTTGTTCTTTTTGTTTTTGTACTCTTGTACTCGAGTATTAGTTTGGTTCCAGATGACTCTCTCTCTAAATAGTTCGATTAATGTTATTACCAGATCTTTCGTCCACGCCATTTGAATCGAATCGGCCACCCACTGGCAGTTTGGCGGAAGATGGGGTCAAGGCAAGCGAAGAGGGCAAACAAAAGACGGCGTGAGCGACCGCGGGGGCCGAAGGGCAGAGAGGAGCGGTTATTGTCAAGCAATCGTCTCGGAGAAATCTCCACCCAAAGTGGCAACCCTTTGATCTTTACCGACTCCTGGTGGAAAACAAATTTGGCCCTGCAAACTCTCCCAATCGCAACCCCGACTCGAGATCTTGACGATCCAATGAATGCCGTTTCTCGGAATCTCTTCCATGTTTGTAGGGAGAGAAGTTGTGCAAATCTGATGTAAACGCGGCTTAACGGATGAGCAATAGGAAGGTTGTGAGTTCGAATTCAACCGAAGACCGTCGTGTACAAAGGGGACTTGTCGCACGTTAAATCTGTCGTGGCCTCAAATTCCTTCACATTGGCCTACTTTTGTAAGTTTGGAGAGTGCGGGTGCAGTTCAAAATGACGGTGTTGCTCTCGGGTCTTGTCCTTCGGTACTGACTCCGGACTGTCCCCAATAACCCGTCGTGTTGCTCCAGTTGGTCAATACATCGAAGTCGATTCAGTTACTCCGGCGAAGTTAATTCCTATCTGTTTCGGCGCAGTTCACGCAAAATAGTTTCCCTGATTTATGTGCCAGGGAAATGCCAATCTTCTCGCATGAACAGTCCCTTTTTGAGTTGTCTTTTAAGTCTTAAAAGTCTCGTCAGAAGCAAGACTAACCAGATCATACTGCACGAGATATCTCGTCATTCGAAAAATAAACTGATCTGACCTTGGCAATCGGCAATACATAATCGCCAATACCTTGATTATTATATATCTCGTCATTATCAAAATCAGATGTCTATGGACGAGATATCGCGTACATTCAGACATCCAAATTGGCAAAATGTTCTCTACAAATAACCTCTTTTACACATACAACCTCAAACCTTCACAATAAAAAATTTTGATCTGCTTGTGCATTTGGTAACTCAACATTTTTCTGCTCTTTGCATTACTGAAAAAATGATATTTCAGCACTTAGTCATACTGTTGGTTTTTTTTACCGTACACCCTTCGTATATCCCATGCTGGAGTTGAATGGACATCACATCATTGATTGAATCTTGATGGACGAGATATCTCGTCGACACCACTTGGAGGGTGGATAACGTAAAAATAAAATTGTAGCATTAACATTTTTAAAACACAAGTACCAATTCATGTCTTACATCTTGTAGGTCCAGTATCTTGGGTGGGGGTGGCCGGGACACATTTTTCTATTTTTTTGCTTATAAAGATATTGCTTTGAAACTTTTAATAAAGAATTAACATATTTTTTACAAATAGAAAATGATAAAAAATTAACTTAATATCAACTCAAAAGATTAAAAACATTTCAAAAAAGGGACTGCTTATTTTTTTATATAACTTGAGAAATTATTCATGAAAAGACACAGTATTTACATTTTCTAAAAGCATATAATATATTAAAAAATTTATCTTCACAGTTTTCTCATGCATGCAGATAAAAAATATTAAATTAAAAATGACCATTTTTTGAATTTATAATTTATAAAAACATTTACATTCTGAAACCTATCAATAATTTTTAAAATTCCTGAAGACAAATCACTTAAATATGTATGAAGTATATACATACAAACTTTCATGCAATTGTCTTGAATATATTTTGAGTTATATCATTTTAAAGTTGTGAAAAGTGTCAAAAATCCATCGTGGAGAAAAATCACTTTAAAGTTTCATTATTGAAAATCAGTTACAAAAGTGAAATTTTAGTACCTTAGAAACCTCCGGGTACGTAAGTAAATCCGTTACTGTCTTTCGACCTTCGGTTAAGGTTTATTTTGGCTAATAGTACCTTTCTACGGTACAATCTGTACGCAAGTGTACTTTTGTTAGCAGCTTTTCCGATACGTCGTACTACATACTTTTCGTTTCAAAACTAAGCTGTCAAAACATTCTTTTGATTATAGCTTCGGTTCTAATCAAGATATCACCATAAAATAGGTGTGAAACAAAAGACAATTAGATTTAAATTTGAAAAATAAAAAAAAGAGCTTTTTGAAGGTTTTTTGTGTCTTGGCCCCCCTTGATGTACAGTACCAAAGGTGATCAAAGAACACTCAGACACATGCACGGTTCCTCTGGTGTATGACACGGCTTCCTAGAGAGCCGCAAGGCACAATTGGAAGACATCTGAAACAAACCCACCCCAGGAACGCGAAATTAGAGAACAAAAATACATCGCTATTTGTTACCCATCTCTCTTTTATGTCTCCCGTACCTAGCGTCGGGCATTAACTGCGGCCGGCGAAAGAAAAACCCAGGATCAACACACCGGGAGCATTTCGAACCCCCCCCTCTCTCTTCTTCTTTGTCGAACAAATTACTCCTGAGAGTCCGGTTCCACCCCCACCCTACCCTCCAATAAGGGTCGTAATAAAACGATAACTCTATTTGTTCCAAAAGAAGAAGGAATAGAACGAGCATCCTCCGCCTTTTGAATACATTTATAAGGGCCGCCATTTTCGCCGGAAAACTTCTGGAACATATCCGGAACGGACCCGGAGCGACCGGGGAAATTCGGATCGTGTGGTGTTCCGAGATGGGATATTTATAAGGTTGCGGGGAAGGGGGTAGTCGAGTACGAGCGAAAGTGGATTGAGTTCGTGTTGGAATGTGGAAGGGACGCAATATCGCATCCTTCGGTCGGAAAGGAGGCTTCGATGGTTGTTGCTTTCTTGACAGGTGGATTGAGGGACGCGATGTATATTAAGCCGCGTTTTCATCGGAGTTGCAGATACATTTCTCTCCTTTTTTTTGCAGGGGGGACGTTTTACGTTCTCCTATACTGACCCCTTATCGTCCCTTTTCTTCTACCGACTCCTGTGTAAACACTTTGTGGACATCATCGGCAACCATCTTCTCACCCCTTGCAGTTTGGCGGGAGATGGGGTCAGGGCAAGCGATGAGGGCAAAATATCACAGAGAGCGAACAAAAGACGACATTAGCGACAAGGGAGGGGCGAAGGCTAGAGGGGAGCGGTTACTGTCAAGCAATCGTCTCGGAGAAATTACCCCCAAAAGTTGCAACACTTTGATCTTTACCGACTCTTGGTGGAAAACAAATTTGGCTCTGCAAACTCTCCCAATCGCGACTCGGAGATCTTGACGATAAAACGAATGCCGTTTCTCGGAATAGCTTGGAGGGAGAGAAGGTGTGCACATCCGGTGTAAACGCGGCTTTAAGAAGAGTCGGATTTTTTTTGGGTTGGTTGGGTTTCCGGGTTTTATGGCCCGTATTTGGCCATGCTGCGCCAAACACAATACAGGCAACCCAATGAGGGAGGGTGGTTTGTATATAGTTTTATAGTGCACCAAACGCAAGATGAAATGACACTCAATAGCAGCCAGAACAATAAAGAGGAGTCTAAAAATGTGCGGGATTGGTGAGGTAAGGTAATTTTAATTTTTGTCGTACTAGAGCAACACAACGGGCCATTGACGACGGTCCGGGATCAGTCACCTACGGGAAAGATCCGAGGACAACACCATGTATTTTTGAACCACGGTCAGAGGACACCTGAGCTGTCACCCCACTCTCCAAACTTCCACACCACACAAATAGGAAGACATTGAGGCAACAACACATTTAACGTGCACCAGCCCCCTTTCTGCACGACAGTCTGTGGTTGGATTTCAACTTACAACCCTCCGGTTTGCAACTTCTCCCAAGCGGGCTAACGTGGCCCAAAGATTACGAAATATAAAATTTTAATAAAAGCAACGTTCAACCATACAAAGATTAACATCCCCAAGATTATAAGCATAAATTGTTCCTGGCTTCTCAGTAGCGATCGAAAAGGAAGTCCTTAAGGTAGGTATTTTTTATTTACGTCGTACTGAAGCAACGGTCTAATGGCGACGATCCGGGGTCCATTTCGAAGGGAAAGATCCGAGGGCAAAACAAAGTCACTTCGAACCACGTTGAGACAATGGGATTAACACCTGAACAGGCACCACACTCCCCGTGCTAACGTGAAGACATTGGAGACCACGACAGATTCAACGCAAACCAGCCCCCATCTATACGACGATCATTGTTTAGTCCTAGTTTCGATAGGGATACGACATCGACAGCAAAACATAGATGTTCAAAATTAAAACATCGATGTTAATAAAACATCGCCCAAAAACCATCGATGTTTTTAAACATGAGTGTATTTAAACTCCCCCCCCCATTTCTTAAAACCTGTTTAGCAACCTCAAACATTAATGTTCGCCAGTAGGATTAGATTTAATTTGTCATTTGACATGTTTATTAATTTATAACTAAGACTTTTTTTTTAACTGTCAAAACAAAGTCAAAAAAGAACTAGAACTATTAACAAATCTTTTACTTTCAAATTGAATAATATAAAATAAAGTAATATTTACAACCCTTTGACACAGGTGCTACTAACTATAAGTATAATTAGGTATAGGTACATAACCATAATTATTGTTAGTTATTATTAATTGTTGATCACCTTATGGGGGAACACAACAAACTTATTTTTTATTACTGTAAATAACAAATATTTGGGTCAGTAATTATTATGGGCCTTAATATTTGTTATTGACAGTTTAACTTTCTCCACCTTAAGGGGACTTGTTTTTTCACTCACTATAAAACCAATTAGGGAAAAAACTCTTTCTGATGGGACGGATGTCGCCATCACTCACAAATACTTAGTTGTACGGTTATATTTCTTCATTTTGCTTAGGTGCTTTTTTTCATTCAAAAATAAAACATCGACAACGCAAAAACATCGACAATGTTAAAACATCGATGTTAAAAAAACATCGGCTCCAATAAATCGATGGTAAATACAACACTGTTTTTATAAAACATCGATGTTGCATCCGTGTGTTTCAGACCCTTCACCCTTGGCCACTTGGGTCTAAAGCTATGTTCAATTTACTGATTACGAAAATCATGCTACTTGGTTATTTTAATTTTTATAAGGTACTTTTCACATTTAAAAATAAAGCATCGACACGTACAAACATCGATGTTAAAAAAACATCGGCGCCATTACATCGATGTTGAAGACATCAATTTTTTTTTATAAAACATCGATTTTTTGAAAACATTGACATCGATCCGTCGATTTCTAATCCGTCACTCTTCCAACTAGGTTACAGTGGTCCTAACATTCCAATCACAGCTACTAAACGCGAACCCTCCAACTCAAAGCCAACCACTCTCCCGAGCCCTAGCGATTCACTGCTCCCAAAGTGGCAGGCGGAGTCCCCAATTGTTGCGCGAGTATTTCATTAACTTCCGAATGGGTAACGGTCCGTCTTCTTTCCCATCCTCCCTCGAGGGAAGACGTGACCGAGATCCCCAACACCGCTATCCGCGAGGCTAATGTGAGAAGTCTCGCTCCTGCAACTGGTGGAGTCCACCTCAACGGGGTGATCAGAGGGTGATTACCCCCCTGGGGAAGGAGATTCGTCTGGAGGTCTTTCCTCGCTTTTCCATTCCCATTCCTCAGTCCATGTCCGATGGTGCTAATTCACGGATGTTATCTGGATCGTGATGGAGGTCTGAGTGTGGTGAGAGGCTAATTGATTGGGGGTGGGTTCCAGACGATCGGAACGGGTGTTCTTTAAGTGTTCCGCTGCAAGTTGGATAGGTAGGGTGCAGATGACCGTTTTCCTTTTCTTGTAAGTCATCCCTCATACATACATCTACCCATACTTCTGCAATAGAGTCACGTTGGGTTGGTGTCGAAATTTGGAGAGTAGGGTGCCAGCTCAGGTGTTGCCTCGATGTAGGATTGTCGTTCCAAATCACGTAGTGCCGACCAACCGGTATAGTGGTTAAGGTGTTAGCCTATAGATCGAAAGGTTCCTGGTTCGAATCTGGGCATCGATGTTTGTAAGCGTATGGTGTAGAGGCGGCTGGTGCACCTTAAATCGGTCGTGGCCGAAAGTCCTCACGTTGGGTTGGTCTGGGAGTTTGGAGAGTGGGGTGCCAGCTCAAGTATTGCTTCGTCATCTGACCATGGTTCAAAATGACGAGTTGTTGTCCTCGTATCTTTCTCTTAATGGATTGATTCCGGACAGTCGTCAATAGCTCGTAGTGTTGCTCTAGTACGACGTTAACTAAAATTGCCATTACTTTTAAAATTATTTGATGTTGTCCTCGTATCTTTCCTTTCTGGTTTGATCCCCACCACACTCGTCAAACTTCCACACCTCTCCAACGTGAGAGGACATTTCAGGTCACGACAGATTTAACGTGCTTCAGCCTGTATGTGACGGTCTTCGGTTGGATTCGAACTCGCAACCCTCCGCTTGTTAGTCCGTTACTTATCCAACCGGGCAACAACTGCCCTAATTCTCTTTGGAGTAATTGAACGAATCGGATTTGTGAATCTCAGATGCGCTTAATCGATTACTTCGCGAAACGTAAAAATCGAATACTCTTTGTGTCTAAGGATCCAATTGATAAGCCATTGTGGATGAGGTATTGATTCATCCAATAAATGTTATCAAAGTTAATTATTGGATTCCCATTCTTCGTAGAGATAACTGCATAAAATATATAAACAAAATAAGATGTGTTTTGATGCGGAAGGGAAAAAATTGAATTGATACGTTTTGGATTCGATTAAGCATCGATAGGAATCGATATCTTGTTCTTGAATCGAAAAATATTGGGTAATTTTGGTAATTTTAGTTAACGTCCTACTGGAGCAACACAACGGGCTATTGACGACGGTCCGGGATCAGTCCCTTAAGGGAAAGATCCGAACACAACACGTCGTCATTTTGAACCACGGTCAGATGACAAAGCAACACGTGAGCTGGCACCCCACTCTCCAAACTTCCACACCAACCCAACGTGAGGATTTTCGGCCACGACAGATTTAAGGTGCTACACCATACGCTTACAAACATCCATGCCCGGACCCGGATTCGAACCAGGAACCTTCCGATCTAGAGGCTAACACCTTAACCACTATACCGGTTGGTCGGCTATGAAAAATATTGGGAACGATTGTTCTTTACTTTAAGTAAATTAATATAATTTCCAATTAGATGGGTGCCGACCAACCGGTCTGGTGGTTAAGGTGTTAGCCTCTAGATCGGAAGGTTCCTGGTTCGAATCCGGGTCAGTGCATGGATGTTTGTAAGATGTGTGTAAAAGGCGGCTGGAGCACCTTAAATCTGTTCTGACAGAAAGTCTTCATGTTGTGTTGGTGTGGAAGTTTGGAGTGTGGGGTGCCAGCTCAGGTGTTACCTTGTCATCTGACCGTGGCTCAAAATGACGTGGTGTTGTCCTCTGATCATTCTCTTAGAGGATTGATCCCGGACCATCTTAAATTGCTCGTTGTGTTACTCTAGTACGACGTTAACTAAAAAGTTAGCAATTACCAATGAGGTAGGTGGTTATTTCAGTTAACGTCCCACTGGAGCTACACGGCGGGCTATTGGCGACTGTCCGAGATCATACCCCGAAGGGAAAGATTCGAGAACAACACCGTCATTTTGAACCACGGTCAGACTATAAAGTCAACACCTGTACTGGCACCCCCACTCTCCAAACGTTCACACGGCGCCAACGAAAGTCCATTTGATGCCACGCAGATTCGCAGATTTAACATGCACCAGCCCCCTTTGAACATGATGGACTTTGGGTGGATTCGAACTAGCAACCCTCCGGTTGCTAAACCGTTACTTTTCCTACCGTGGTTCAATTTCTAATAAAGGAAAAAGGAATTCTATAATTATCATATCATGAACTTAACTGGAATTTGAAATATTTCATAAGCGATTTAATTGTTTAACAATGTAATATGTTTGATTTTAGTTTTTATAATATTAAAAGATAATGAGGACAGCTATATTTAGGAAGGTATTTAATTCTCGTCGCATTAGAGAAACGCAACGGTCTATTTAGTTATACTTAAAATTATTTATTTTTAATTCATTCGAATTCACTAATTATCACCGTATCGAAAAACCTTAAATAATTAATAGGTAGGTAGATGATTTAATGTCGCACAACAGGAACACGACAGTCCAGGTGTCCATTCCGAAGGGAAAAATCCGAGGCCAACATCTCGTCGTTTTGAACCAACGGTGAGATGACGAAGTTAATACCTAAGCTGGCGCCCAATTCTCCAAACATCCATATCCTGCTAACATGAGGCCATTTTATGTCACGATAGATTTAACGTAAAGCATCCCCCACTTACAGGACTCTCATATGTTACTTTTCCACATGGATTACCGTAGCCCAAGTAATAGCAGACATTATTAATTGGTGACACCACTGACTTGCTTCACGCCATAGATTTACGAGCTATTCCTACATGGAAAAGCAGTTTTCTATAAATTGGAAGTAATTCGTTATTAGAATTTAATTCAAATAATATATTACTTTAACTTCATTAAAAATTAGCGTTAGTTGTATTAGACGTGGCGTTTTTATTTCACCGTTTGTAGATTTTTACAATTAAATTTCTTTAAAAGTACCTTGGCTCAGTTAATGGTAATTGTAGAGTGCAAACTGTTATTTCTCTTTCTCACTATCGAAAATTAAGAATACGCATTTCAATTAATTTAATCTGACTAATGAGCTTCTCAGACATATATTTTACAACATTTATTTTTTAACAGGTAATGTCAACAAAGCCGAACTTACGAAGCAAGACATTTTTTTGAGAGGAATGTTTTAAAAAATTAATTCCGGTTCTATTCGAAACAAACGTTTTTTTCCAAATAACCGTTCGCAACGCAGTTTTTTTTTTCATAAAAATGCAAGAAACAGTTTTGCTTATTTAGTTTTTCTGTTTACTTCTAAGGAATTTATAAGGAACCTCTTTTTTTAGTTGATTCATGCGAAGGAATCTCGGTCTTCATCATTTTTCTATTCACAGCTGCGTTATTTCGTCATTTTAATTTGCAACCGCTTTTTAAAAATAAAAATTCAGCTTTTTAATAATGCCGGGATCCATTGATCTGCTCTGCTAATCAAGAAGGTAATATCTCGAAATTCAGTCATCCAGTTGGGGTTTGTAGACTTGAAATACACACTATAACAAAAATATCGATGCACCAGGAAAGAGTTGTCCGATTGCGATAAAAATGGGTGGATGGTGATGAACATTCCTAGAAAAACAAATGATTAAAATTTCAGAGCAATTGAATGATTTATTTTAGAGTTTTGATAATCAAATCATCATTTCGTTTATATGACTTTTGAAAGTACATTCAATTCTAAAGGTAGGTGTGTATGTTCTACTAGCAATTCGTTTTGAATAGTAGATCCTCATTTTGCCTGGTGGGTGGTAACAGGAACAGGAGTAGGCGATTTAGGAGCCCATTCTTGAAAATTATCTTGGGAAACGTTTTGAAGTTTGACTAGTTAACGAAAACTGACATGAGTAGGGCAACTTTTTGCAACAAATGCAACTTTTTTTTTCACGCGTTCTACGCTGCATGTAAAGTGCTAAAACCAAAGTTCCTCTTGCATGGGGTGTATTGTAAGTGAGTTATAACCGCAACATAAATGCAACTCCATAAATGCAACTTTTTGTATAAATGCAACCACCTGCAACTTTATAAAATTGAGTTCAAAATTAAATAGGCAACTATTTACTAACTATTTTGCAGGATAATATTTCCGAATGTACTCGTATATATACATAAAACAATGCAGATGATTGGAAAGCAAAACTTCGTTCACCCAAAGCTGCCAAAACGTTTGCTGAAAATCAAAAGCAGCTTCGAACGTTTGATTCGTCTCGTAGAAAAATCGGAATCGAAAGCGTACAACATCGAGACAGCGAATGAAGATATCAGATCGAAAGATTTTATGGAAGTTCCTTAAAGCGTATCTGAAAAAATGATTGGAAAAAAATAACGACCTGATGGTTATTGCTACACTTTTCCGAGACGATATTCCTCCAAGTGATTATATGCTACTGCAACAATGCAGGCAACATCAGTCTCTGTTGAGTGCAGTTTTTCAATGTTAAAGAGATTACTGGCCAAGGTTCCGCCATTCTCTACGATGTCAATGTTATTCAGTATTTAATTATGTATAATAATACTTTTGTACGCCACTAAAATTGTCAATAAATTCTGATTTTTTCCTTCTTTTTTACGAATAATTTATTTTAGATTTTAGTGTATCAAATGTAGATTTAGTGTATCAAAAAATGCAACTTTATTCCCATAAATGCAACTTTAGGGAATGACAAATGCAACTTTAGGGAATGACAAATGCAACTTTAGGGAATGACAAATGCAACTTTAGGGAAGGACAAATGCAACTTTTTACATTTTTACTGCAACAAAAAAGTTGCCCTAGACATGAGTAAAGAAGGTATATGGAAAGCAAAGGAGAATAGTTCCTAGTGATATTCATTTAGTTTCCAGCTTGATTTCCCAACCCAGGAGACTGAGATGCAGAGAAATAGTTAGATACTTGGAACACCTACCCTACTATTCCAATTTTAGAATTTTAGATACGTAATCACGTCAAAAGCTTGGAAACCGTTGCTGTATACTTACGGGTGGCACTTGCATCTTTGAGCCGCGGTAGCTCAGTCAGAAGAGCCTCGGGCTCGCATCAGAAGGGTTGAAGGTTCTGTCCTTAGCGGAGACTGCAATTCTGATGATTGTGAGATCGGCGCTTGGACCTGGCTAAAGACCGTCGTGTTCGCTAATGTTGGCTGGGGCATTTTAAATAGGTCGTGGTCACAAAGTCCCCATACCAAATCAATACCTCTGGGGGTACCTGATCAGGGGGTTATCGGCCTCTGATTGGGATCTAAATTACGATATGTGTGAGTGAATGGATGTGTGAAAGGGACCTTCCTGTAAAACGGATGTGTCATGTATGAAGAAGTCCAACCCTCCGGGGCAATGGCACCCCCAATTGGGCCATATATGGCCCGCACGACAACAACAACAACTTGCATCTTTACGTCAATACGGCTCAATTTTGTACTCTCACAACATCCCCTCATACTTTCTACACGAGGTTATTGAAACATTCTGAGTAAATAGATTCGACCGATCGTTCATTTACATCTCGCTACTCTTGAAAGGGGAAAGTACAGTCACCAAAAGTGGAATCTCTTCGATAATTCGAAATGAAATATTATTTTCAAACTGAACTATTAATCTAGTTGTAATCTTAGTTTGGACGAGAAATCTTGTCCATCAAAGATATGACCAGTTGTTTATACTTGACGAAATGTCTATCGAGATATTTTCATCCTGCTAATGACAAGATAGGTAGGTATTTTAACTAACGCCGTACTGGAGAACCACAGCGGGCTATTGACGACGGTCCGGAATCAATCCTCAAGGGAAAGATCTTTCGAATGTCGAGAAGTCTCTTGGAGACAACCACCATGCGTGTGAAGCAAAAGCTCCCCCTTTCTACAACAACGTTTCACGGTAAATTCTATTCAGCGACTTTTCCATTCATTTTTTGAGTCTCGAACCTTCGTTATACGGAGATTTGAGTGCACACACGGAAGCGAATACTAACCCACTTTACTCTCCGGCGTAGAGCTGCGGGAGAGAAGAGAAGGGCACCCAACACAGGACAGGAGTTTACCCCGACTATTCTAATCTATAGCTGCAGGGAGTTCTTAAAACTTTCGCCTCCCGAAACTAAATCCCCGGAATTTGTCTCAATTTAAGGAAGGAGAGAAGGAAGTGTAAAAAAAAAGGGACTGTGTACGAAGGGGCTTAGGCTCGTTCGGTGTAACTGCAGACGATGCAAACAAGGGGCGTTATCGTGTCGCTTATCCCTCCAAGGGCGCTTCCTTCGCCGGTCCTACGCGATGGGGATGTACGGCTTACTCTGTTCTAAAAAAACGTGAAGCCCTGGCTGCGTCCGCGACGTTTTTGGAAAGTGTCGGGAGTTCGAAAGTTGAATCATTGCTTATGTTTTCGGTGGCGTTGTTTTGACTGGGATTTGAACCTGTAGTCTTCTTTGCGCGAATTCAACCGGTTTTAAGTCCGGTGCACACGTCCGGTTTTTCAACGTGCGGCGCCGCTGTCGGAACGAAAGTTCGGACTGAGATACATTAGATCCAATGGAGTAGTGCACACATGCTTCCAGCGCCGCTGCGGCAACGCACGTCCAGCTTGCGTGCAATATGTACCGCAGTTCCTCATGGCGCCGCACACGCTTCTCCGGTCTGAAGCACCTTGTTTTCATACATAAATGGGGAAAAAATGATAGTTAATAAATGGTTGTATCCAGTAACGTCTATTTTGTTTCAAAATATACTTTTTTTTACACCAAGTAGGCGAAATAAACACGTTATCTTCGATAGAATATGTATCGCAAATGGCGCGAAATGAGTATTTGCCTCATTTTACGGTTAGGTGTGCTTAGTTGGGCTTCGGTGCCTCACATTTAAAAATCGGACGTGTGTACCGGGTCTTAATCTTCTTGACCAATGCAATCTTTTCGTAGGAATTCGAAAAAAATGACCTATATGTATCGTTCTTAAAGATTCTATAACGGGAAAGGAAAAAGATCGTTGGAATACCTCAGAGAGATTCTACTTTTAGCAAAAGATATCAATGGAATCTTCAGCATATATTCTATTTAAAGTAAAGACGAAATAGAACCTTTCTTAAGAATTCTATTCAGAGAATATAACCAATAGAATCATAAGGATTCTGTAACTGCAAAGGATTAATGGAATCTTTTCAAAATGTTCTATTCTAAGGAAAGGATTATTGAAATATCTCTCTCCCTCTTCTTAAAAATATTCCAATCTGAGAAAATAAGAAATATAATCTTTACACAGAGAATTCTACGTAAAGAAAATGACCCATTGAATCTTGCCAATCGATTCTGTAACGAAAAAGGATCGATAGAATCGTTACAAACGATTCCATTCTAAGGAAAAGACAATATAATATTTACAAAGGATTCTATGGAAAGAAGAAATCGAATTTTTATAAATAATTATTTTCAAACAAAATGACCCATCGAATCTTTCCAAACAATTCTATAACGGGAAAATGATCATTGGAATATTTCCAAAATATCGTATTCCAAGGGAGTAACCAATAGAATATTTCCTAAGAAGTATGTTCTACGAAAAAGACCTATCAAAAGATCCATGGATTCTACCAATGCAGATTTAACGTGCACCTTCACTCTTTCCAGATGCGAAAGTGCAGCTTGTCATTCTATTAAACTATACGCCATTTTGTTCGCGTCATCAACCGGAAGGTTGCCAGTTTGATACTTGGTGCAACCAAAAGACAGGCGTGTGCAAAGAGGGCTGGTGCACGTTAATTCTGCAGTGTCATTAAATGTCCGGACGTTGGTATGGTGTGGAAATTTGGAAAGGGATGTGTCCAACTCAGGTGCTGATTTCGTCATTTGACCGTTATTCAAAATGACGAAGTGCTTAACCCGGATCTTTCCCTTCGAAATTGATCCCGAAAGGTCGCCAATAGCCCGCTGTGTTGCTCCCATGTAAAGTTAATTACTATTACCATTACTTTGATTTGTGACACCCAAACGACTGGTCTCCACATAGCGTACTCTCTAATTAGTCTCTTAGAAACTAGTCTCTACGAAACACGTTCCGAAACTAGTCTCCTATACTCAAACATACTGAAAACTCTCCGGTATATGGCCAATAGACCATTGTGTTGCTCCAGAGCGACCTTAATTAAATACCTACCCACACACCATTAGATGCCAGACTTCCGCCTATCGCTAGACCTTTCGTTAATTAAATGCAAACTGGAGAAATGCATAAAAGAATTTATGACGTTTATGAGTCAGATTATTGAAAGCGATCATTCTCTAAACCCGCAAAATATGCTTCAGCTTAGAGTAATGTGCCTTCATTTGCTTTAGTTTTAATGAAACTATTATTTGTGTCTTGATCGATATTGTTTCACACCCTCTTATCATCCTCGATATCAATCCCAAGCAGGATTGTTAATTTCTTCTATTATCAGAATGTTTTGTTTCCCTTATGAAAGTGGCTTAGGATTAAAGATGAACCTTTCACAACGTTGGAACTATTTCTTTAAAACATCGCTTCATCTGTTGGGGTTAAATACAGCCGAGGGGGAATGAAATTGACTTACGGTTTTCATTAAGAAAAGATTATTTCGAAAATTCTCGAAAGCAAATCTAGACACCTATTTTTCTTCCTCTAAGCATGGAACAAAGAATTTATTTATACAGGGTGGTCCCGAATTCATGGTACAAACTTTAATGGTAGGTACAGGACATTGTAACAATGATTTATTGTATAGGAATGTATAGTCGCAAGTGACGCGGTGAGGCGTAAACAGGGGAAATAAAAGGAAAGAGAAATGGAGTGATCGGTTGGTATCATTGCCGGTAGAGGGCAGTAGATGTCTAGCCGCTGTTGAACATGATGCATCGGTTGTGGTTTCAGCACGATGGGGCGCCAGCACACTTCAGCATTGATGTACGGAATTACCTGAATGCCACGTTTGGTACTCGATGGATTGGGCGTGGTGGACCAGTCCCTTGGCCACCCCGATCTCCCGATTTATCGAGCCTCGATTACTTTTTATGGGGACATCTGAAGCATCTTGTTTATGAGACTCCAGTTGACTCAGATGAGGATCTCGTCGCTCGCTTATCTGTAGCTGCTGCAGGTGTGCGTGAAATACCAGGCATCTTTGAACGTGTACGCCAATCGCTCCACCGACGCTGTCAAGCATGTATCGATACTGGTGGACGCAATTTTGAACAATTACTGTAAACATGACACTTGTCAACAACGCTTTCAATAAAATCTTTGTTTTTCCTTTCGGCCGTTATTTCCCCTGTTTTCGCCTCACCGCGTCACTTGCGACTATACATTCCTATACAATAAATCATTGTTACAATGTCCTGTACCTACCATTAAAGTTTGTACCATGAATTCGGGACCACCCTGTATTATGGAAAACAATGACAGAGTGAAAAATGAATCGTAATTTATACATTTTACTCTAATTAAAATATTATTTGGGCTTTGATTTCTGTTGTTGTTTCATTTCAATTAAGTACACGGGACGTAAAAATGGACGAAACTTGTGTATTAACACATACATACATTACCCTACAATAATGGACTGGGCAGCAAGATGTGATGGTATAAGGGAAAGAATACATGCTTTAATTGGGGGATGGTTCCTCATGTGCTGCAATGACACTAGCAACTCTTCTGGACATACTTTCAACAAGGTTTTGTTTCTCAGCTACGGGTATTTGTGTCAATTCCTGCTGCAATAGTGTCGCCATCTAAGGTGTAGATTTCGTACGTGGTTACCTGGTCCGTGAGCGTCGCTCTAACGCGTCCCACAAATGTTCTATGGGGTTTAGGTTGGGACTCTGAGCAGGCAAGGGAAGACGTTTTACATCCATATCTCGATACCACTGCTTTACAGAGGCTGCAAAATTACATGGAGCACTGTCGTCCTGAAAGTAACATTCGTCTATGCCATAAATTTGCCAGAGCGTAGAAAGAACCTGATTGCCCAAAATGTTCATGCAGGCGTCAGTTGACCAGGAGCAACGTGCAAAGGTCCCAGTCCATACCACTAAAAACACCTCCAAACAAGTACCAATCAATATCCGCTGGCGTCCGTTCCATTATTGTAGATTAGTGTATGTAAGCGATAGTAAGTATGTAATAGATAACGAGGAAGGAAGAAATTTTTAGACGTTGAAAACTGTCTTTAGCAGGTGAATGTGATGCAGTTGAGACGAACATTTAGGAATATAAATGTAGAAACATATACTGTTTTACGTTTTGAATCAATTTTGCGTTAGAAGTTTGAAAGTAACATTGAAACCACGTCAGTGGGTGTAATAATTAGAGTATGTCTTCTACGCACTGCAAGTAAACGTATAAATTTATATTTTACCCTTTTATACATTAGTTATTATTTTTGCTTAATTGGTGCTGGTGTATGATTTGTAATTCTTCATGAGATTTACAACTAGAAATTTGATTTTTTTTTATCATTCTTATCAATTTTTTTGTCTACGAATTATGAAGAATTGTTTCATAAATTAAATAATATTTTACATCTGGAGGGTTTAAATCCTTAATTCCAAGCAACCTTCAAGGAATAATACAAGCTGTAGCCTACCTTGCATGACTTCAAACCAATTTTGACATTCTTGACTAATATAATCTTTACAAAGTATTCTATTAAAAGGAAATGAGGGATATATTTTCCCAGGTGGTTATATTTTAAGGAAAGTAAGAATTCTTCTAAAGGACTCCATTCCATGAAAATGACAAATGAAATATTCTAAAGCGATTCTAATCCAAGCAAAGTAGCAACAGAAAATCTTTCCAGACGATTCTACTCTAAATCTTTCAAAGAATTTTAATCCAGGGAAGGGACTAATAGAATCCTTCAAACGATCCTAATATAAGGACAGAGAAGACCAATGGAATCTTTCCAAAGGGCTTATAAGGAAATGGACAACACAACTAAAAAACACGACGAAACACTAGAGATATCTGTAGTTATATTTACACGCAGGAAAACTTTTTCCTTTGATAGGAAGATACCTAATCAACGTTGCACTGCAACAACACAACTAGCTATTGGTGATGGTCCGAGAACAAAACCAAAGAGAAAGTTCCGTGGACGACGCCACGTCATTTTGAACCAAGGTCAGATGACGAGGTCACACCTGAGCTGGCACCCCTCTCCTCAAACTTCCACAACACGCCAACGTGAGAACATTTGATATTGCAGCAGATTTAACGTACACTACGCCACATTTGAGATCACGACAGATTTAACGTACACCACGCCACATTTGAGACCACGACAGATTTAACGTGCACCAGCCCATTTTGTACAATTCGTTCTTGGGTGGGATTCGAACTCGCAACCCTCCGGTGGCAACTTGTGTATGGCGATAGCAACTCAAATCTATCGGTAGCGTAAGAAATTTCATTGTTTTCTTTCGATACGAATGCAAACAACGATTCGTCTTCAAAACTGCAGTAATACGTTACCCCTGCACACAGATACCGCTCCACTGTCCGTGTCGCACGACTCATTCCCAGAGCCCCCGAGCGGCAAGATTATCACAATGCGCGACTCTAGTAATTGACTCATAAACGGAGACGCCGTCCGAAGGGCAAATCGATACGCGAATCTGAATCGTTTCTCCGCGCTCTCGCGTTTCAATGAATCTGAATTCCGACGCCTGATGAACTCATCTCGTCGTGGAAGCGGATCTCGGCGGTTACAGTTACCCCGTTCTTTGTTTTATTCCCGGGACCTTGTCTCCAGTATCAGGCTAGATCGGGGATTGTAAAAACCAAGCAGAAGCGCACGAAGTTCCAGTCCCTCACAGCTCGTATTAAAAGAGAAAATATATCCTCATCTAAATGATTGATTGCTTCTTTTGAAACGCGTATAAAAGTGTGTTGATATTCTTCTCCTTTCAGGTGACTAATACTTATTCATAGATTTCAGTTCACTTACCAAAGTGATCCAGTTCTCATTTCTTGGGTTGGATAACAAATTAAAAAATCTAAATATCTCAGTTAAAAGTTTTTTTTCCTTCAATACAACTTCTATTCCTTGGAATAGTCAGTTTTATACTGGTCTCCAGTCAAAACATCCCAAAACTAGTCTCCAGATAACACACTCTGAAACTAGTTCATAAGTAACACACTCTGAAACTAGTTCATAAGTAACACACTCTAAAACTAGTGTTTACATGTAACTCACTCAAAAACTAGCACGTTCCGAAACTATTCTCCACATAGCGCACTCTGTAACTAGTTACTAGGAAACACGTTCTTAAACAAGTCGCCCCATAGCGCACTCTGTAACTAGTCTCTAAGAAACACGTTCTTTAACTAGTCGCCCCATAGCGCACTCTGTGACTAGTTTCGAGAAAACACGTTCTTAAACTAGTCTCTAGGAAACGCGTTCTTAAACTAGTCACCACATAGCGCACTCTGTAACAAGTCTCTAGGAAACACGTTCCGAAACTTGTCTCCACATAGCGCACTCTGTAACTAGTCTTGGAAATACGTTCCGAAACTGGTCTCAGAGGCAGTGGTAGCCCGATGGAAGAGTAACGGATTACTAGCCGGAAGATTGCAGTTCGAATTCCACCAAAGACCGTCGTGTACAGGGGGATGGTGCACGTTAACTTTGTCGGGCCTCAAATGTCTCGCGTTGGCGTGTCGTGGATATTTGGAAAGTGGGATGTCAGCTCAGGTGTTGACCTCGTCATATGACCGTGATTAAAAATAACGTGATGTTGTTCTCGGATCCTTCCCTTGGCAATTGATCTCTGACCGTCGCCAACAACCCGTTGTGTTGCTTCAGTGCGACCGAAAATTAAAATAAATACCTACCTATCTTTGGAACCTCATATATCATTAGTTTCTGATACCACTGCATTTGCCTCTCTTGTTGGATTCAGTCTTGATATTACAGCGAAGGTAGGTAGTGCAACGAATATCCCTCTATAGTCAACAGAATGAGCCATTGGCGTTGGTCGGGATCGATCGATAAGGGAAGGATCCACGTAATTTTGAACCACGGTCAGATGACGAGGTCAAGACCTGAGCCAGCTTCTCACTCTTCAAACTTCCACTCAACACCGAAGTGAGGACATTTGAGGTCACGACATATTAACGTGCACAAGCTCACACGTACACGTCGTTCATTTCTGAACCGCGATTCGAACTCGCAACCCTCCGGTTGCTTATTCGTTAGTGTTCCAACAAAGATTGACTTAGACCAGTCGAGTCGAAAGTCTGAGCAAGTGGAATCAGATGTTTCACGACTTTTCTTATAGGTCTATTATAAACTTAAATGCACTTGGGAGTAGACTGTGACTAAGCGAACGAGAAAACCGTTAAGTTGACCAGGGAGTAGCATCTTTTCCTTTTGCCTACGATCCCAAGTTCTCGAACTTTTCGTCGTTCTTTTATTACCAAGTTGGTGTTCAAGAATAAAAAAAATTCGAAACTAGTTTTCTTACTTTTCTGCGATTGTAAGAAGTGAGTTGAGATGGCTGTTTTGCTTTCTTCAGTTGATCGTTCTGAAAGCTATAATCTAAAAACAAGAAATATTTAATCTAGTTTCTAGTATCTTAGTTATATAGTTAATCTAGTATTATAAAAGGAAGTGTTTGTCTGTGTGTCTATGTAGTGCCCTGACAAATCAATGACACTTACAATAATGAAATTTGGCACAGAGGTATTCCGAATTTTTTGCAATTTTTTAATGCCCAGATTTTTAAATTCAATCTAGAACATTTTAAAATTACTATATTGGAATTTAATTATTGTTTTCCTTAGAATGGTAATAGTATAAAGAGATGCCAGATTCTAAATTTATTTTTTCCGTTTGATTTTCCGAGCAACGATTTCAGCGGAAGAATAAAATAAATAAAGTTTTAACTGGAGTTATGTTGTTCTTTTTTATATCTCCTAAACCGTTAAAGATCAAGTAAAAATTTCAACGGAAATCCAATCTGCGGAAAATTTTATATTAGATCGATACCTAAAAATATGATTTTCTTCAAATAAATAATCTTTAAATTTTACTTTTATATTCTTTCCAATACGAATTTGACCTTCGCTATCGAGAAATCACTGATTCCATTTCCTGCGTTCAAACAATTCGAGCGAAGGGAAGGAAATCAAATAACAAATTTTTTTTGACTGGCATTGTTTAGTTCTTTTTTGTAAAATCGGGATCATTAAATGTAGATTGAAAATTTCAAGAAATTTGAAAACTGCGGAAAATTGTACACGTAATAAATACCTTACCATTTCTTTAATAAGATAATTTTTCAATTGTAACTTTTTTATTTTTGAAATACGAATATGGGCGTATTAGATGCCACGACCTTTACGTCCTTTGGAATCATCTTCGTGATTGTGACACCACGAAAAGAACAATTTTACATCAGATCGATACGTTATACATTTGATTTTCTTATAATAAATAATTTTTCAGTTGAATATGTATATTTTCGCAAGAGATTGTGACATCACACCGATTGGATATCTTCGCACTTCGAATTTGGCCTTATTTGACAATGACGAGGCCATCACGGCCTTGCCCGTTGTGTTGGTTTGCGAAGCAAATCAAATGGGAAATCGTAGTAGTCACCGGGGGTTAGCGAGCAGTGGTCACACCAGTGTTCAATATTCTTTGGTACAGATTTGATGCACAGAAAATTTGTGGCAACGCTTTTGACGTGCTTTTTATATCGAGTTGTGCTAGACAAAGGCCAACCCTCTTTATTAGAATTATGGAAAACTATTATAATCCTTTTCTTAAGTTTAAAAAGAATCATTACATCATTGATGTTACCGTGTCTGAATAACTAATTGTTAGAATTAATGTGATATTTTATAACATTCGCATTACATAGTCTGGTAATATATACATATATAAAACATACAAAATATTTAAAAGAGAAAGAACCAAACAGCCGGGGTGCAAAAAACCAGAAGAAACTCGAAACTAACCATGCAAGCGCGCTGAAGCTGCAGACAGCATGGTAAGCAATATGGTTTCAAGAACACAGGTAATAGTAATTTTAGTTAACGTCGTACTCAACGAGCTATTGACGACGGTCCGGGATCAGTCCTTTAAGGGAAAGATCTGAAGACAACACCTCGTCATTTTGAACCACGGTCAGATGAAGAGGCAACACCTGAACTGGCATCCCACTCTCCAAACTTCCACGGCAACCCAAGGTGAGGACTTTCGGCCACGACAGATTTAAGGTGCACCAGCCGCCTCTACACCATACGCTTACAAAACATCCATGCCCGGACCCGGATTCGAACCAGGAACTTTCTGATCTAGAGGCTAACACCTTAAGCAGCAGACCGGTCGGTGGTCTGACGGTCCGGTATCAAACCCAAAGGTAAAGATTCGATTAAAACACCTCGCAATTTCAAATTCGGTCAGATGAGGAGGTCAACACCTGAACAGGCATCCCACTCTCCAAACTTCCACAACACGCCAACGCGAGGAAATTTGAAGCCACGACAGATTCAACGTGCCCTCTTTGTACACGACGGTCTTTGGTTGGATTCGAACTCGCAGCCAGATTTAAAGGCTAACACCTCAACCACTATACCAGTTGGTCGGCTTCAAGAACACAGGGCCGACCAACCGGTATATTGGTTAAGATGTTAACCTCTAGATCGGAAGGTTCGAGTCCGGGTCCGGGTATGGATGTTTGTAAGCGTATGGTGTAGAGGCGGCTGGTGCACCTTAAATCTGTCGTGGCCGAAAGTCCTCACGTTGGGTTGGCGTGGAAGTTTGGAGAGTGGGGTGCCCGCTTAGGTGTTGCTTCGTCATCTGACCGTGGTTCAAAATGACGAGGTGCTGTCCTCGGATCTTTCCCTTAAGGGACTGATCCCGGACCGTCGTCAATAGCCCGTTGTGTTGCTCTAGTACGACGTTAACTAAAATTACTATTACTACTATTACTATCAAAAACACAGGAAATTAAAAAGTAATTACAACAAAAGTGTTAAAAAAATGAAGTAATGTTGGTGTTTCAGCCTGACCCAGACAACATAAAATGGTGTTTTCTACATATGAGCTGAAAATAGGCTGAAAATTGCTCATATACCGAAGAGTGGGGTGTTGTCCTCGGATCTTTCCCTCAAGGGACTGATCCCGGACCGTCGTCAATAGCCCGTTGTGTTGCTCTAGTACGACGTTAACTAAAATTACCATTACCATTACATTACCGAAGAGTGGGGTGCCATCTCTGGTGTTGCTTCGTCATCTGACAGTGGATCAAAATAGCGTGGTGTTGTCCTCTTATCTTTCACTTCGGTTCTTGCACCCGGACCATCGCCAATGGCCCGCTTTTTTTTTTGCTTCAGTGCACGACGTTAGTTAAATACCAAAATTTATACCCTTTTATATCTCGAAAACTACAAGTACATAAATAGTATAATTTTCTACCTTTCAAAAGCATAAGGCTCATTTGAATTTCCTACTAAGCCAATAGCCGGCTGTGTTTCACCAATGCGACCTTAATTAAAAAATACCACACTGAGTTAACTTTCAAAATAATATTAGTAGCGACAAGTTTGAGTTTTTATCTAGCCAAGAGTGTTCTCGCCAAAATATTTTGGTTCTATGAAGCATCCGCGATTGTTTAATCTTTATAAATGAATCAATACTGACATGAGTGAAATATTAAAACTCAAATTTAATCTTGACAGTCTCCCTTATAAAGTCACTCCTTTTAAAGGGAAATGTTTACACGGAGGCTTTAGAGCGGGGCTCGAAATAAGATTTTGAAGCTGGCAGCAAATGTTGCTGTGAGCTTTTATAAGTTGGCACTATTCAGCTCATGGCAAAATCTAAAATTTCCGTAATAAAGGTAAATTGTAGTTGCAAATATTTCGCTAAACTTTAAAACAATTGAATGAATCATAATAAACACTCCAATAATAACTGGAGTCACGTTTATTTCCTTATTATCAAGTTTACGAAGGCATCGGTCAAATAATTCGGCTAGAGAAAATTACAATTTCAAAACTCCATAGCTAAAAGCAAGATCTGCGATCCCATGCACGAAACCATTTCTGAACGGCTCGATCCGCCTTAAAATCTGAAAAAGAAAGACGCACTTATCTTCATTAAGTTTTTTCTTTTCTAATTTTTTTAATAGTTCGCGTATTTGGAAAGAGTGAAACATTCGGTTTCAAATACTCGCAGCCAAACTTGCCGTGAGAACCGTGGATCGTGGCGGCGATTGCTCACGGCATTTGCGGCTACTTTTTTCGAGATCTGTTTTCGAGTGAAGTTATTTGGAGTGAAGTCACGACTGTAGCAACAACACTTGTTCATATCTGGGAAACCCCTCAACTTCAAAACAGGTTTTCCACGGAAAGATTTTGCTGTAGATATAATTATAGAGATCGCCATGGTTTTGTCAGCTCTCGATGATTTTTTTTAAAAAAATCAATTAATCGGATTTATTTGATTTAAATCGGATTTATTTGATTTAAATCAGATTTATTTGATTTAAATTTCTGTAGGGCATATAAATTTATTAAATAAAAAAATGAGTTTCTGACATGACATGTAAACCAATATTTATTTAAGTAAACCAATATTTATTTAAGTAAAGAATCGGAATTTGTAATGTGGTAAATTAATATTTATTTTACTAAAAATCATAGTTTGTTTGTTACATGGTAATACATTTAAAAAATGAATTTTCAAAACAAGAGTAAAAGATAAAACATTTGCTTAACTTTTAAAACACAAGTTGACATCCTACATACTTTTTCTTGAGTAAATTAACATCATCATGTCAACAAATGTATCAGTAAGTGTAGTTAGACCTAAATTAGTCTGATTAAATAAATATATGTTGTGGGTCACTACTCTTAAAGTGAAAGGTGACTGTTTCAGGGTGCATTTTGCAAAGTAAAAGATGTTCATAGTGTTTAAACTTTCATCCTTTCAAATAGAAAGCTCAGTTGAATTTTTTATTTAATAAATTATTAATCACATTATATATATATATATATATATATAAGTGTGTTATTTTGTATTTATGTCTCAATTAAAAAAAGTAGTTGTGAAAAATCACTATAGCTCAGCCATTGGTCAATCAAATAAAGGGGTAACAAGTAGTTTAGGCCTACTTTGTGGGGATTTTCTTTGGCTGTCTTGTCATTTACGTAGAAGGTTACGATGAACATTGTCAAAACTTTCAAATAGATGTCAACTTATTTTTTACTTTTCTGTTTGGTAGAATCTCTGACTCAACACTCAACAGATTACTTAGTCCATAGACACCTCAGATTATTTGCAAGTGACCAGTGCCAAATATTTTTTTTAAAGCTCATCAGTACGAGGTATAGCCATTACTGCTGAAATCACCACGAGTGCAGAAAGTTCAAAGCATTTGACAAAACCCGTGATTTTTCTAGGGTGTATTTACTTAGTTATAAAAAATGTAAGATTGGTTGTGATTTAAATCAATGATTTTTTTTAAAAATCAGTTGATTAAAATCATGATTTTAATCGTTGATTTAAATCAAGTGATTTTAATCGTTGATTTAAATCAAGTGATTTTAATCGTTGATTTAAATCAAGTGATTTAAATCTTGACACCCTGCCCAGAAGTACCCCACCTAACAACGAAAACATAAAATATTTTGGGAAAAATATCTTTATTTCTCAACATTGTCTCTTTTTAACTCTATATACTTTTCCCAGCGATTTTCAATAGCTTCAATATCCTGTTAAAATGAGAATCGTCGAGCTCCTCAAAATAGACATCAACTGGAAACTCCACCTCTTCATTGTTAGAAAATCTTTTACCGCTCAGTCATTTTTTCAAGTTTGTAAACAGAAAATTATCTGAAGGGGCTAAATCTGACGAATAGGGTGCGTGAGGAAGCAATTCGAACTTTAATTCATTGATTTTGCCATCGCGATAACGGATGTATGAACTGGTGCATTGTCATGATGAAACAGAACTTTCTTGCTCGCTAAATGCGGCCTTTTTTTATTTATTTCATCTCTCAAACGCAGCAATAAGTTCGCACACTACTCACCGTTGATTGTTTTTCCTTTCTGAAGATAATTAATGAAAATTAAACCACGTGCATCCCAAAAACCTGACGCTATGACCTTGCCTGCTGATGCAACTGTCTTGGCCTTCTTTGGAGTAGATTCTCCCCTTTCCATTGTTTTGAGTGTTCCTTCGTCTCAGGTGTGAAGTGATGGGCCCATGGTTATGAATCGACTCAAAAACTCGGCTCTATTGCTGTGAAACTTTGCCAAACACTCGATTGAAACATCCTCACGACGCCGTTTTTGTTCCATTGGGATTAATCGAGGCACCCATCTTGCGCACAACTTTTTCATGGCCAAATTTTCAGTCAATAGTCGATGTACAGCACTTTTTGAAATGCCTTCCATATCTGCTAGCTCACGCACTTTCAGTCGAGGGTCATCCTATACCATTTTGGGGATTTTCTTCACCATATCTGGCGTGGTCGCCTCATTGCGGTGTTCGTCTCGGCAGCTCGTACGGCCTCGTTTAAACTGTGACACCCAATATTTTACTGTTGTAAACGAAGGAGCAGTCTTCCATAAAATAGAATCTAGCTCCACTTTGATATTGGTTGGACTGAGGCCTTTCAAATGAAAGTATTGTATCGCATAACGGTGACCGATTTTTTTCCATGTTTGCAAATGCACCGAGAGCGTTTACTGTTGATGACTGCCAAACAAGTGCTAAATAACGTAGCGTCGCCAAACTTCAAACTTAAGCTTTATAAGGTTGACACCTTCTACCATAGTCATTCTTTTTAAACAACAACCACCATCTATACGTCAGGTCGGGTACTTCTGGGACTACCCTCGTAGTAACTCGACATGGCAAGTTCGGTAGTTTTGTTGGTTTGGCGGTTGTATGGCCCCAGGGCCCCATACTACGCAAAACACAAGACATACAACACCAAGTAATAGACACACACGAAGAAAGTTTTACCGACACAGAAGAGAGAAATAGACCTAGCAGGAATCGGCCACATCTCGAAGGTTGCTAGGGCAGTGGGCATATCCGCTGAGCCACGTTGTCTCCGTAACTTCTGTAGGGGGTAGTGGTAGTTGAATTTGCCTCGCGCTGACGCAACACAAAGAGGAGTTGGCGACGTTCTGGGCAAGGCTGTAGTGGAGGGTATACGACGGTATACTCGCCGTATACCTTCTGGTTTTTCCAGCAAATTCCGTATACCCTCTGTTTTTTCTTAAAAACTACGTACACGCTTTGCTTTTCTAAGAAAACTTCTCGCGAAACGTCACGTGAAACGCAGATATCTGTAGAAGCAAACGAAAAGTTTCTGTTGCAAAATATCACCTTGGTACAAAATTCAAAAATCGTACCTATTAATCATAAACAATTCATTCAAAGTAGTATCGATAGAATCAAATCCAGACATTGTTCTGATGTTAATGAAGAAAATTTTCAACTTTTGAAGGATATATCCATATTTGATCCAGAAAGTATAATTGCAGGGGATATTCGCCATGGAGAAAAGGAGGTAAAAAGGATCTGTCGACGTTTTGGTATGGATGAAATGTGCACTAGTGAGGGTTTAAGGGACCACTGAAAATGCCCATGTTGTTCCAGAAAAATTAAAGCCTCTTTTAAGAACAATTGAACTATTCCACGTCCGAATGCGAGCCCGGGCTTAGTTTAATGAATAATACAGGGTGGTCCCGAATTCATGGTACAAACTTTAATGGTAGGTACAGGACATTGTAACAATGATTTATTGTATAGGAATGTATAGTCGCAAGTGACGCGGTGAGGCGAAAACAGGGGAAATAACGGCCGAAAGGAAAAACAAAGATTTTATTGAAAGCGTTGTTGACAAGTGTCATGTTTACAGTAATTGTTCAAAATTGCGTCCACCAGTATCGATACATGCTTGACAGCGTCAGTGGAGCGATTGGCGTACACGTTCAAAGATGCCTGGTATTTCACGCACACCTGCAGCAGCTACAGATAAGCGAGCGACGAGATCCTCATCTGAGTCAACTGGAGTCTCATAAACAAGATGCTTTAGATGTCCCCATAAAAAGTAATCGAGGCTCGATAAATCGGGAGATCGGGGTGGCCAAGGGACTGGTCCACCACGCCCAATCCATCGAGTACCAAACGTGGCATTCAGGTAATTCCGTACATCAATGCTGAAGTGTGCTGGCGCCCCATCGTGCTGAAACCACATGCGGTTACGAATGGCGATCGGAACATCATGCAGCAGTTGTGGTAACACTTCTTTCAGAAAAATAAGATAGCTTCCGCCAGTGAGCCGCGTGGGTAGTAAGTATGGGCCAATCAAAAAGTCGTTCACAATACCAGCCCACACATTAATACTGAAACGTTGTTGAAACGCATGTCGACGCGTTGCATGTGGATTATCGGTTGCCCACACATGGGAATTGTGCGCATTAAAGACACCCTCGCGTGAAAATGTCGCTTCATCTGTAAATAGCACATAATCTACGAAATCCGGCTGCAACGCACATTGCTGCATCACCCACAGGCAGAAGTTCACGCGGCGAGGATGATCTGCCGGATTCAATGCTTGTACTTTCTGAAAATGGAAGGGGTGTAAGCGATTTTCGTTTAACACTCTGCATACAGTCTGATGACTCACACCTACGTCACGCGCAACAGTTCTTGTGCTTGACTCGGGTCTATCAGCCACAATGTTCAAGATGCTTTCTTCCAGCCTTGGAGTGCGTACAGCTCTTACTCGACCAGCGCCATGTCTGTTGACGTCGAACGCACCTGTTTCACAAAGTTGACGATGTAACCGTTGAAAAATTCTATGATCCGGCATTCGTCGATCAGGATACTCCGCGCGATACATTCGTAACGCAGCTCTGCCGTTACCATTTGCACGGCCGTACATGTAATGCATGTCTGCTTTTTCTGCATACGTAAAGTCACCCATCGTCTACGGCAGCACAATTGTGAATGGCGCTTTTTCCTACTGCGATGCATCATGTTCAACAGCGGCTAGACATCTACTGCCCTCTACCGGCAATGATACCAACCGATCACTCCATTTCTCTTTCCTTTTATTTCCCCTGTTTACGCCTCACCGCGTCACTTGCGACTATACATTCCTATACAATAAATCATTGTTACAATGTCCTGTACCTACCATTAAAGTTTGTACCATGAATTCGGGACCACCCTGTATAGTGTAATAGATTTGAGATAATCTTTATTGATTTCAAACGTCTCCAATCTAATGTTTAGTAAGGCAAATGGACCACCTATAGAACACTTTCAACCGGAAAAAATTTGTAAATTCTGGGTTGGCCAACCATCGCTCTTCTGTAGACAATAGATCGAGAGTATGTTCTACAAAATGAGACACAGAGATGGATTTCTCGAGTTAAGCAGTTCGGAAAATATTTCAATGAAAATGATAGAGGAAGGCCTTAAAATTTGTTAAACCAAATTTCTGCTTAAGTCGAAGTTTCTTCAAAGTTCCACAATTCCTTTCCTGTAATATAAAATTTATATAGGCTTTTTTTCTCTCGATAATTTGAACTTCGATTAATTCGAACATATTCCCCGGTCCTTTGAGTAGATCCCATGGGCGCCCGGATTAGGGGGGGGGGGGGCGGACAACCCCCTGGCTCATGGATTTCCTATACATATACATGTGTGTGCGTGTGTACATTTTTTTTGCTCCCCTCCCTGGAAAGTGTAAGTAGTAAGTACATGTTTCGCCTCCCCATGGAAAAAATTCAGCTGGCACCCATGGTATATACCCTCTGTTTTTTTACGATTACATCACTGGCTCTGGGATGAATGCCGAAGAGAATGTTACGTAGACAACACCTCATAATTTGGTACCACGGTCAGATGACGAGACAGACTACTCTCTAAACTTCATCAAGAAATATTCCACGCTAGGGCAATATTTTTACCAAACTATGCCAAACAACGTCTAGTGAATGGACATACACAAACAAGGGGAGGTTTTCACTTACGGTAGTGGTGGGGGAGGTAATTGAGTTCCTGTCACTCCGGAACAACACGAGCCTTTCAACCCAAATAGAACCTAGATTCTGAGTACCGGTTCAAAAGACAGTTCTTAAGGTAAGTTGATAGTTGAATTGACGTCGACTCGCGCATACGAGGGTCTATTGATGACAGTCCGCGAAAAGGAAAGATCTGAGGACCCATCGTCATTTTGAACCACGATCAGACGGCGAGGTCAACACCTGATACGGTGGTATTTAGATTAATCAGGTTTTAAACCCTTTAACCCACCGATTGTTAATCCAAGCCACTGTCACCCATGCTACCGACCAAAGGAAGAAATTATACCTGTACCTCTCTATACGACCGTGCTTTATACTGCATGTCACTCTAACAGCCTTTTTTAATTATGGCTTTTTTTTTTATTTAACGGCCCCCCAATGTTTCACTATACGGTCAAAAAAAATACTGTACATACTGTTAGCGATCTTCTGTTTAGTTTCAGCTTCTACTTTAAATGGCACTGCTACATTTTGCCTCTCGGAAATGTGAGGGATGTTTGGCACAACATTGTCATCATTTTACTGCCTTGTCGCTTTAGTGTAGTTAGACGTGTTTATTCTTTTCTGTTTTCTGGTTGGGTTTTGTTTCTGTTTGTATTAATTGGTGAATTGTAAACATGTTTGGTACGTATGTATAAGAAAGACTATTTTCGTTGCATAATTAATTAATTCATTAATTTTTTTTAATATAATCGTCACTTTTTAACGCAAAAAAATTACACCGAAACGTTTATTGAATTTGGAGATTGATACTGATAAAAATAAAAAGAGAAGCCTAAAATATGTAACGTTAGAGTTTTTTTTATTATATGTATACGTATCACACATCAAACATCAACTTAAAGAATACAAAACTTATATTGAAATAGTATCAGCTTCTTTTAAAATTTAGGTAAGTATTTACGGTGATAACTTCTATTATATTCTATGGAATAGAAATATAACACGCTGGAGCATCTCATACATATTTTTCAATGACATAACATCAAAAAAATTTTACTTTTCTTGCGGGGGTGCGATGATACCTTTTGTTTTTTTAATGTATATATCTAATATTATAAAAGGAAGTGTTTGTCTGTCTGTTTTTTTGCTGCCGCAAAATTCTGACGATTCTATGGCACTTACAGCAATGAGATTTAACACACAGGTAGTCCAAATTTTTTGCAATTTATGGGTCACGGCGAATTTTAAAATTCGATCTAGAAGATTTTTTTTAATGAATTTATAGTTTTATTCTGCAACGGGCTCTTCAACGCGTTTCTACGGGAGAGAGAAGAAACACCGGAATCTAGACTTTTCTACCACGTGACCTTGCCGTCAGGTATTGGAATCATGAAAAGTGTTTTTCATACCGCGGTAGATTCTAAAATTATTTTTTCCGCTTTCGTTTTGCGCAGAGGAATGATTTTCCAGCAGAGGATAAAAACGAAGTTTAAACTTTTGTTACGTAGTTCTTTTTTTTCTATCTCCTAGACCGTTAAAGATAGAGTAAAAATTTCAGCTGATTTCAAATCTGCGGAAAATTTCACTTTAGGTCGATACCTAAAAATAGGATTTTCTTTCAATAAATAATTTTTAAAATAAATATATCCTTTATATTTTCGCAAGTGATTGTGACGTCACGTGAAACAGATTGCATCTTCTGCCCTTAGCGTTAAAAAAAGAAACATATTACATTTCCTGTCCTATTCCATTTCAGGGAATGAGAGCAAAAAATCAAAAACATTTTGACTGGGATTATTAATTCTTTTTCGTAAAATCGGAATCTCTAAAGATAGATTAAAAATTTCAACGGATTTGAAATCTGCTGAAAGTTTTACACCAGATTAATAACTTACATCACGAGCACGGGTAACGCCGGGCTAGCCAAGCTGTGGCTAGTGTTTTATATTTTGAATTTTTGTTTATTATTACATTGTTTTGTACTTTTATTTTTATGTAAGTATTTTTATAGGAAATAAAAATAATAAAATGCTTTATGAACTAAACACTGTAGTATTTTATAAAAAATTGGAACAGATCCAATCGAATTGGCATGGGTTTGTATCAAAATAATTCATTCGTTACACGGCTTTTTGCTTTACGGCCAACTTTTCCGGAACGTATCTAGGACGTGAAGCGAGGTATGGGTGTATACGCTCATGAACTTAGGTAGCGAAGATTTTCTACCTCAAGTATTAGATCCGTTCGTGTGACAAAAGGTGTCCAGGGATTTTTACCAACGCGAATTTCAGCAACCAAGTATAATATATCAAAATTTTAGATTGAAGAACGTCAATTCCTTTAGAAACAAAACATTTCTTCGAGCTAATAAATGATATTATCTTCAGAAGAAATGTCCCAGAAGATAACTTTTTCTAGTGTTCATTCATTGCTGGATCCCAACAACTTTCAACCCCAGCTAAGATTCCCAAAGTGTACCCCAAAATGTAAGAAAATCGAAGCACCCTATATTCACAGTTTCGTGTTATTTCTTCGGGTTTCAAGGTTTGAAGATCTGTCACATAGTTATGGATACTGATAAAAACTAATTAAGGCAGAAGCGCGAATTCTAATGAGACTACTAATGAGTGGTTGAAGTGATTATTCCGCATGATTAACCTTTAGACTGCAGTTGTACCATGATTACGCCAAGAGCACACTAGTAACCCTTCAATGACACTAGCAACCCTTCTGGGCATAATTTCAACAAGGTTTTGATACACAGCTATGGGTATTTGTGTCCATTCCTGCTGCAAGAATGTCGCCAGTTCAGCTGTAGACATGGTTCCTTGGTCCGTGAGCGTCGCTCTAACGCGTCCCACAAGTGTTCTATGGGGGTTAGGTCGGGATTCTGGGCAGGCCAGGGAAGACGTTTTGCATCCATATCTTGATATCATTGCTCGACAGAGGCTGCAAAATGACATGGAGTGTTGTCGTCATGGAAGTAACATTCGTCCATTCCATACAATTGCCAGAGCGTAGGAAGAACCTGATAGTCCAAAATGTTCGTGTAGGCTTTGGCGTTCCAAAGGCACCCCCAGAAAATGGTGGGGGATGGCGGGAAACAGTCATATTTGGATTCAGGAGGTCATTTCACATAAGAATCAGCACGAATGGTGCCGGGGCTGATTTTCATGCAGAAAATTTTGAAGGAGGAAAAAAATTTGGGGAAAGACCTTACTTCTTGGGGAGACAATATTTCGTTAGCTTGTGAATGTTACGAATGAATTAACAAAAGAAAACTGCTAATAATGTAAAAAAAGATTGTAAACATTGACCATTAACAACGTGCAAAGGCCATACCACGAAAAACACCCCAAACAGATAATAGGGTTTTCTGCAACTCCGTTGGTGTCCAGTCCAGTATTGTAGGGTAATTTCATTAGTTTGCGCTTCGATGGCCAATTGGCTCATGTCGATTCATGAACCCACGTGAGCTATCTCTGTGAGATCTTACTATAGTAGCGACTCCGCCCACATGCTTTGTTTATTTCTTTAGAATGTCAATACTAGGTAAAGATAGATGACGTTCATTGAATGTTTAAAAGATCGTTTGGGCTTCTAGTCCCAAACTGTTCCGAAATCTTTTCGTGGTTCAAAATTACGTGATATTGTTTTCTTACATTTCCCTTCAGGGTTCGATACCGGATCATCACCAATAGCCCGTTGCGTTGCTCCATTGCGACTTTAATGAAATTCCTACCTACCGAAATCCTTTCCTCTAACTTTATGGTTCGAATCCGGGTCAGTGCATGGATGTTTGTAAGCGTATGGTTTAGAGGCTGCTGGTGGCATGTCGTGGCCGAAAGTCCTCACGTTGGGTGGGTGTGGAAGTTTGGAGAGTGGGGTGCCATCTCAGGTGTTGCCTCGTCATCTGACCGTGGTTCAAAATAACGTGGTGTTGTATTCGGCTCTTTCCCTTAAGGTATTGATCCTCGTCCGTCGTCAATAGCCCGTTGTGTTGCTCTAGTACGACGTTAACTAAAATTACCATTACCTACAAGGATAACCTAAGGCCTTTCTTTTCCTTTAACTTCCTATCGGATTAGCAACCGGAGGGTTACAACTTCGATTCCAACAAACACTGTCGTGTATAAAGGGGGCTGGTACGAGTTAAATCTTTTGTGACCTCAAATCTGTGCTCAGATCGCAAAATGTTATGTCACTTTTCCCAAAAAAGTCCCATTCTGAAGTCTTTTTTCTTGTTATTGTTTAGAAGGTGGCAAAATATCGTAAGTCTTTTTCTTTCAGTTTATGAGAAAACAAAGGAGTGTGAAAATTGTACTGAATCAAAAACCACAGAACCACATGTTGAATCTTGAATCTTAAAATTGCTGGCCGACCAACCGGTATAGTGGTTAAGGTGTTAGCCTCTAGATAGGAAGGTTCCTGGTTCGAATCCGGGTCCGGGCATGGATGTTTGTAAACGTATGGTGTAGAGGCGGTTGGTGCACCTTAAATCTGTCGTGGTCGCTCACGTTGGGTTGGTGTGGAAGTTTGGAGAGTGGGAGTGCCAGCTCAGGTGTTGCTTCGTCATCTGACCGTGGTTCAAAATGACGAGGTGTTGTCTTCGAATCTTTCCCTTAAAGGACTGATTCCGGACCGTCGTCAATAGGCCGTTGTGTTGCTCTAGTACGACGTTAAGTAAAAATTACCAATTACCTCAGCTGGCACCCCACTCTCCATACTTCTACACCAATCCAACGTGATGCACTAGAGTAACACGATCGGCTATTTTCAACGCTCAGGGATCATTCTCGGAAGGAAAAGATCTGAGGACGACGCCGCGTAATTCCGAACTACGGGTCAGATGGCGCGGTCGACAACTAAGGAAACGATTCATTCGAAGAATACCAAATTTGGATAGGATTTCGAAGTTTTATGACACAAGGTCCAAAACGTGCAAGCTGCAACAGACTAAACTTGGATGTGAATGCTATTTTGACCAGCACGGCACTGTGTCGCATAAGCAAAGTCAATTCAGACGAAAGTTTATACCAACAAAATATTACGATAAGTGTTCCAAATAATATCGCACCTGTGCTTGATATCGCCTACTCGTGTTTGCAAGCAACTATGCACGACATCGATGAGTTTACGTACTTACATTGAGGGTCTAGGGTTTTGCCACACGTAGCTCCACCGGCAAGTTTCCTATCAGTTATATCAACAACACTATTGCATATGAAGTATTTGAGGCTGCAATGAACGTATTTTTTGTCTCCAATCCATTCGTGGAATATCCAGGTAAGCGTTTACAAATCATTTCGTTTATATCACCTGAAAGTACGGGGTGATTTTTTTTAACTGACACTATTCAGAGTCACCTGTAGCTCGATCTAACAACCGAAATGGCACCAAACTCGGTAAAGAGACTAATGATAACATGGGAAGTAGGATTCCGTATAAAAATATCAGTTCCAAAAATCACCGATAGGGGTATTTATGACGCTGTTGAGCTTACCAAACCAATAATTAGCATAAAACACGG
This sequence comes from Metellina segmentata, assembly GCA_947359465.1. Taxonomy (NCBI): domain Eukaryota; kingdom Metazoa; phylum Arthropoda; class Arachnida; order Araneae; family Tetragnathidae; genus Metellina; species Metellina segmentata. The sequence continues at coordinate 3,752,653 of OX375877.1, read as the reverse complement.
GTATCAAAGCAAAATGCAAATTTATTCTTTCGTATGTGACAACAGCGCCAGTAATTTGGGCTATAAATACATGCAGACAACTCCGAAAAATATTCTCAGCTGAAGTGAGCCAGCTCAAGTGAATATGCGACTCACATTACCAGAACATGCTTTACCTGTGAAGCTATTTTATCTTAATCAGTGCAATGCATCCACAGCTCTTCGTGAGTTTAGAACCCGACAGAAGCTATGTAAGAGGCATTTATCGCTTAAGGCTTTTACGGGAATGAATAAGTTCGAGGAAACAGGGTCACTGACAATTCGTGCAGGCAGTGAGACATAAATCTGTGTCAGAAGGGGTGATAACAGATCACAGGGAACCATTGCTGGTAGAAGCAACTACCGGGGTGTAGTTCGACAATTGGACATGAATTTTTCCACAGTATGGGAAGTCTTTCAGCGAGTTCTCCCCTACTATGTGAAGAAGTGAATGTGGTGAATAAAGCTTAACATTTGCCTGTAATTTTATTTGTGTTATTATTTTTCTTTTTTTTTATTACACTTTTTACATTGGACAGCGCCATAAATACCCCTATCGCCGTTTTTTGGATCTAAATTTTTTTGTCACGGAATCCTACTTTCCATGTCATCTTTAGTCTCCATACCGAGTTTGGTGCCATTTTGGTTACTAGATCGAGATACAGGTGGCTCTGAATAGTGTCAGTTTAGTAAAAACATCACCTGTACATTCAATACTAAAGGTAGGTATGCTCTACTAGCAACTCGGCTTTAAAAGTAGCTTCTAATTTCGCCTTGTGTGTGGTAATAGGAACAGGTGTGGGCGATATTAGGAAACCACTCTTGAAAATTCTCTTGGGAAATTTTGAAGTTTTACTCGTTAACTTAAGCTGACATAAGTAAAGAAGGTACAAGATCTCTGGAAAGCAAAGAAGAATAGTTCCTAATGATAGTCATTTAATTTCCAGCTTCATTTCCTAACCCATGAGGCTGAGATACAGAGGAATAGTTAGGGTAGGTGATATTTGAAACACCTATAATACACCTACCAAGTTTAAATTTAGTCCAGTAATTAGGGTTCAGTCTTAATTAGAACGATTTTTTTTTTATTTGCTTCATAAGCAACTTTACACAAAAACGAAAGTCATGGGCGGCAAGTTTTATTATTTTCTTTTAATGAGAAAGGAATTTTATTTCCCAATCAACAACTGGATGGGGATTTGAATGCAAATGAAATCCCATGAAAAAAGTGGCGCTGATTGGCGCAAATAATGAACAGGAGCTAAGTTGAGTTGTCTGCAGCCTTCTACAATGCTCCGGGCATCTATTCTTAATAATTCATCTCTTCGAATTATTCACGATTTGTTAACACCTCTGCGGTTTTTTTTCATCTTTTTCCAACGCGGACAGAAAGGATTTGGAATAGAGAATAAAAAAAAATGGCGCTATCGCGGGCACAAAATCTACTATTAGCGCCTTTTTTGTGGGCGCAAGATGATGAGGCGGTACACTAATTGCGTATAAAATGTATTATTTTTCCGAGCTTTCCGATAGGAAAAAAACTTAATCCTTTATTTTACCCATCTTTTTTTCCCCTTCATTTTCGTCAGTTGCATTATTGAAATCACTCGCGTGAAAAAATACTCGAAGTTATTTTTAGTTCTGCACCTGAAATTCCCATGCGCGGTATTGTCAGTTTTGTGGGGTTAATGAATTTTTTACCCGTTGTGGTTTTTGCCATACATAAATAAAGCAGCCCTTTTCCGCAAAGGTAGTATAAGTGGGAGAGATGATTATAGTTTCGCAAAATATAAATTTGAAATACATTCTGGAATAATAGAATTGTCTTCACGTATTTAATTAAATAAATCTCTCGAATTTTTTCGAGTCTGCAATTTTAGAAAAAAACTGAATGATAAAAAGTTCTCCAGAAAAAGCATTCGCTTTTGTAATGAAGTTTGAATATTTTTGAGTAACACAATTTTTGAAATCAAGACCAATTTATTCGATTTTTGGATCCATTTACACACATTTTAATCTAAGTTTTTTATATTTTCTTTTAATAGATTTTTCCTCTTGACAGACATTCAAAATCGCCAAAATCAATCGAAAAATTTATAATTTTATTTTAAAAATGAATTGGTATCAAAGTCTATACGCAGTAAGCAGAATTTTTCAACTACAGTAGTTTCCAATGGAGTTGCATCGTCAACGACATAATACAAATACTAGATAAGTATGGTAAGTCTACAACAAAAACGCGTTTTTCTATCGATATTTTCCCCGTATTTCGAAATGCCCAGGGTATTTTTTTTTACTTCTTTAAAATTCTAATTTACAGCAAGATATGATGGTATAAGAGAAAGAATACATGCTTTAATAGGGGGATGGTCCCCCACGTGCTGCAATTACATTAGCAACCCTTCTGGGCATACTTTCAACGAGGTTTTGATACACAGCTATGGGTATTTGTGTACTTTACCACTGCAAGAACGTCGCAGGCTCAGCTGTAGATTTCGGACGGGGTTCCCTGGTCCGTAAGCGTCGCTCTAACGCGTCCCACACATTTTTCATGGGATTTAGGTCGGGACTGTGTGCAGGCCAGGGAAGACGTTTTATATCCATATCTCGATACCACTGCTTGACAGAGGCTGCAACGTGACACGAAGCGTTGTCGTCCTGGAAGTAACATTTGTCCATTCCATAAAATTGCCTGAGCGTAGGAAGAACCTGATTGTCCAAAATGTTCATGTGGGCCTCGGTGTTCAATTGACCAGGAACAACTTGCAAAAGTTCCAGGCCGTAGCACAGAAAATACCCCCAAACAAGTAGTCGGATTTTTTGCAAATCCGCTGGCTTCCGTTCCATTATTGTTGTGAAGTGTATAGCCAAGTGCAAATGAGAAATACCTCGTGTTGCTTCAATTCAACTTTCGTTTAAAATGATGTGTTATCTTTGATTTTTTGCAAAATATTAGGAGGTTTAGTTCTAATCTTTCCAGATTTACAATAGAGTGATATATTTTTTAAATGAGGAATCAGTTTTATTTATATGTATACAAATTATTATGGTAATTACAATCATGACAATTCGAAGGAAAATATTGCGTATAATAGACGAAATCATTATTGAATTGTGAAACAACGTAAGAGCTTTTCTTACCGAAAAAATTGTGTTTAATATTTGATCGAACTTGTGTTGTTCTAGAGTGACGTTAAATAACTACCTACCTCAATAAGAAATATTTCAACTTTTATTGCAATTTTGGGAAAGGAAATGTAGTTTTTATAACGAGAAAATTTAAACATTTTAAGTCCAAGAAACTAAAATTCGTTTAAAGTTTGATAATATATCGATTATAGACGCTGTCTGAATATTTGATTTACAAAAAAACGAAACAAAAAAAAACAGTATTCTAATACCATATTTATAATCTATATAAGTTTAAGCCCTGATAAACATGTAACTTTAATTCTCTTTTAACATCAGATCAATTCGATTCTCATAATATTTTGCAAAAAAATATATTCGATTTTAAATACCTATATTATAACACAAAGATATTTAATTTTACTTTTACTTATGAAGAACATGAATAACACAAGTTTGATATACGTTTTGCAGTTTATATAGAAAAAACAACGCACTAATATAAAAAGAATACTAAAAAGTTTGAAAAATGTGTATTAAACCCGTTTTGTACAAAACGCGCAAGGGCCATGTTTTGCCAAGCTTAGCCAAGCACGAGAAGGGGCTGTCGTGGCTCAGTGGGTATGCCGACTGCATTAGCAACCTGCGAGTTATAGGTTCTGTTCCTGTGCTTTCCTCCCTGTGTGTATTTCTCTTTTCTGTGTCAGTAAAACTTTTATTGTGAGTACATCTCTATTTCTTGACATCTTGTGTCTTGATATTGTATGTCTTGTGTCTTCATATTGCATTTCGTGTGCAGCAGGGCCAAATAGTATCACTGCACTGTAAAACCACAAAACCAACCAAACACGAGGCAGACAACTTCAAATAAAAAATGTCGTGAAGGGGGGGGGGGGGGGAAAGAGAGAGAACAGAATAGTGGGGTAAAAGTAAGAAAAGATCGCTTGGGTATCCGGAGAGAGAGACTGTTGTTGTTTACTAAAGACAGTCAACCCCGTAGGAAATTATGTCTATGGTACCTCGGGGTCCCTTCAGCCCGCACATATCTAAAGGAGATTTGCCTCTCAGGGTCTAGATGTGCGAAGGATGTAGAAATAGACTTTAAGTCGAACTCACGTTGCATATATAAGCGATTGAGTAACATCGACATTGAAATCCCTTATATGTATGAGTACATTAGAATCTGGAATCCTATAGGTTCGAACATTTATTTCTTGAGCGACGGTACCATAGTTTGTTTCGTAACGCGTCTTTTTTGTGTAAGTAGAGATTAATTTTTCTCCTTCAAGATGCAGTGGTGACAGTCCGTAATAGGTCATTGAAATATAAGCAAATCCTCTTGACTAGGACAAAGTCGCTATTTTATCAATAGTTAATGAATCTGAATAACCCGGCGTTGCTCGGGTTTCAAATATGACCGTGACAGCTAAAATATGACCTCGACATTTCCCTGTGTTAACTCAAATACACAAACTCTATAGTGTGTTTCCTATATCGCGACATTTCTCTGTGCTAAGTCAAATAGGACAAACCCTGTAGAACGTGTTTCCTATCTCGACATTTCTCTGTGTTAAGTCAAATAGGACAAACCCTGTAGAACGTGTTTCCTATCTCGACATTTCTCTGTGCTAAGTCAAATAGGACAAACCCTGTAGAACGTGTTTCCTATCTCGACATTTCTCTGTGCTAAGTCAAATAGGACAAACCCTGTAGAACGTGTTTCCTATCTCGATATTTCTCTGTGTTAAGTCTAATAGGACAAACCCTGTAGAACGTGTTTCCTATTGCGGCATTTCTCTGTGTTAAGTCAAATAGGACAAACCCTGTAGAACGTGTTTCCTATCTCGACATTTCTCTGTGCTAAGTCAAATAGGACAAACCCTGTAGAACGTGTTTCCTATCTCGACATTTCTCTGTGCTAAGTCAAATAGGACAAACCCTGTAGAACGTGTTTCCTATTGCGACATTTCTCTGTGTTAAGTCAAATAGGACAAACCCTGTAGAACGTGTTTCCTATCTCGATATTTCTCTGTGTTAAGTCTAATAGGACAAACCCTGTAGAACGTGTTTCCTATTGCGACATTTCTCTGTGTTAAGTCAAATAGGACAAACCCTGTAGAACGTGTTTCCTATCTCGACATTTCTCTGTGCTAAGTCAAATAGGACAAACCCTGTAGAACGTGTTACCTATCTCGATATTTCTCTGTGTTAAGTCTAATAGGACAAACCCTGTAGAACGTGTTTCCTATTGCGACATTTCTCTGTGTTAAGTCAAATAGGACAAACCCTGTAGAACGTGTTTCCTATCTCGACATTTCTCTGTGTTAAGTCAAATAGGACAAACCCTGTAGAACGTGTTTCCTATCTTGACATTTCTCTGTGCTAGGTCAAATAGAACAAACCCTGTAGAACGTGTTTCCTTATTCATGTCCATTTATTGCAGAGAAACGAACTTTAGATTTTAAAATTGGTGTTTCGAGAGGCACTTTTAGGACTACCTGTGTGTGCCAATTTTCATGGCTTCAGATGGATCTGAAGACAGGAAAGAAATAGCCTATGTTTTCCGCTGTGTTCTAAAGTATAAGAGTACTATATTAGGCGTGGATGTTTTAAACGGTGTAGATTTGTATATTGAATATACACCCCCACACATACATGCAACCCCCCACACATCCTTTTTTTATATAGATAAATAGATTGGGTACAAGCTCTACACCATTGAGACGAAATTCTTTTAAAACGTAATGTTTTATCCTAAACCTGCTTTAAATCTGTCTTGAATCCCCATAAGCAATCACAAACATTATAAACGTAACTGAACTCATTCATGATAAACGCTTACATCGTTCACCTGCCATTTTTTTTTTACAAACTCTTCGGAACGAACTGCGACAGTAATGTCATGTAAGTAATGTTGTCATTTCTCCTCATTTCATGGTTTGATGTTTCAAAGTTGTCACATTCCAAATCAAAATCCATCGGTTTACGCGGCAGTCCGCTCGAAATTGACGCTTTCTTACTCTTTTTTTTACACCATCTCCATCGTTCGGTACTAATCAATTTGAATTTCTCTCATTCCTTTTGATTTTATTTCCTTTCTTTACTTACATTTCTGTTCAAATTTCGTTTGTAATTTTTTCGACAGTATGAAAATGTTTTTCAACTCGGTTTACTTCGCAGGCTATAACATTACAAATTTGATGTTGTTGGTTATTATTGCCAAATAATGTTGAAGATCCTGTTAATCTCAACAAATCGACATTAATTTAAACGTTCTATCTCTTGTTCCAAAGTTATACTGCCCAAACATGACGTACATATGACCAACACATGACGTACATATGACCAACACATGACGTATTCACTTCAAAAGAAGTTCGATAAATATAATTACAAAACATGGTACAGCAAAGGCGAGTGTAAAAAAAGTAGTGAGGCCTAAAGCTCAAGCGATAAATACTTATTAGGCTTAGAGCAAAAACTCATTAACTAACATTTTTCGGCTGCAATGCTTATTTTCACGATGATGAGAAATGCGTTGTCTGATTGCAATCTGCATAAAAGAAACTTAACACTAGAAAATACTTATGACTCGTATTTTTGTACTAGTAGTTAATAACTAATCGCATATTTTTTAAACATAAGTACAGTAAAATAATTCAATTCAGAAGTTTCTACTCTATGTAGAAGAGGTAATTGTACAATTCCATGTCTGATAACTTTTTGTTTTGTTTTAGTTTTTAGTTTAATAGTTAGAATTTACGATGGGACTTAAATTTTTGTTTTGAGATGTGCATCACTTTTTCATTCAGGGAAGTATAAGTTTTTGTAAGGTACATTTGATTATCTAAGTGAATAAAAAACATTTTAATCATTTGGAATTTGCAAAAATACTACGCGTTTCTACGAAAGAAGGATTTCACATTTCATTTGTTTCTGAGTGGTAAACTAGGGTTGGTATTCAGGGCTTTGTGGCAAAAAACTGAAACTAGCGCATAACAAGGAATTTTAAAATTCGGCTAGATGATACTGGAAGGTTTTCATTAATTAAGCCAGTCGTGGTTTATATGAACCTATGTACTTGAATTTCTATCTGAACATTTATTTGTCGGTTTTGCATTCTTCGAGATTGGAAACTGTTAAAATTTAAATCAAGGTCTCAACAAAGAAATGTATCATCACCAATCAACACAGCACTATATTTCATAACCATGCCAAATATGGTAAACATAAAGTTCATTTCAATAGCCGCCATTGAAAAAGTGATGACTCCAAAACATGCATTAATACTCAAGCTTCATATTTCCACGGGATTTTACTTTTCAAATTAAATCTACTTAAAATACAGATACCAGACACATTACTTTTGACCTTAAAATTTCCTATTCCATAATACCGCCTTTTTAACTTGAAACGAAGTATTTGAGTATCCTAACTAAAACCAATACTTTTCTGTTTGTTAATTCCACAATCTCGAAGACATCCATCCTTTTTATCTGGTTTTTGCTCCACAAAAAGCGGATCGCCTTACCTCAAATGAGCAGCCATTCCCAAAATCGGAATACTTGGAGCACTTTGTGCTTTTATCTTAATCTGTAAGCAGTTATTTATGGTCCCAAAGTAAACAATCAACAGAGATCGCGTGTGACACGATACCGAGCTCTTACTTTTTAAAGAGTAAAGTACTTATAACCGTTATTTCAAGATGGATACATTAAAGATTGCTGCGGTCTTCTGTCGTAAACTTCGAAGGTAATCGATCTACCACGTGCCATTTGTTCCAGACTTTTGTTTCAACAAAGATCTTTTCCTTCTTGGTGCATTTCGAAGGGCTGAAAATCTAGCCTATAACATTATTTTTTTTCCAGATCGATAGTTGGTTTCTCGAAAATGGCAACGCCAAAAACCATTCGGTCTCCAAGCGAGAGTTCTTTTAAAATACTGAGTGTGTTTTTTATCTACTTCCAGATGCCTTAAAAGCATTTTTTTTTGTCTGTCGGGAGTCTGTTTTCTGTGCCAATGGACTCTAGTATAAATTTAAATACAAAAATAAGATCACGAAATCTGGGATGCCAGATTTCACTTTACGCTTTGCTCGGTTTCTTCAATTCTATTTACACATGGAACAAAATTCCGATGCATCTGATTTCGCGAAGAAATATTGCGTTTGGCATGTTTTGTTCTGTAAAAACATTTTTATTCGTTGACACAACAAAAACTTAATTACCAACCATATCTTTATTTCTTTTTCAAGGATTTTTCCCTTCGGGATTGATTTTAGACTTCCTCCAACAGACCGTTGTGTTGCTCCAGTGAAAGGTTAACTCGATTACCAATTACCAAACATACCCATTTTGTCATGCAAATAAATGTAACAAAAACTATCCGAACACAGAGTTCAATGAAAGGGATTGGTAGTGGGAACGAACCAAATTAAAAGTGAAGATTTTACTTTCACTACCCAAACGATACAGATTGGAGTTACCTTAAATGAATTTTAGCGTCGTTTTGGTGGCGTTTGGCGATTAATGTAATTGGCGTAATGGTGGCTCCACACCAACGGCGACAGCAACAGAGACAGGCAACATTTTGTCGCTTGTCTCTGTTGCTGCTAAAAGAGCCTTCACACCAGCAGCGACAGCAATTTCTTTGCGCATGCGCACAACTTTCTTTTTCGAAAACAAAACATTTATTTCTGATTCTGCAAGATGTGACAGACTTTAATGAAACTCCTTTTATTCTTGTTAGACGAGCTTAGCGGCCTTTATCTCCGGTAGAACAATTTTGGTGGAGTGACTTAATTCTAAAATAGAATGCCCAAAATTTAAAAAATAGTAGAAATAAAATAAGTTGTTTGGAATTAAATAAGTAGCTATGAAGTGGTAATAAAAGTTTAAAAAGTAGTATTGCATCAGTAAACAGATTGCCGGTCGCGGGAGCTTGCGTGGTCACCCTCCCAAGTACTGACCGCGACCGGAGGTGCTTAAAAATTAATGATCCATATTTGTGACGTTGCTGTGTTGCCTTTTCAAGCTTATTGCTGATACAAATTGAATAGTTAAAAACTAGTTCTTTTTTGGCAAGGAAAAAATAGTGCTGAGAGCGACTTTATAATGTCTCTTCAAAGAGGGGTTATATTTTAATCAGCTATCTGCATTAAATATCGTGGTTTATTTTTTTTTCAAAAGTTTAGCGATAGGGGTTTTAAGGGAGGTAATTTTAAGAACGTGTCTTATAATTTCTGTTTTTCGTAGGAACCATCTTGCTTTGGAGATGGTTCGGTGTGTATAAGTTTGAAGGATTTCAAGTGAATTTATATTTTTGTTATTAGTAGATCCCCAAATTTGGCATGCGTATGTGATTACTGGTTTGAGATAGCTTAGGTACTCGAGTATTTTGTTTTCAATAGTCATTGGCGAATTCCGAGCAATTAGGTTGAAAAGTTAACGTTTTACGTCTCGGAATTTATGGATAACGTTTTTTTTGTGTTCTGGTTCCATGTGAGTCTTCTGTCTAGGATAATACCTAGGTATTTAGCTTCCTGAGCCCATGGGATCTCGATATTATTAATTTTTAACTTGCTGGGTGAAAAACATCAACCGAAACCGGATTAGGCTTCATTCTGATTGGCTGTCAGCACGGCGACAGAGACAAAAGTTGAACTTCCTCCAAGACTTGAAAGTGCAGCGACAGCGACAGAGACGAACCGGGAGAAACAAAATTTGTTTGTAATACGCATGCGCAAAGCGAAGAGACAGCTGTTTTTGTCGCTGTCGCCGTTGGTGTGAAGCCACCATTAGCCTTTCAATTAGTAATTTATGTTTAGCAAATTTTACTGTCGAAGTACTGAAAATAGTATCCCAAAACAAGCAAGTGACGTGGAATATATGAGCCGTTATTTTTTAAAGTGATTTTTAAGTCCACTTTGAAAATTTGCACACATACCTCCACGCACGTCCAACTTGCGTGCAATTTGTTCCGCAGTTCCCCACGTCGCGGCGCCGCAGCTCGCCGCACACACTTCTCCGGTCTCAAGTGCCTTGAACTGTTAGATCGTAATTTCCGATACAAAACTAAAACTGTCATATCTATATCGTATTACTATTAGTTTTTAATTTTGAAAAAATCGCAGTTTTCCTCAGTATATACTCTTGCTTACGGTACAATTATTTTTAAAATTGGTTGATAAATAAATTCGATGCAATCAAAAGTTGATGACACAAATTTCGTATTTTTTATTTCGCGGAGCAGGTTCCGCACGCAATGAGGGTTGTATTTTTGACTATAGGTTTTACCAGATATCAAATTTATCGTAGCAACAATTGCCATGAAAACGATTTATTTTTATTTGGCGAGGAAAAAGGCTCGCTTTTTTTCCCACTGTTCTCAGACGGTTTACCGAGAAAGTACAAAGTACAGATCGTAAAGTTGGGAGATTAACACAGTTTGCTTAAAATTGTACAGGGAACAAGATGCAGAAGATTTTTTACTGATGCGGCTATTAGCTTAGGGTGCATTAAATGTTAAAGTAAAAAAAGTGAAATCACTTGCGAAAGAAGTATTGGTTTGCGAATCAAACCGAACGGGGTTGCTTAGCAATCCCCGTGGGTCGGCGAGCGTAAGCGAGCATGGGGCATAGAGTCGATAATAATCGATAGAGTCGATAAATTCTGATAAGATGGATAGAGTCGACAAAGCATCTACACCGGAGTGGGTCGAAAGGGGGTCTGCGTAGGGGAACGTAAAACGTCCTCGCCACAAAAAGGAGGAAAAAGTATTTGCAACTCCGGTATATACGCGGCTTACCTGATACTGTATGTCTTGGCCCTTGCGCCATAAAACCCCAACAATACAAAAAATGGAATCTAGTTTTTATTTAGTGTACTTAATTGATATTGTAATGATTTCTCTGGGTAGCGTGCAGATGAAGAATCTACAGAGAACAGTCTAGCTTAATTAACATAAGAATTTTTATTTACAGCTGCTCTTGATTAATGGTATGTTATATACAAGACTCTGAAATTAGACATTAGTCTCTTATGATTAGATTGGACAGGTTGTCTCAACTCAATTCTAACAGAACATTTCAATTCCAACAGAAGATTACAAGTCTAACAGAAGATTGCAATTCTAATCTTAACAGCAGAAAAGTCTCCAGCAGAAGAAAGGTCTACACCGAAGAACGGTTCTAGCGTAGTTATAACGACACTACGATAGTAGTGTCGTTAGTTAGTAGTAGTTATTATAGTAGTTAGTAGTAGTTATATATATGACGAACGATTTTATCTCAGGAGGAGATCACTTCGTCGGCGACTCAGATCCGCACAGGATCTCACTATAGACGTCTTGTGACGGTCTACACCAGGAACTCTAGGACGTTCCTTCTAAGAAAAGTCTCGGGGACTTAGAGTGTTGAGCCTCTCAGGCCTTTTGAGTAGGTGTCCTCTCTCAGGGCGAGGTCACACTGAACTAAAAATAAATTCTCAAAAGAGAAGAATTGGGTCGACCGATTAGGGTCTCTGAGAACCGACGCACCTCGGGATGAGATCAAGTCAAAACTGATTTTTTTTCTTCTTCCGATTCCTCGGCTCGAATTTTGGCGCGCTCCGGCCGCTGGGAAGGAGCTGGTCCTCGATTGGTCCTGGTTGGTTCTGATGACACTCCGTTGCGTCTGTCATTGGCCTCATATCTGGCGTCGGGTCGTCTAATCGCTCTCGGCTGTTTCAACCCAAGCTGATGATAGCTCATCTATAAAGGCGGACAGACCGAATTCTTATTGTAGATTTAGTGTCAATATTCCAGACAGACTGGCGACTCTCCATTGTCCGCAGTGGCTCGCACCTGTGCCTCTCGGCGAACTCCGTCGGGGGTTTAGATTTCGCATTGGGAGGATCAATGGATGGACTCCATCATTGAATCCTCACAATATATATCTTGCCGGCAAAGTTTGCAAAACATGCATTGTACAGAATGTCTAGTGTTTGGGGTCAAAGTTTAAACGATCCACATTTTACACATTTCCTAGGCATTCTATGTAATACCAATAGACAAACCGGCAAAGTATGGAATATTCCCGCTCATGACGTAATTTTCTTTTTTCATTTATGTATTTTAATGGATGTCTTGTTATGACTCTCTTTTCAAGTTTTACTCTTTGTGCGAAAGACAATTCAGTGCAATCTATATATATAAAAGGATGTGTGTGTATGCGTGTCTATTCTCTACAAATCCACACCGTTTGACCCATCTACGCCCAATTGGGTATACTTATACTTTAGAACACTGCGGAAAACATAGGCTATTTCTTTCCTGTCTTCATACCCATCTGTAGCCATGAAAATTGGCACACAGGTAGTCCTAAAAGTGCCTCTCGAAACCTCAATTTTAAAATCTAATTTGTTTTTCTAATATAAATGGACACAGACAAGGAAACACACTCTACAGCAGGCCTCGAAATAGATTTTTTATTACAGGTGCACCTTGTGCACCTAAGTTTTTAAATTAGGTGTACAGATTATATTTTAGGTGCATATTTAAAAAAAAAACGTAATATAAGACCATTCATGTAATGTAAACTACTTTGTTAGTTGGGTATGTTTGGATATGTTACAAGTAGATAGTAAATAAAAATATTAAAACATTTTTTTTTTATCAGCGAAATTATTACTTACAAGTATTCAGTCTCATATAGAAGCCATAGCCATAAGCTATAGTCATAGTGTGTATTTAGAAATTTTAATTATGTTCCTTTAGAGCGAGAGAGGTCGATACTAATATTTTGTTCAGACGTCAAAATAACATAAAATATGTTTCCCCGCCTTTTTTAACGATAGGTGCACCGCGTGCACCTAGAGGGAAAAAATTAGGTGCACAATTTTATTTTCATGTGCACCTGTGCACCCGGGTATTTCGAGCCCTGCTCTACAGAGTTTGCGTATTTGCTATTTGAGTTAACACCGGGAAATCTCGCGATAGGAAACATGTTCTACAGGGTTTGTGTATTTGATTTAACACAGGGAACACTTATTTTAGCAGTCGCGGCCATAATTTAAAACCGAGCAACGCCAGGTTATTCAGGTAGTTTAAAATAAAATTATTTCCTACGTTGTTTACAACTGGCATATTCATATTTAATTTCTTTCGGTTTCCTCAATAAGAAAGTCCTTTGCTATATTTTGTATTTATTTTTTTTCTGAATTTTACTAAGCCAACCTATTTGATTCGTACTTTTTGCATATCTGTTATAAAAGCGGTTGCAATCTGTTGTATCAGTATTCTCGCTTTAATTCCCACTCTCACTTGTTTGATTACGTACTCGCCTACTTGATCCCTCTAGATCAAATTATTAGATTTACTTTTCAATGTGACTATGAGTCTATTGTAATCTTTTAATTTTAACTTGAATTCATTTGTTATCTTTTGAATAAATTCTAGTTTATATTTTTAAAGACTTCGTCATGTTTACTTTTATGAACTCAAGTTTATATCAGCCAATACAGGGCTCGAAATACCCGGGTGTACAGGTGCACTGTGCACATGAAAATAAAATTGTGCACCTAATTTTTTCCAGCTAGGTGCATGCCGTGCACCTAACGTTAAAAAGTGGAGGGAACGTTTCATGTTATTTTGATACTTTACCAAACTATTAGTATCTACCTCTCTCGCTCTAAAGGAACGTAAGTAAAATTCCTAAATACACACTATGCGAAAACAAAATCGCTGGGCCGTAACGGGTATATACAGGAAAAAGGTTTACTTGTGCCATGCCACCAGAACTTTCCGATGATGGAAACATTTTGCACTAGCTCTGTTGAAGCGACTGACGAGATAGCCGGACAAGGGAGAATGTAGATGTTTAAATATTTTTATTTACTATCTACTACTAACCTATCTAAACATACCCAACTAATAAAGTAGTTTAAATTATATCAATGCTCTTACATTACGTTTTTTAAAATGTGCACCTAAAATATAACCTGTGCACCTAATTTAAAAACTTTGGTGCACCTGTATTAAAAAATCTATTTCGAGGCCTGGCCTAATATGGTTATAGTTTATTTTAACTCACTGCATCGGCACTCTAATTTATCTTAAAAATCAATCATTTCTTATACACAACTTTTCAATAAAAACCCCCTTCTCACGATTCTCATTGATAATATCATTCTGATGTTTCACACTTGCCCGGAAATGCCAGGCATCTTATGTATTGCCTAGGCATTCTATCGAATGCCTGCTCTGCCTACTTCGCCTGTGACATAAACATTATTTACAAGTCGAATGATAATTTTGAGCACCATAGCTCTGTTGACAAGATATGGACAGTAGCATCAATTGAGATCGATATAAGTAGGGCAACTTTTTTGTTGCAGTAAAAATGGGAAAAGTTACATTTATCATTCCCACCTGTTGCATTTATGAAAATAAAGTTGCATTCATTTTTGATACCCTAAAATCTAAAATTAATTATTCGTAAAAAATGAAAAAATTCAAAATTTATTTGTACATTATTAAATACAGAAGAAGGTGGATGTCGTTGAATGGCCTATCCCTGGTCAGTAATTTCTTTAACATTGAAAAACTGCGCTCGACAGAGACTGGTGTTGCCTGACATTGTTGCGTTGTACTTTTTTTGCAGTTGTGAAACAAGTGTACCACTCTAGTAACTTGGAGCAATCGCGGATAAAGCAACTTGAGTGTGATTCCAGCCGCAGTCATATAATACGCTGTATCACATAGAAGAAGCGCAAAATCCTTTCGCTCAACATTCAGATATCTTAAAACGTCATCTACAAAGAAACATATTGATGATCGACACTCACCTCGCAAACTCTGCAGTCGATTACGCACGTTTGCTCAATGTTGTTAAAGTACTTCTTGCTATTTAGTTCACTGTAGTCTGTTAGGACGAGTATCTTCTTTCCATGAACTTCTTGTTTGATCAGTAATACTTCGGCGTTCGCAAGATCAGACACACGTGATTGAATGAGAGGGCAAAAAAATTAAATAGCAATTTCATATTAATTAATTTTAAGCTAAATTGTAAAAAAGTTGCAATTATGCAAAAAGTTGCATTTATATAGAAAGTTGCATTTATGTTGCAGTTATAACTCACTTACAATACACCCCATGCAGAAGGAATTTCGTTTTTAGTACTTTACATAAAGCGTAGAACGTGTGATAAAAAGTTGCATTTGTTGCAAAAAGTTGCCTTAGACATAAGCAAAATAGCTTAAATAGAGGAAAGTTGGACCACTCCGGAGAAACAGAATTCTTACCAAAACAGAATACAAATATAAAACTACCACACTGCTCCAAGATTGGCGCGTTATCGCTCGAATGGCGACGAGAGGCTCTCGAACACGCGTAATAGTATTAGGAAGGGCACTTGAAACGCGTCGCACTGTCAACCTGAACGAATGATGTACCTGACCATGCCCAATCTACCCCATCTGATTTTTATCCCACCTGCTCTGATGCGAGCCTAAGTGGAACTATAAATAGGCAAATTTTTTTGCGTTCGACACCTAATCCTTTTTGCCTTCGGAATTGCCTAATTTCTCCGAAACTCCACGGGCCCTAACTAGATCAGAAATATGGCATTCCAAGGCGTTTAACGAAATTTTCCGGCTAATTGACACTCAGCCTTCCTCTCCACGGCCTAACAAAATTAAGGAATTATGATAGACAATCCGAAAGGGGCTTTCGTCCTCCTTTCATAACTCGATAAGCATTAATTAGACTCGCAGCTTGTATTGCATTGATCAGATAAGCGGGAGTCGCTTCTTGCCCAGGCCCCTTCCGTCAATTACCGGGGCCCCGTAGCGTTTTTCTTTGCTTTTGAAGAATCACTCACGGCCGATTCACGCTTTTAGGGCCAATTCAATTCTGTCGAATTAATAAGATGACATCGGATGAAGACGAGTGTTTTTTTTTTTTTTGTTTTCCTTCGTTGCTGTAGCCGGCGAGTGCTTTTTCTTTTACACCAGCGCTCGTTCTAGCTTCGAGGACTGCTGTGGAGCAACTCACTAGCGATTGGAGAGTTGCAAGTTCGAATCCAACCAAAGACCGTCGTGTACAAATTGGCTTGGTGCTCGTTATATCTAACGTCGTGACCACAAATGTATGTGGTGCTATCGCAAGTGTAACCTCCAAGGCCGACCGTAGTTCAAAATGACGTGGTGCTGTCCTCAGAGCCCTTTGGGTTTGAGATCCGGAACCGTCACCGATAGCTTATTGTGTTGCTCCAGTTCAACTTTGAAGGGGTCCGGGACACATTGAAAAAAATATATATCTAAATTATTTAGAATTTTGATTTTTTTTTTGTTCTGATTACACATTTAACTAATAAGCAAAATCACAACACAAAATTTTTCCAAAAGTTTTTTTTTTAATTTTTAATTAAAAAAATTTTGAAAAAAGAGGGGTCTTTTTAAATTACTAAGATTTAAAATATTCTTGATCAATTTTCAAAATTCTTACAGTAAATTATTCACAAATTTATAATCTTTAATTTTGATTCAGCAATTTAAAAAATATTAATCTCTCTATATTAAAAAAATGTTGCCGCCGCCGCAGGATTGAAAACTGTGTTGTTTAGCTCGATTCTTAGACGGTTTCCCAAGAAAGTACTGATCGGAAAAAAAAAATTAACATCGTTTGTTCTTCATCGTATTCCCTGGACAATTATTAAGATTTTTTTCCGATGCGGCTATTAGTTTAGGGTTTATAAAGTGTCAAAATTGAAGAAGCGAAATTTCTTCCGCGAGTGAGCAAAACACATACAAATTTTCAGTCTTCAGCCGTGAGTTTTTTTTAAGAGTACCTCTCAACGTAAATTTTTGCAGCTCGTCGAGTTTTTTTTTAAATTTCAATTTGGTTCTTGATAATATTTTTTTGAAATTCGGGAAAGATCAGGACATTTTTGTTACTTTTTTTTTAAACTGCCGTATCTATATTTTATTACTATTAGTTTTTAATTTTTAAAATATCGCAGTATACCTCAGAATGTTCTCTTTCAAACGGGACTATTATTTTTGAAATCGGTTAATAATTAAATTGGATGCGATCAAAAGTGGGTCATACAAAATTCGGAATCTTTGGATATTTTCGCCACTTTTTGTTACAACCGTTAACTAAAACTGTCATATCTATATCGTATTACTATTAGTTTTTTATTTTGAAAATAGCGCAATATACCTCAGACTGTACTCTTTCTTACGGTACCATTATTTTTAAAATTGGTTCATAAATAAATTCGATGCCATCAAAGGTTGGTGACACAAATTTCGTATTTTTTATTTCGTGGAGCAAATTCGCGGAGCATTGTATTCGCGGAGGGTTGTATTTTTGACACAGGCGCCTCAATCCCATGATTGTACTTTACGCAAGTCCAACTTGATTGGCTAATCGGATCACATGACCCGGATACGTATGTCATCAAGGTTTATAGTTGTTGGCGATTTATCTCTTCCTTTCTGCTTTCTTCTTTTCTTTTCAGATCCATGGCTATGGGTGGGTGGAGGTGGGAGCCGAAAATTGTATCCTTTTATTATAAAAGTTAATAATTATATAAGTTAGTGTTTTATGTTTGCTTTTTGTTACATCAGAATGGTCCTAAGCCAGCGGTGGATACGACACCATCATCCTAAAGCAAAGGGGATGGCAGAGGGGCAGAAAAATATCAGCTGGTAGTGAGTTCAGGAGTGGTTCTTAGATTATTTATGTAAAATCAACGGAAGCTTGGAAAAACATGAAAAGGGTATTAAAAATTAGGAAAAGTAAATTAGAATGAAAAGGAATTAAATTGGAATTTTTTTTTAATAATTTGGAGGATCTAAAAATTCTTCCGCTAGCTGGGTTCGAACTCGGGAAGTCATCCTCCGCTGCCGACGCTAATCTGAAGGTGGGTGACCTTAGCCATTAGGCCATCGTTGCTTCACGAAAAAAAGCTCTTTAAAGTATAAGTACCCTTAATATAAGTTGGCAAGAAATGCTACTAACAACAACCATACAACATATATATGAGGAGCAAATCAGAGTCAACTTGTCGGACACACACGCTGAGGCGCTAGTGTATGTATTGTATTTCTACGAAAAAACGCGCATATTCAAAATCAAATGGTTACTGCAACAATCAGATTGGCGAGATATACAAGTGAAGCCAAGCCCGTGAAACTAGCCAATCAAGTTGGACTTGCGTAAAGTACTATCATGGGATTGAGCCGCTTCTATTTTTGACTATCGTGTTTGCCAGATATCAAATTTATCGTAGCAACAATTGCCATAAAAACGATTTCTTTTTATTTGGCGATGAAAAAGGCTCGCTTTTTTCCCTCTGTTCTCAGACGAATTACCGAGAAAGTACAAAGTACACATCGTAAAGTTTGGAGATTAACAGAGTTTACTTAAAATTGTACAGGGAACAAGATGCAGAAGATTTTTTACTCATGCGGCTATTAGTTTAGGATGCATTAAGTGTAAAAGTAAAAAAGAGTGAAATCACTTGCGTAAGAGGTATTGGTTTGCGAAGCAAACCAAACGGGACTGCTACGCAATCCCCGGGGGTTGGCGAGCGTAAGCGAGCAGGGGGCGGAGCCCCCTAGTTTAATAAAAAATAAAAAAATATTTGAAAATATTAAGGTAATTTTGTTTTAAACAGTCCTATTTTTAAAAGTAAATATTTGTTTCAAATTCGTGGAATCAAAATTAAAGTATAATGTTTGAAAAAGATATATTCCAAATTTCACCCTTAAACTTTATCCGTTTTCGACTTGTAGCAATTTGAATACAGTAAATCTTGAAAAAATGTATCATGGAGAAAAACGAATTTAAAGTTTTAAAGACAGATGTTGTTACGATGACAACAACTGTCAAGAGTGTTAGATTTTCAAAACAACGCACCACAAAAGTTACTATATCTCTAGTTCTAATTAAGATAAAACCATGATTTAGACGTCATTTTAAACAGAAAAACACAGAGAATTTCTTAAAACAATAAAAAAAATTCCAAAATGTGACGATTTTTGTGTCCCGGACCACCCTCTTTAATTAAGATATCCAAACACGTAAAAAAATGTAATTTTTGACCAAAAATTCCAAAAAATTTTTTTGGTCTCACACTAAAATATAATAATGGACCGGACAGCAAGATGTGATGGTATAAGGAGAAAAATATATGCTTTAATGGGGGGGAGGTTTCCCAACGTGCAATTACATTTGCAACTCTTCTGGGCAATACTTTCAACGAGGTTTTGATTCACAGCTATGGGTATTGGTGTCCATTCCTGCTGCGAGAATGTCGCCAGTTCAACTGTAGATTTCGGACCTGGTTCCCCGGTTCGTAAGCGTCGCTCTAACGCGTTCCACACATGTTCTATGGGGTTTGGTCGGGACTCTGAGCAGGCCAGGGAAGACGTTTTATATCCATATATCGATACCACTGCTCGACAGAGGCTGCAAGATGACACGGAGCGTTGTCGTCCTGGAAGTAACATGCGTCCGTTCCATAAAATTACCAGATCGTAGGAAGAACTTGATTGTCCAAAATGTTCATGGAGGCGTCGGCGTTCAATTGACCAGGAATAACGTGCGAAGGTATACCATGAAAAACACCCCAAAACAATTAGTCGCGGTTTATACAAATCCGCTGGCGTCCTGTCCATTATTGTGTGGTATTTGTGTGTATTTGATGGAGTATTTATTTGACTTTCCAAAAGTATATATGATTTTTTCTCTGAGTTAATTAGTTGCAGAGATATTAAAATTTTTATTAAGGCGGGAAAACCAGAAGTATGTATTGAAAATACCGAAAGTGGCCGTTAAAAGACCAAAAACCTGTCAAAATTTAAATTTAAAATTTACTTTTCTTTTTGCAAATATAATTTTTGAAAGTTTTCTCGAGTGCGTCTCTTTTTTAAATCGTGTGAACATTTTTAAAGGAGAAGTGAAGACTAAAATTGTTTACACGAACACTAAAAGCAACAAAGAGCAAACCGATACGGTTCAAACTATTTTTACTCTAAGATAATATTTATGCATAATTTCCTCACTTCAAATGTTATAACACAAAAAGCTATGGATGGATTCTCGTATGACTCTGAGAGCGTGTTCTATATTATGTTGTCTAGAGAAAAAAAATCTGAATAATTATGGTGATTTGAATTTTTTTTAATTATGGCCATTTATTTAAGAAATAGGACCGTAAAACTTTCAAAAATCGTATATTCATATTTCGATCGCTTGTAAAATGTTTATTTAAATATACTTTTGATTCTAGTTCATTCCCTAGAAAAATGCATGCAGTCTATTTTGGTAGCATCATTTTTCTATTGGGTTGAATAGATTTTTATGCAGCACATTTGTTTTTGACTCATTTCTTTAAAATTTCATACATAATTATCGTTTTTACAAAATTATTGATATATATTTTAAATATTGACAGGCCTAATGATGTTGTTTAATAACACTAAACATACAAATAGCAATGAAATGTTTCTATACCACATAAAAATTGTCCCGAACGTGTTCGGATACCTTTAAGTCCCTACCTACCATTCGATCGACCGAGGACTCGAACACTTTAGAGGGTCAACAGAACCGTACTATTGGAGCCCGAGGGTCAAGAGTGGATCTAGGAATCGTGAAAAGTTCATGCATTGCAATGAGTAGTCCATTTTGTACCATATTTAAAAAGTGAAATCTTTCTCGACGAAAAGAACTGGTTGAAAGATTTGACCTGAAACCTCAATCCTACAGTCATTAAACTAAGTGATAGGGAATCTCTACTCTTACGAAATATTTCTATAGAACTCTATAAAAATTTCTATAGAATCCCATAGTTTTTGTTTTTTTATAAGCCCTATAAAGTAACCTCTATACAAATCTTTATAGAATGTCTGTAGAAGCCTCGATGAAATTCTATTGAATTACATTTCCTTTTCCCCGACTTTGCTTTTCTATAGAACGAAATTTCGTTTCTCAACAGAAATCTGTCGAATTTTAAACAATTTTTTTCTATAGAAACGAAATTTTGTTTCTCGATAAAAATCTCTAGTGTATATTTTCTTTAAAAATGAGATTTCGTTTTTATACAGAAATCAGTAGAATTTTGTAGGATTTTTTTTTCAGAAACGAAATTATTTTGTATCTTAGAAGAAAATAAAAAAAATTTCTGCAGAAACGAAATTTCGTGTTTCTATAGACCTCTATAGAAAGTGAATTTCGTTTCTCTATAGAAATCTCATGACTGATTTTACCAATCTTTCCTTCCTTTTTTCTGGTTACCTCGGTTGATCTCGGAAAGATGAAGGAAGTAGAGTGTGTGATGTCAGCCTTTGGAACCATGCCAAATTTTCCGATTCTAGCGTGTTTTGTCAGATAGAAATACGTAGCAATCACCGGGGATTGGCGATTGTTAGCGAGCAGTGGTCACACCTGATCCCACGAAAAGCGGGCAGGGAAAATTTTACATTAGATCGATACCTTATACATTTGGTTTCCTTTAAATAAATGTTTTTCAATTGAATATTTATATTTCCGCAAGAGATTGTGATGTCACGCCGATAGGATCTCTATCTCCTAGATCGTTAAAGATAGAGTAAAAATTTCAACAAATTTGAAATCTGTGGAAAATCCCAGATATTTTATAGTTAAATTATTGTCATTTATATATTTCTTGCCACTTGAAGGCCATCACGGCATTAGATATGGCGTTGGTTTGCGAAGCAAACCAAATTGGAATCCGTAGCTTACACCGGTGGTTAACAGTGGCCACACCTAACCCCACAAAAGCAACTGTCACGGGCAACGCCGTGCTGCCCACGGAGTGTCTAGTCTCTACTATTATAAAAGGAAGTGTTTGTCTGTTTGTCGCAAAATCCTGACGATTCTATGACACTTACAGCAATGAGATTTGGCACACAGATAGTCAGAATTTTTTGCAACTTTTGGGTCGACGGCGAATTTTAAAATTCAATCTAGAAGATTTTTAAATGAATTTAATAGTTTTATTCTCTACGTGGTTCTTCGTCCGGACGAAAGAATAGCCCCAATCTTGACTTTTTCTCTCCACGTGACCTCGGAATCATGCTAGGTGTTTTTCATCGCTTCGGAGAAGCTCAGAAAATTTTTTACGTTTCCGCTTGGAGAAAAAAAAAATTTCGCGTTTCCGCTTTCATTTTGTTTGGAGGAGTGTTTTTACAACCAGACGATAAATCTTTTAACTGGAGTCGCAGTTCATTTTTCTATCTCCTAGACCGTTAAAGATAGAGTAAAAATTTCAACGGATTTGAAATCTGCGGAAAATTTCAGTTTAGATTGATACCTAAAAATATGACTTTCTTTAAACAAATAATTTTGTAATTGAATATATCGTCGACGGATTTGAAAACTGCGGAAAATTTTTCACCAGATTAATACCTGACATCATGGGCAACGCCTGGCTAGCCACGCAGTGTCTAATATATGTGTAAAATTCCCAAAATAATTGTTCACACAATCTCAATGCACGCAATTTTCTCATGGATAATTTTCAGCCTGCTTGTAAAATTTTAATGCGAATACATGCGTAGTTTTGACAATGAACAGTTGTCAAATTGTTTGCTAAATATGCATGGCCATTTTTAGTTACATAAAAAGCGCATGTCTTTAAGAAATAATTTTTCTCGTCCACTTTCAGGCAGACGGTCACTTTTGTGGAAGTGATAAATATGGAACTGATCTTAATAATTAAAAATAATTAGAGCATCCGCTTGTGCTAATTACCTTGTAATTGCATTATTCTTGTACGAGTCCAGAAATCTGTCTGGAAAGCGGGGAAATTCTCTAACGAATTCGCTTTTTTGAGTGTTCCACACAACAGAGACAGTTTTAATCCCCACATTTGAATATTCGAAATAATATTTAATGCTTTTGTGTGTTCTTTTTCATGGGCATGCAATTAGCTGTTCGGATCCAAGTTTTGTGCCGACTCTTCTTTCCGTGTTCCTCCTCATTAAGAGTGTTTACTAAAAAGAATTATCGCAAGCCAAATTGAATCATTGCAGAGTTCTTGGTGCTAACTAATTACTTTGGCAACTTTTTTGTTGCAGTAAAGATGGAAAAAGTTGCATTTATCATTCCCTATAGTTGCGTTTATGGGTATAAAGTTGCAACTATTTTTGATACTCTAAAATCTAAAATAAATTATTCGTCAAAAATGAAAAAGAAATCAGAATTTATTGCCAAATTTAGTCATGTACATAACAGTTATAATACACTAGCAAAATACCCGTTTAATAATAATAATTGGTTTACTCTAGATTGAAGAGATAATCAAAATATACAATGACTTTTCGTTTTTCGTAAAATAAAATAATATTTTAACACTTTTCGACATCTTTATACTTTCTACAACTTACTTTGGACACAAATCCCACACATGCATATCCATTCATATAATACATTTCACATACATCCCGCCCTTGCTGTATGACAAAGCTACAAAATGACGAAAGGTGATTTGGAATTCCCTTTTCTTAATTTCTTTTCTTGTTTAACTCAATAAAAACGACGATTTCGACGAGTGTTCTCGCATTCATAGTCAACAAAACAATATTTTTTACTTGTGGCACTCTTGCACCATGCGATATCGTGGAATTTCGCAATCTTCTACTGTCATAATGACTAAGAATTTTTTAATGTTGGAAAAAAGTTCTTGTTCAGACTTTTTAAACATTATTATTCTTTCAAAAACGGTATTATTCTTTCAATAATGACATAATTAGACTTAAAATTTGCTTTATGCTGACTTATCTGCCACTTTAAGTCAAATACTTTGTGGTGGTGTTACGTGTGATGAAAAAGAAACACAATTTATAAAAATAATAAATATTTAGAACAGAAAACAAAAGAAAACAGCGAAATAAAACAAAATAAAAGATGTCAAGAAAACTGGGTCTAAAGATATTAATTTGTGATTACTTTTTATCTCTTGATCTTGCAGTTTCCATAACTTACAACTAAAAAGTGCACAAAATTTAGAAATTCGAAATGAATTCAAATCAAAAGAAATACAAAATATTTCTGCACATGATCCACCAACACGAATTTCAGTTTCATTCCCGTTCGTTGAAAAATATCGTCTGTCCCAAACATTCGAAAATCGTTTACATTGCGCAAAGAACAAAAAAAAAATGAAGTAACAGAATAAATGAAGTATCAGAGCTGAAATTTCATAATATATATATATATATATATATATATATATATAATTTTTTAAAGAATAATTGCTTTTGTAGCAGTACTGGTAAAGCTATCAAAGTAATCGTAATAATCAATATACATTCCAATTTTTCCAAAACTACCAAATTAGGGTTGACTTAAGTATACTTACTCAGGTCTTTTAAGCATGAAACGCATCTAAACATAACAAAGAAATGTTTAATATTGCATTCACTAAACTAATAGATAATGTTATAACACACTGTAATCAAATATCTGGAATAAAATCATGTGATGCCTGCCAAATACACAAACACAAAATCGAACATAGAACAGAAAGACGTACAGACTTTCGCAGACAATTTCACTCTCTAAATGAAGATAAGTACTGACTGTAAGCAAATTTTCATGAAAATATATTAAGCCGTGAGAACGTGAATTAGGGTACACACATATAAACAGACAAACGCGCAAGAGTCGGATTTGGCATCAGAAGGGTCCAAAACGGATAGAAAACTTGAAATGGGTTGAAAATATTCACTGTATATACAAACAAATACTCCATTCTTATTTATATAGATAATTAAATTCAGAAGAATGGTTACGTCGTTGAATGGCCGATTCTTGGCTAGAAATTTCTTAAGCATTGAAAAACTGCGCTCAACAGAGACTGATGTTGCCTAACATTGTTTCAGTAGCAAATAATGACTTGGAGGAAAATCGTCCCGTGGGAAAGTGGCAATAACCGTCAGGTCGTTATTCTTTTCCGAAAATTTTTAAACGTATGCTTTACGACTGACTTTTTTAATCTGACGAGGATCATGGGACCAAAACTAGTAGTAAAGTGAATTTTCGACTGCCGGAGTAACGAATATTCATCACCTGATTGGTTCACGGGACAAGATAAGACATTGATTCATCATCTGATTGGCTCGCTTGAGATAGTAGACTGTGACGTCATTTTTGTCGCCACTACAAATGTTGTATCGCCAAAGATAGGTGTATATAATATACCAAATATGGGCATACTTAGCCAACTTTTCACATTATGTGACAGTTGATACAGTTTCACAATTAAAGTGGCGTCATTTAGCTTGCTTTTCAAATACGATTTCAACATTTTGCCAATAAAAATTCCAAGGTTTATATTTTTTGATAATATCCAATTTCCAAATTACTATTACTAAATATTATATACATAGAAATCAAAACTTCGATGTTAATAATCTTTGATAATATCAAATTATGAGGTGACTATTTTACTAAAGATTTACATACACTACCCTATAATAATAGACCGGACAGCAAAATGTGATGGTATATGGGAAAGCATACGTCCTTTAATAGGGGATGGTCCCCCACTTGCTGCAATGACCCTAGCAACCCTTCTGGGAATACTTTCAACAAGGTTTTGATACACAGTTATGCGTATCCATTCCTGCTGCAAGAATGTCGCCAGCTCAGCTGTAGATTTCGGACGTGGTTCTCTGCTCCGTAAGCGTCGCTCTAACGCGTCCCACACATGTTCTATGGGATTTAGGTCGGGACTCTGAGCGGGCCAAGAAGACGTTTTATATCCCTATCTTGATACTACTGCTTGACAGAGGCTGCAACGTGACACGGAGCGTTGTCGTCCTGGAAATAAAATTCGTCTATTCCATGAAATTGCCAGAGCGTAGAAAGAACCTGACTGTCATTTAGGTATCGGCATTTAATTGTCCAGGAACAGCATGCAAAGATCCCAGGCCAAACCACGAAAAACACCCCCAAACAAGTAGTCGGATTTTATGCAAATCCGCTGGCATCCGGTCCATTGTTGTAGGGTAGTGTAAATAGAAATGAAAAGTTCCTACGTATATCATCTGTGATAAGATCCAATTCCGAAAAGACTATTATTAAAGATTATATACATTGGAATCAAAAATTCCTATGTATATAACATAATCTTAAATAATATCCAATTCCAAAATGACTGCTGTAGTAATTGCGAAATCGTTGTGGCATAAAAATGAACTTAGTTGTGCAGAGAGATGCGGGTGCAGGTGCAAGTTCTGCGGGGGTTGAGAAGGAACCGGATATAGATATAAAATACAAAAAACACAGGCGCCTCAATCCCATGATAGTACTTTACGCAAGTCCAACTTGATTGGCTAATCGGATCACATGACCTAGATACATATGTCATCAAGGTTTATAGTTGTTGGCGATTTATCTCTTCCTTTCTGCTTTCTTCTTTTCTTTTCAGATCCATGGCTATGGGTGGGTAGAGGTGGGAGCCGAAAATTGTATCATTTTATTATATAAGTTAATAATTATATAAGTTAGTGTTTTATGTATGCTTTTTGTTACATCAGAATGGTCCTAAGCCAGCGGTGGATACGACACCATCATCCTAAAGCAAAGGGGACGGCAGAGGGGCGGAAAAATATCAGCTGGTAGTGAGTTCAGGTGTGGTTCTTAGATTATTTATGTAAAATCAACGGAAGCTTGGAAAAATATGAAAAGGGTATTAAAAAATAGGAAAAGTAAATTAGAATGAAAAAGAATTTTTTTTAAATAATTTGGAGGATCTAAAAATTTATCCGTCAGCTGGGTTCGAACTCGGGAAGTCATCCTCCGCTGCCGACGTTAATCTGAAGGTGCGTGACTTTAGCCATTAGGCCATCGTTGCTTCTCGAAAAGAAGCTCTTTAAAGTATAAGTACCCTTAATATAAGTTGGCAAGAAATACTACTAACAACAACCATACAACATATATATGAGGAGCAAATCAGAGTCAACTTGTCGGACACTTACGCTGTACGCTGAGGAGCTAGTGTATGTATTGTATTTCTACGAAACAACGCGCATATTCAAAATCAAATGGTTACTGCAACAATCAGATTGGCAAGATATCCAAGTGAAGCCAAGCCCGTGAAACTAGCCAATCAAGTTAGACTTGCGTAAAGTACTATCATGGGATTGAGCCGCTTCTCAAAAAACACATAGACTAAACAAATAGGGTTGCACTAATTCCCTCAGAACGGAGGATGGGAAGAGTACATGGCGCCAACAATGACTATTTCTAAATTATCGAAAATTCCACTGTTAATAATCTTTGAAATTTCCATTTCCGAGATGATTGTTACTAAAATCATAATATATAGTGTAATCAAAAATTCCTATGGAATATATATCATCTCAATTATTTTAAAGGGAATTCTCGGTCTTCGTGCGTGTTTCCAGTCAAATCTATAGGAATACAGTAAAGAAAATTGGCACATAGGTAGTCCTAATTT
The DNA here is from genome assembly GCA_947359465.1 of Metellina segmentata. Lineage (NCBI taxonomy): Eukaryota > Metazoa > Arthropoda > Arachnida > Araneae > Tetragnathidae > Metellina > Metellina segmentata. The sequence continues at coordinate 3,725,028 of OX375877.1, read as the reverse complement.
TATGCGAATTGTGACAGAAACCCGAATTTTAAAATTTAATGTAGAACATTTTTTTAATTAATTTACTGGGTCGACCAACCGGCAAAGTGATTAAGGTGTAAGCCTCTAGACCGTACGGTTCCTGGTTCGAATCCGGGTCAGTACATGGATATTTGTAAGCGTATGATGTAGAGGCGGCTGGTGCACCTTAAATCTGACGTGGCCGAAAGTCCACACCTTGGGTCGGTGTGGAAGTTTGGAGGTTGGGGTGCCAGCTCAGGCGTTACCTCGTCATCTGACCGTGGTTCAAAATGACGTGGTATTATTGTCCTCGGATATTTCCTTGGGGGATTGATCCCGGACCGTTTTCAATAGCCCGTTGTGTTGCTCTTGTTCGACGACGTTAATTAATATTACCTTAACAAGGTGGTTGGTAATTAACACTGCACTGGAGCTACACAGCGGGCTTTTTTCAACAGTTCGATATCAATCCTCAATGGAGAGATCGAGGACAACACCACATTATTTCGAAATACGATCAGACGATGAGGCAACACCTGAGCGGACACCCCACTCTAAAAAACATCCACACCAGGCCAACCTGAGTGTATTTGATGCACCGACAAATTTAACGTGCACCAGCCCCCATATACATGTCTTTTGCTGGACCTAGTTTCTAGTTCTAAAGCCTCTGACTGGTAATCCATCACTATCTCAACCATTGCCACAGTGACTCCTCAGAACTGTAGCTAAAGGAATGAGGCTTCGTCATCTGACCATGGTTCAATTACGAGGTGTTGTCATCGGATCTTTCCCTTAACCCATTAACGACTGACGTTGCGTTTCCGCAACATTAGTGAAAACATTTTTTTTCTTAACCTGTATTGCGTTTTTTTTTACATAATTTTTTTTTGTATACTGTAGACAAAGCTTCAATGTCTCCAGGGGAAAAAATTGTTTTTCTCTCAATGCAAGATTTTATAAAATAAATTTCTAAAGTCATTTTTTTGCGATTTTTTTTACTTTAATTTTGAAACAATCTCCCATATGGAAGAACAATTCAAAGGACTTCATGAAGAGTGTAACGTCGTGATAAAAGAAATAGACTTTTTTAAAGAAATAAAGAAAAATTTATTTACAATATGGTAGCGACATCACCGTTACAACTACCTCTCATCATACGTTTTAAACATAACGGCTAAAACACGCCATCCGAACTCCGCACCGAGTCCACACTTCAACGAAGCATCCAATCGACTCTAAAAAAAGCCGTTACAAAAAAATATCTCTTCACCAACGTTATACATAAAAGAAAAAATGAACTTCCGGGAAAACCATTTAAGCTCACATAAAAATGTCAAAAGAAAAGATATCCTTTCCAAGAGTAATAAGAAGTATAAATAAACACAGGAAGTATCACAATATCTTGGAATAAGGAAAAAGTATTACTATAGAAATACATTTAAAAGATATTCCGGAAGTGTACGTTACAACTCTTCCCCCTTAGAATAACTTTTTACCCTGTAAAAAGTTACCATAACTTTAAAAAAAAAACTAAATTCTACAAAATTTCATACAAATATTTACAAACACATATATACAACTGCCAAGTTACCTAAAAAAACAATAAAAATAAACTCAAAGGACATTTTGGTAACTCAGAACAGTCGGCTAAGGCTGTCAGCATTCTGGTGTTTTCTGCCCTGACGATGGATTACCTCATAGTTCCAGGGCTGCAATGCAAGAGCCCATCTCATGAGACGTGGATTTACCCCAGAGTTCTTTTTTAACCATACTAGAGGATTATGATCAGTTTGGATAAAGAACTTGGTTGGTCCATCCAGGTAGCATCGTAGCTTCTTGACAGCAAACACGATAGCGGCACATTCCTTTTCGGCTTTCAAGATCTGCGAATATCGAACCGACATTCGATATGGCTTCGCACAGATGGGCTTTATTTCAGAAAGTTCGATATCAAACTGGATACGATCTGTGAGGCCAGGCACGTTTGAGAAACACTTGGAATATTTACATATAATACAACTGAGCTGGTCAATCTGGTCGTCATCCAGTCTTCCTTTCACTTCACTGTTTCTCAATATCTCCTCAAGATCAAAAATATTGGGATTGTTTTCCACGGGCGGGAATTCTTCTTCCAACTCTGATACTTCATCCTCACAAGTAGTGACCAGATTTATGAATTCAGGCCTCTGGTAATAAGGTTTTAAAAGATTTACATGGTAGAGAGATTTGTGACGAATTTTTCCGGTTAGGCAGGGCAACAAAGTAGTTCGTCTCCGAAATCTTGCTTTCAATGGTCCCAGAACCATGCCATTGAACCGCTAACTTATTTACAGGTGAGGGTGCCAGTACCAGTACTTTATCTCCAACATTGAATTCACGTTTCACGGTATTTTTGTCGTACCATTTTTTTCTTTTCTTGGCAGCTTCCTCCATATTATCAATGGCTAGGCTGCGACATTTTTCCAATCTTCTGAGAAGATTGATGATATATTCAACAACTGAAGCATTTCCTTCTTCCGGCTGTAACCAGTTTTCATACAGAAGAGTGACGGGAGTCCGTAAGTTTTTTCCATGAACCAATTCAGCTGGACTGAATCCGGTGGATTCATGAGTAACTGTCCTTAAGGCGAACAAGACTGCATGGACATGCTTCTCCCAATCTGGTCCTTCTTCGGTACACAAAACTCTCAAAATCCGTTTCAGGGTTCGATGAAACCTTTCTACCGGATTGCTCTGGGGATGATACACAGAGCTAAGTACCACCTTGATGCCGAAACGTTCAAAAAATTCCGATGTGAGTTCGCTCATAAACGAGGTTCCCTGGTCGTGTTGAATCTCCTTAGGAAAACCCATTCGACTAAAAATCTGAAGGAGAGCATTAATTACGGATCTAGATGTTATGTTTGGTACTGCCACAGCATCTGGGTACTTCGACGACATATACATTGCCGTAATCAGGTATCTTTGGCCTGAGTCCGTCACGGGAAAAGGTCCTACAGCGTCAATATTAATACGGGAAAAAACTTCAGTAATCACTGGAACAAGAGTCATGGGAGCTTTTTTCTTGTCCCTTGCCTTTCCAGCTCTCTGGCAGGAATCGCAAGCCTTCACGATGTCCTCTGCTTCTTTGTAACAGTTTTTCCAGAAAAAGTACTTGGTCATTCTGTCTTTGGTCTTGGTGGTCCCAAGATGACCCGACGTGCCTTCATGACACAATTTCAGTATATTTTCTCGATACTCTATGGGCACGACGATGAGCTTCCTTTCGATACCACTCTTGTCCTTCTTGATCTTTACCAAAAGTCGGCCCTTCTCCAGTTCAAAATCTTTAGGAGGGTTTCCATTTTGGATTTGTTTTACTTGAGAGCTCATCTCTTCATCTTCACCTTGAGCCTTGATTAGCTGCTCAGTGTCCACTTTTAACAATTCAGTGATATCTTGATCTTCTGCCACCTGAGTGAACTCGTCACTTACTTCCCCTGTTTCCATTTCATTTTTTTCCAAAGTACTGAATTCTTCGGCTGGGATAGGGTTTTCGGATTCTTTAATTAAAGATTGAGAGAGAGAGAGAGAGAGAGAGAGAGAGAGAGAGAGATTCTTCACTTTCTTTCACTTTTTTTTGATGCCTTGTCAGTACTGCATTTAGTTGATCCACAGATTGACAATCTTCCCTTTTTAACAAGGCAGCAGTCCGATTCCCTAAAAGATATCGTCCGCGGTCTAGTTCATCTGGAATCACAGCAGCTTTAGTGAGTGTTTTTCCCAATTCACACTCTACCAAAACTTCGGCAAGAGGTAAACAAGTTGAGCTGGAGTCCAAAGGTTGCTGTACCCAAACATGTTCACCCGTCATGTCAGCTGAATTCACCAATTTCCGACACACAATGTCAATGGTCGCTCCGGTATCTCATAGTAGATTTATATCCTGACCGTTTATTTGTCCTTTCATGATATACGGTTCCAGGTACTTCTCAGGTTCTTTGTCCGAAATGTAATTTACAGTTTCCGAAGGTTTCTTCAACTTTGGACAATTTGGTCGGATATGACCAGGCTGATTGCAATGAAAACACCGCATCTGTCTCCTGCGGTCGAATTCCGGATTTGGGTCTTGTTCGGAAAATCTTCGTTCTATCTTAACCCCTTTACCATTTATGGTATCACTTCTCCTTGGTGGATTATCGGTCTTTTCAAACTTGTTTTGAACTCGACCCTCGAACTTGTCTTTCGCAAAGACAGGGTATCGTTTCACAGTTCGTCTAACGTCTTCAAACTTCTCCAACAGTTCCACCAAATCTGTAGGGGAGTTTATTTCTGTCCATTCTCTGAGATACATATCTTTGAATTCGGATGGTGTTTTTTTCTTCATCTGATCTGTGATGATCAAATCTCTCAGTTTTTCAAAAGTAAGGACCTGACAACCTGCAATCCATCCATCGAAATAAGTAGACAATTCATGATAGAAATCCCTCCAGTTCCGATCAACTGCTTTATGGTGTGAACTAAATAACTGTCGAAATCTTTCTGGTGTTAGTTTGAACCTTTTTAACAGAATGTTCTTGATGTGATCATAATTTATAGCTAGGTCAGCTGGTTCACGGGCTATTATATGAGCAATCTCTTGGGGGATCAAACTTAATAGGTGAGATACCCACATTTCTTTACCCACCGACAGCAAAGTTGCCTGTCGCTCGAACAAGATTAAATAAAGACTCATATCATCTTTCATGTCGTATTTCGGAAGGATCTTGGTCAAGTCTCGATTCGATGGTCTAGAATGATCAACTGCACCTTGCTGGGTTTGTCTAGTTGCTTCTATTCTCAATTTTTCCAACTCATACTCTCGTTCTCTCTGCTTTTCTTTCACTTCTAGGTCTTCAATTCTCCGCTTTTCTTCAAGGTCTTCAATTCTCCGCTTTTCTTCAAGGGCTTCAATTCTCCGCTTTTCTTCCACTTCAAGGGCTTCAATTCTCCGCTTTTCTTCCACTTCAAGGGTTTCAATTCTCCGCTTTTCTTCCACTTCAAAGGCTTCATTTGTCTTTCGAGTTTCTATAATTCTACCAAAAAGTGCTTTGGTGAATTCCTCATCATATCCCTCACTTGAAGTAATAAGATTCACTAATTGTTTTATGGATTTTTCTACGGTGATTTCTAAATCTATCTCCTCCACCAATTTGATCAAGTCCTCTTTCTTTCCCTTAACTAAATAAGTCATGATTAAATTCTAAACAGTTTCCCCCTTTGGACTCAAATATAACGTAAGGTACAAAATGAAAACTTTTCGAAACCGAAACTGTCCAGAATTCTGACTTACCCTATAGCCAAGCCACAAAAATATAACTCAAAGACAATAAAACAATAGAAAAAAATAAATGTACAAAAACCAATTTTGTAACCCAAAAGACCTTCAAACGAAAATTAATTTAAAAAAATTTTTTAATCAAAATACCATTTCAAATACAAAACAAATTTAAATTATTAATTAAGATAAATAATAATCTACGACGATTAAAATCTCTTAAATTTCTATTTCACATAAATTCCAAATCAATACTAATTTCTATTATAAAAGCAAAATTTGCAATTAAGAAATTTTTTTTTTGTTTCGAAACCTGTTACGATAAATGGAAGTTATCACAAAAACAGAAGTAAAATTGTACATTAAATATAATAGTGCATAAAACTTTAGACTTAAAACCGAAACCACTTATCTGGAACAGTTGCTTGATGGTACACAGGAAGTCCTTGAGCAGGAACCCAAAGTTCGAACTGGACTTTGCTGACGATGACAGGACGGGATGCCCAAAAAGTTCGGACCGGATGGCCCTTTCGATGCTGAACACACACGCGTTTCACACACAGGAACAGGACGGGATGTCCCAATTCTACTGACCGGACTAAGCTTCGTTGCTGGACACACGCAGTAACAGGACACGTTTCATGCACAGAAACAGAACGGGATATCCAAAAACATCGGACCGGATGGCCCACTTCGCCGCTGCCGGACGCAAGCAAATTCTCCGCTCACGAGGACGGGATGTCCAAAAACTTCGGACCGGATGGCCCACTTCATTGCTGCCGGACGCACGCAAATACTCCACTCACGAGGACGGGATGTCCAAGACTTCGATTTAATGGGAACGATCACAGTGCATGCCACCATTAATAGGTAGCTGTAACGTCGTGATAAAAGAAATAGACTTTTTTAAAGAAATAAAGAAAAATTTATTTACAATATGGTAGCGACATCACCGTTACAACTACCTCTCATCATACGTTTTAAACATAACGGCTGAAACACGCCATCCGAACTCCGCACCGAGTCCACACTTCAACGAAGCATCCAATCGACTCTAAAAAAGCCGTTACAAAAAAATATCTTTTCACCAACGTTATACATAAAAGAAAAAATGAACTTCCGGGAAAACAATTTAAGCTCACATAAAAATGTCAAAAGAAAAGATATCCTTTCCAAGAGTAATAAGAAGTATAAATAAACACAGGAAGTATCACAATATCTTGTGGAATATAAGGAAAAAGAAATACTATAGAAATACATTTAAAAGATATTCCGGAAGTGTACGTTACAAGAGACGCTTATGTTTTAGAAACATCCGTCTGCAAAATGGCATTAAAAAAAAATAAGGTTACTATTTTGTCTTTGTTTGTATAAATATGCATTTTTTGAAATGTTGCGAAAACGCAACGTTAGTCCAAAGCAGTGTCTTTATGAACATTTGTCCGAAAATAACGGATGTCGAAGAAAACGGTTTTTAACTGTGAATGAAGCTTTAGAATATATGAGAGTCAGATGAAGACTGTCAGATGAATCATGTGAATGAAGACTGTCAAGGTCAAGTAGATATAGTAGTGATTCCCCCCCCCCCGACCTCCTGACTTACTGACCGACGAGGAATGCATTGATGACGATATGTTAGGAGATAATTTGCCGTGACCGAAAGACATATCTGGTGATATCGAACTTTTTCTTCCAAAAAACTTTAAAATTTATCGGATTCATCACAAAATGATAATCATTTGTCTAAATCAACTAAAAAAATATTGCTTGGAGAAATTTGCCTCCCGTATACACACTAATGCCTGCTGACAAAGAAACCGTAGAAAAGCAAAAAAAGGAAGTAATTATACAAAAATTGCTTGATCTAGAGCCAGTAGATGTATTTTTACAATTATACAATCAGAATCTTTTGGAGCATATTACTCAAGAAAGTATAAATATATATATATATATATAGGCACAACAGAAAATCTTCAAAATTTTTCCTATTTCTGTTCCTATATTGAAGCGTTTTATAGGATTTCTGCTTTACATTGGCTATGCATGTCTTCCTCAAGAAAGACTTTACTGTTCAGTTGCAGAAGATGTCAGTTGTCCATTAGTACGTACAACACAAACACGTTCTATGCATACTGCTATCAAACAGATTTTGCATTTAGCGGATAACAATGTGTTGGATAAAACAGATAAAATGGCTAAAGTTCGTCAGTGTGTAAACATTTTAAATGCAATGACGTGTGTTTTTTCATCAAATCTTTCTATCGATGAAGAAATGATACCTTATTTCGGTAGAATTCGTGCAAAATGTTTCTGAAAGTAAAACACGTTCATTTCGGGTAAAAAGTTTGGCGTTTGTGTTCTTCTGAAGGGCACTGATATCATTTTGATATATACTCAGGTAAATATGCAGATAAAACGACGGATCTGGGCATTTAAATTTTTGTAGTCGAAGTTCCTTCAAACCACTATGTATACTTTGACAACTTTTTACATCACATATGTTGTTGTCGCAACTGAAAAAGTCATGGTTTCATGCCACTGGAATGATCCATGACAACAGATTAGGAAAATGTCCTACTACACCTGTAATCAAAATGTAAAAAGAACAACGTGGAACACATGACTTCGTCTTTGATAAGGAGCATAGTATCGCAGTAGTTCGTTGGAACGAAAATTCCGTTCTTACACTATGGCCACCAACTTTGATACAATCAATCCATCTTCAATGGCCTAGATAAACTAAAGAAAATAAAGAAATCCGCATCTGTAAAGCAACCTAAACTCATCGGGGATTACAACAAACATATGGGTGGGGTGGACCTGCTTGATAATTTCGTTACAGTGTATAGAGTGCAAGTAAAGGGAAAGAAATGGTGGTGGCCTAGGATCCCACAAGTCATATTATCGAGAAATATCCAACAAACCAAAGATAACGATGCAAAAACTGTAGTAGCCAAACAATAACTGTGTGTAAAAAATGTAATGTGCCGTTACATAGCAAGTGCTTCAAAGATTTTCATCTTTCCCAAAAGTAGTCGGTTTTGACTGACGTTGCGTTTTCGCAACATTTTGTATCTTTTATACAAATAAATGTTTTTTTTTTTTCATGTTACTTTTTTTTTGTCTTAATTAGACTCTAATACATCTAAAAAAATGATTTTTTTTCATTTCCTTCAATCAAAAAGTAGTGCGGTCGTTAATGAGTTATTAAGGGACTGATCCCGGACCCTCGTCAATAGCCCGTTGTGTTGCTCTAGTACGATGTTAACTAAAATTACCGAAAGGAATGAGATCGCCATATATTTCCCATTCTTTACTTCAGAATGCATCGAACTCTTACATATTCAAAGGAAATCTCATGTCTGAAACCACTCGTATGAAAAAAAAATGCAATTCCCTGTCGGATAACTACAAGACGTATCACGTGATTTTGCGTAATTGCGTCAATAATTTCCCTGTCTAATCCGCGGAGAATGTAGTAATAACAATGTCAAACAGGATACGGCTTATTTTACCCTCTTAGCTGGATGATCACCTACCAAATACGTAAGTGTCGTGACTACATACAACAGTTCCCCCCGCACACAAACAGTGCATAATGAGGAGGTTGTATATGTCAAGTAAGTGAAGTATTTGTCGTTGTTCTCCATTATGCAAACGTTCGTGCAGACTGGGAAGCGGGAATAAATTAACTTTACGTCCGGTCATCGAAGTGTTGGTAATAAACGGAATCAAGTCATTCAGAAAATTGCTTTTTTCTCGGTGGCAGCATCTCGGATCTGAGACGTAATATTCATAAAAATGCAAAATGTGGCGTGTAAGAGGAGGGTATAAAGAACCTAGTCGAGGGCAATCGAATTTTGTCGAGCAAACGACTTTTTGATCCACTTTTATAGCCTCGAGCCCCGACTATTTAGTGCGGGTTAACACAGTTGCTTTCGTTTCCGAAAGAAAGATTTCGGATGTAAAACTCGCGCGAGAAAAATCTTAAATGGGCGAAGTTTGAGACGTAAAATTAGGTTGCGGTTTCGGAAAAGGAAAAATTGGAGGGAAATTGCGTCAAAAAAACAGTTTTTACGTTCGTTAAAATACTTTTTTTCGGAGCGTAGTTTGGAATCATCAACAGAATTAATTGGCTGAGAGGATTAATAATTTCGTAATCTTGAATCAGAACAGTTAAGATTTTTTCCACGGAGTCGTTTTCTTTGGGTTAAATATCTTGAATAATTGATTTTTAAGAAACATTTTAAACCCTTGAGCGATTTTCATTTAATTTACTTCTTAAAAACAGCTTCTTTTTTTTTTCACTGAAATATGTATGAAAGGCTTCTTTGTAAAAAATTTAAAACCATAAATAGATTTCTTTACCAGAGTTTTTTTGCGTGAAAACACTTGCGGTGAAAATTTTCTGATTTGTTTGATTTGTAAAGATCATTTAATTGGGTGAAGGAAATTCGACTTTTTGTTTGTGCGTTGAAGTTTTTTCTTTGCTACTACAAACACAAAGTGTGTTCTTTTCTTAAAAAGATCTATTTGACGCATCTTGAAAAATTTAACATTTGAAGAGAATATTTTCAGTGTAAAATTATTTTATCTTGGAATAGGTCTTATCGTATATTTATCGAGTAATCTTACATAGCATTTATGAATCTTTCTTGAAATCCATATTTCTCTCTCATAAATTTATATATATTATGATTTTTGATATTTTTATATCATTATCACATGATATCACATTTCTTACATAGAAAAATGCAATTATTTAAGTTGTACGGAAAATACTTTTTAACTTCGTTTTAACTTTTCATAGCTTCTACAATTTACTTTGGATGCAAATATATACATTTAATTCCTGTATAATATATTGCAATATGCAAAAGACTAAGACGTATACAAACGAAAACTGAAAAAAAAAATGCAGAATTCTGAAAATCGAAAGATGTGCAAAGTGTCGAATTTCGACTTCCTGAACTGAAACAAAGCAATTCGAAAAAAGATATTAAAAAAATATTGATAAAGACGATAATGATTGATGAAATTTAGTTATGTTCAAATATAACCACGACATTTCCCCATGTTCACTCAAATACACAAACACGGAATTCTAAATGAAATTTTTAAAATGAAACATTAATTCTGGTTGGCCAGATCATCAAAATTACGCTTTTATGATCAATGCGTTTACCGTTTGGGCGTTTCGTATTCCACTACAAAATGTAAGTTATGAAAATTATAATATTTTAATTATTACTCGCACTTCGTTCCTTGTGACAAAGTTTTGCTTTTTAAGAAAAACGCGCATCCAAAATAAGAACCATTGTATCCTTTCATTTTGTGTAGAACGTGTTTCCTTGTTCATATCCCTTTATTGCAAGAAAACAAACTTAAGAGTTTCCTGAAAATTTGGTTTCGAGGGCACTTTTAGAATACCTGTGTGTCAATTTTCATGGTTCTAAGTGCTACAGATTGGTCTGAAGACATGACAGCAATAGTCCGCAGTGTTCTAATGTATGCATACCAAATTGATTGGTCAAACGGTGTAGATTTGTATAGAGTATATACGTATACACCACACACATTCTTTTTTTATCTCTACTATTATACAAGGAAGTATTTGTCTGTTTGCCGCAAAATACTGACGATTCTATGGCACTTACAGCAATGAGATTTGGCACACAGGTAGTCCGAATTTTTTACAATTTTTGGGTCACGGCGAATTTTAAAATTCAATCTAGAACATTTTTAAATGAAATTCAATTATTATTGTGTGTTTTTTTTTCTTTTTCGGAATGGCAACTGCATAAAGATATGACAGATTCTAAATTAATTTTTCCCGTATACGTTTTCTTTTTGCACAGAAGAATGATTTTTCAGCAGAGGATAAAAAAAAAGTTTCAACTTTAGTTATGAAGTTCTTTTTTCTATCTTCAAGACCGTTAAAGATAGAGTAAAAATTTCAACGGATTTGAAATCTAAGGAAAATTTCACTAAAGATCGATATGTATAAATATGTTTTTCTTCAAATAAATAATTTTTAAATTGAATATATCTTTTATATTTTCGTAAGAGATTGTGACGTCATGTAAACTTTCTCTTTCCAAAATTTGTTCGGGATTTGTGCAAGATGATGCCCGATCACACCGTACTTCTGCAGTGTTCCACCTTCCTTGATGAATACTTCAGTGACAGAGTCATTTTTCTGTATTATTCCAAAGAAAATGTCACCGTTATAGATTGACCTCCATACTCCCCTGATCTCAATCCATGCGACTTCTCTCTCTGGGGCTATTGGAAGGACATAAGTAAGAATCCTCAAATGTTTGTTCATCTGTGAAGCATGTATATCCATTTCAGGACACACATTGCGATAGGGGGCTTCGAACTTCTTCTTTCGCTTGCGTCAAGTGATTGTTGTTCAAGGTAGCCTTTTCGAATCCATTGTAATGTGATTTGCGGCCGATTTACGAATGACGGTTTACACACTATTTATTAATAACCAAGATTGTAACGCCATCTGCTATCCAAAGTTGTAACTAATTTTGTAAACCGGTCTGTATATTTGAAATTCCTGTTCATAAAACATACCACTTGTTTCGTCTTTCTATTATTACTGTGCCCTGAAATGGATGCACATGCTTCACAGATGAACTAGCATTTGAGGATTATTACTTATGTCCTTCCAATAGCCCCAGATAAAGAAGTCGATGGATTGAGATCAGGGGAGTATGGAGGTCAATCTATAACGGTGACATTTTCTTTGGAATACTTTATTACTGTTTCGCAGTTATTTCATTTCAAAGTTAGGGAGTCCTTTCTGTAGCATCGTGTGTTTTGCTTCTTGTGTGTTGTATTGTAGTATTCTTCGTAAATACCGTTATGCGATGTTTAACAAATGTGTCCTGCCAAAACATTAGCCTTCCGCCGTTTTTTACGAAACACAAGCATTTTGCTACTATCCACAACTGCTATTAAATTATATTCTGACTTTTCCTAAGATACCTTTTTCCAGGAGTAAGTAAGGATACATTTTTTTTTAATTGGGGTTAATAACTTGTTGAAATACAGGATCGCAGACAGGCCACTTTTAATGCTATGGAATCTAAAATTGTGACTTCATTGTCAGTAACGAAGTATAGATTTCAGAAACCTAATATTTTGCAGTTACTCATACATTCACAAGCACTTAACAGTATTCCTACCTATACACTACTTCATGTAGTTTGGCTCTAATTGTTCCATACGACTGTAATTTAGTAGCAGGAAGAGTTAAATCCAAACTCCGCGATAATTTTAACCGGAAGTTATTTTTCTTCCTCTTAATAACTTGTTTGTACTAAAAAACTCAGTTTCTGACTTATCACTTCTATTCAAACTACCCAACTAGCGAAGTTTATCGCTATCGTATTCTGTCTGGCGTTCGAGTTCTCATTTTTGCAGATAGATAACGCGCGACGCAAATTTCGTTTTCATATTTACTGTAATGAAGAGAGTATTAGTTTGCAGAGAGAGTTTTTCATTTTTCTTTCGTGATGACAATGTTACGGGAGATAATTTGCGCATCAGCCAATTTTTAGCGATATTCGGAGATACCGGAAAGCAAATCTAGCAAAAGACTCGGTGATTGCCCCGACGGACGTAAAGTTTCTTCGTCGTTTCGAGCTATTACTGATACTACACCAATGCATTTACATTTTAGGCCCGATGCGCAGTTCCCCACAGCGTCGTAGCTCGCCGCACACGCTTCTCTGGTCTCAAGTACCTTGTTTTCATAAATAAATGGAATATAAGTATTAATTAACCCTGAACTGCTGTGTCACAAACCGTCTCGTAACTAGTGTGAAGAGGTCTCTTAGATCTCGCTCACTAAAGTGCGTATAAAGTTGATTAATATAATGTATTATTGAAAGATTCTTTAGATAATTATTATTTATACATTTTAAATTTAGATAATTCAATTCTTAACATGAAATATATTTTATATTACTATATACGTTAAGTAGATTCCATGTCTCTTCAGGCTCAGCTTTCGGACCTAATTTTGCAGGACGTTTCAATCCTGGAAACTGTAAAACTATGTTGTGTTTGGTGTTCTGACGGCACGATTAGGTTCCACCAGGCATCCCATCTGAAGTTATTTTTTCCGTAGAAATATTCTTCTTGTGAAGACGCACTTGAAATGTCTTCACCTGCATAAATTTCCGAATCCGTTTCGTGTTCACTTTCAATCATATTATCCGAAATTTCACTGTCCCAGTACTCTATTTCCGACCCATTATCAACAATATCCTGAATTTGTTTTCTTGTAAGATACACAGGTCGTTTGTTAGTAAAGTTTGTTGCCATTTTAGGCTCTCTGCCGAAATTCCCCACTCCAACTTAGACGATTTCATTCAACAAGAACGGTAACGCAAATGCCGTGAAGGGGTCTAAGAGACCACGCGGGAGATGCAAATAGTGTAAAATACGAAATAGTTGGGGCAACCCAACCAGTCTTGGAATGTGACTTCTGTTGGACGTAGTAGGAAGGTACTGAATAGGACAGGGACCAATATTCACTTTAAGAGGTGGAAACGACCTGTTAAAAATGGCTCGGGGTCTGTGAGACCCATGACAGCAGTTAAAGGTTAATAAATGTATGTATCCAGTAATGTCTATTTTTTGTTTAAAAATATATTTTTTGTACACCAAGTAAGCAAAATAAACACTTTTCTTCGATATCCATTTCAAATGGCACGAAATAAATATTTGAATCATTTCACGGTTATGTGTGCATAGTTGAGCTTCGATGCCGCAGCGGCAACACAGCGACGCCGCACGTTGAAAAATCGGATGTGTGCACCGGGCCTTAGATTACGATGAGAAACCAACGAATCAACATGCTTAATATTTTACCATGTCTTCTATTCGAGTAAAGGTACGTTATTTGCAATCGGGACCGTCGCCAATAGCTCGTGTTGTTCCAGTGTGACGTTAATTAAAAAATACGAAAAATATCAATGAAGTTTAATGTATCTGCTTTCAGATGTGCCGTATTTGTAGTTCGCGTCAATATGTGTGGTACGCATTAGTTCGGTTTTAAGAACTGTGGTCTAGCAATCGAAGGGTTGGCAGGTCGAAACCCGGTCCAGACAAAGACCGTCGAGTACATGGAGGCTGGTGCAGGTCAAATCAATCGAGGCGATATCTTGTTATTCATTCGATTAGGTTAAAGATTGCCAGATCTTCATGGATATCTCCTCGTTAGAACAACACTAATCAAATCTTAATAGTGTCATCCTAAAAATGTCAACAGTATATTGATGACGTCATATACACTACCCTACATTAATAGACTTGGACGCTAGCGGATTTGAATAAAATCCGACTGCTTGTTTGGGGGTGTTTTTCATGGTATGGCCTTGGACCTTTGCGTGTTGTTTCTGGTCAATTGAACGCCTAGACCAACATGAACATTTTGGACAATCAGGTTCTTCATTCGCTCTGGCAATTTTATGGAATGGACGAATGTTACTCCCAGGACGACAACGCTCTATGTCATGTTGCAGCCTCTGTCAAGCAGTGTTATAGAGATATGGATGTAAAACGTCTTCCCTGGCCCGCTCATAGTCCCGACCTAAACCCCATAGAACATGTGTGGGACGCGTTAGAGCGACGCTTACGGACCTGGGAACCACGTCCGAAATCTACAGCTGAGCTGGCGACATTCTTGCAGCAGGAATGAACACACATACTTGGGATGCGACATCGATAGCAAAACATCGATGTTCAAAATTAAAACATCGATGTTGATAATACATCGACTCAAAAACATCGATGTTTTTATAAATCGATGTTTTTAAAATTTAGTGTAGTTAAACTTTTCCCCCCATTTCTTAAAAGTGGTTTAGCAACTTGTGATGCTACATAGACAGCAAAACTTCGATGTTCAAAATTAAAACATCGATGTTGATAATACATCGCCCCGAACCCAACGATGTTTTTGAAATTCAGTGTGTTTAAACTTTTTTCCCCATTTCTTAAAACTGATTTAGCAACTATTGATGCGATATAGACAGCAAAACATCGATGTTGATAATACATCGCCCCCAAACCATTGATGTTTTTAAAATTCAGTGTATTTAAACTTGTTTCCCCGTTTCTTAAAACTGGTTTAGCAACTAGTGACGCGACATCGGCTCCAATACATCGATGTTTTTTTTCTAAAACATCAATGTTTAGAAAACATCGATGTCACATCCCTTCTTTTCAGACCCTTCACCCTTGGCCACTTGGGTCTAAAAGTATGTTCAATTTGCTGATTATAAAAAGTATGCTACTTGGTTATTTTTAAAATTTTTATAACGGTACTTTTTTCATTTAAAAATAAAACATCGACAAGTATAAACATCGATGTTACAAAAACATCGACCCCAGTATCGATGTTTTTTAAAAAACATCGATGTTTTGAAAACATCGACATCGATGTCGCATCCCTAACACATACCCGTAGCTGTGTATCAAAACCTTGTTGAAAGTATGCCCAGAAGGGTTGATAGTGCAATTTTGGCGTGTCTTTGTTTTCAATTCTTCGAGTCGTAGAAGAAACGAAAATCAATTGCTATGCAAAAATCTTGTATGGCCCATTAGCATTGTGCTTTATTTATTAATTTTTGAATAATTCCTTAAACTGGTTAAATGCGTGTCTCAATCGCTTGTCCATAGATGGCAGCACAATGGCAGTTAAATTCGAGTAGACTGATTTTTTATTCTACTCGACTATTAAATTTGGTTAAGAATATTCACATTTTTATTGATTTCATTTTCATTCCAATAATATTTAACATTATTTAAAGAACAGTTATCCTCATAGGAGATAGGACCGAAGATATTCAACTCACCTGAAAAAAATCCCGGAAGAAAATACTTTTAATTCCAGTAGCTGACTCCTACATTGAATCTGAGCTAAACTGTTATAATTGTTCATATCTATTGATAATTGTGTCCTTACTTACGTTTGATTCCTTATTTCAATTCATTTATAAGAATATCTGAGCTTTTAAATGCGCACATCGTACCTCTAACGCAGTGGTTCTGAACCTTTGCTCTGTGAACTTGGAGAATTTTCCGCCAAAATTTGAAAAACAGACACATTTTAAACGGTTATTAAGACGAATAAAAGTCATTGATTTAAGTTTTATCGTCTTTACTTGTACTTATGTTCGCTTTTATCGATTTCTATAACGGATTTCTATTAGAGCATGAATCAAAACGAATGTCAAATTCATCTTTGCGTAGCGTGTGGAGAAAAGCTTTGCAATAGTGCAATGGTACCAGCAAAATTAAACGATATTTCACATCTAAACACGTTAATCTCCAGATCAAAAACGAGAATTATTTTCAAAGATTGTTAAATAAACAATTCAGTCAAGAGGAAAAAAAATGTAATAGTAATATCTAATAAAACACAGATTGCTTCATATAAAGTTGCCAAAATAATTACTAAAGATTTAAAGCTGCACACCATATCAGGAGAACAGAATGCTCTGAAATAGTTCAAATTATGTTTGATGATGACGT
Organism: Metellina segmentata; assembly: GCA_947359465.1. Taxonomy (NCBI): domain Eukaryota; kingdom Metazoa; phylum Arthropoda; class Arachnida; order Araneae; family Tetragnathidae; genus Metellina; species Metellina segmentata. Next base: position 3,708,173 of record OX375877.1, on the reverse strand, counting down.
AAAAAAAGATAGAATGAAAAGTTTACATTCGAACGACGCAATAAAACATATGTCAGATGATATTGGGAAAACAGTTACAAATAAGACTTTGCGTGGAATGTGGGGAAAAGTTATACATTGCTTACAAATTGACGAGTCCACGGATATCAGCGGTATAGCTCGCGTACTAGAATTTGTTCGTTTCATTTATGAAAACAAAATAGTGAATCAATTTTTATGCTGCAGACAACTTACCGAACGCTCAACAGGATAGGATATTTTTGAATCTATAGGTGCTGATGGCTCTGTTAAAGATAATTTTATGAAAAGTTGATATTTCCAGAACATTTACTCTGGGAAACAGCGCTAATTTTTTATCTTTAGGAATCAGACAAATAAGCAGAACAACACTATTTTTATTTGCAAGCATTTATTCTCTTTTTAATTATTGTTGCCAGGTTTTGATGTAGAGCTTTAAAAAAAAAGAAAGATTATATTCAGAATTCATAGATGCTACATATGTTGAACCCAGTATACACAGATTCTTCCGAGATACATAGATGCTACAACTCAATTTAATCATATTTAGATAAATTTAATATCCCATGGGACCAATGTGAAGGAATCTGTACGGATGGTGCTCCTTTAATGGTTAGTTCTATTAAAGAATTTATAATTTTGGGAAGAAGAGAGAGAGAGAGAAGAAGAAAAATTTTATTATCATATCCACCCACTGCTTTTACGACGAGAATCAATTGTCTCAAAAACATCATCTACGACATTAAAATCAGTATTAGACCAAATTGTAAATACGGTAAACATCACACAGCAACCCCCTATAAATACGCCTATTTAAAAAAAATTGCGCTTTTATGGAAGCTCAGCACGAATCTTTACTTTTATATGCTAAGGTAAAGTGGTTATCAAGAGGTAAAATGCTGAACCGAATTTTGAGATTTACGTATGAACTGTCAACGTTTTTTAAAACCGGAGGAACAATATTCTTAAAACATTTCTTGCAAACGATAGGTGTATTGAAATGGTATATTTAGCTGATGTCATTAACTATTAAAATAACGTAAATTCCGATATATTCGAGGATAAAACGAAAATATTCTAATATCTTCTGACAAAATGTCAGCATTTAAAAAACAAAATTGGAGAACGTGCATAATTCAGAAAAGGAAAGTAGACATGTTTCATTCGGTCCAAATAAACAATATCGATGAAATAATTCCTGTTCTAACACAACATTTAGCATTATTAGAAGAAAAGATAGCGAAATATTTTCCTGCATTGAATATCAAAAATTATTATTGGATACCAAATCCATTTTCTGCAGTCAACACATCAAGTTATGAGTTTTCGTTACGAGAAGAGGAATAAATTATTACGTTGTCAACAGATCGCACTCTTAAAATGAAATTTCCAAAAATAACAGTTGAAAAATTTTTGATTTCTGTTCAAACGGAGTTTAAAAAACTATTTCTGAAAAAGCAATTAAAATTTTAGGATAATTTTCAATATCGTATTTATAATAGCTTGGTTATTCAACGTTAACGAATATTAAGTAGTGACATATAAGAAACAGTAAAAGGCTACAAATATAGAAGAGGAAATGAAAGTAGCTATTTTACACATAAGACCAGATACTCCATAGGAATCACTAGGGTTGTTGAATGCGGGGAGGGGGGGGGGTAGTCCTATCAAAAAGTATAGACTGTACCCCAGCAAAATGGGGAAGACTAAATTAAGTATATTAATGTAATTAATATATATTAATAATTATTATATCAATATAATTAATTATATCAATGTAATTAATTATATCAATATTATTTATATCACTATAAATATTTATTAACAACTCCATTATTGTATTAATAAATACTCATTAATTAATATTTGATATTAAATTTTTTTTTTAATTTGTACAATATATGCTAGATGACTTGATGATGAGAATCTTAAAATTTACAATACATTTAAATTATAAAGTAAAACGTCGATCCATTTTTTCGAAACTTTTCGATTATTTCAGAACTTTTTAGATTTGAATTTGATTTGCTTGAAGCACATCGTAAAAAATTCTCTCGATTTGACTCGGCCGCCTGCGACATTAGGCCTAAAGCTCTAATTGCTCGTCATTAGTAAATTTGACTATTTTGTTCGACGAACTGAATAGAGGGGGGGGGGGACGTTGGACCCCTAACTTCCCCCTGTTACGCCTATAAACGAATGTACCATTGATTCATTTATTTATTACACAAGTTCGACTCATAAATTATATTATGAATAGTTTGAGTAGCTATTAATAAAGAACTGATTTGTGAAAAACTCATTATATTTGCATTTTTACTCAACTGAATGGGGGGGGGGGAGGTTAAACCCCCAAACCCCCTGGTTAGGCCTATGTTGTCCTCAGCTCTTTCCCTTCAGAGGTTGATCCAAAACCGTCGCCAATAGCCCACTGTTTTTCTCCAGTGCGACATTTATTAAATACCTGCCTACCTACTTTCGCGTCAATTTTTAAGTCGACGTTATCTTTTTGATAATTTGGTAACTTTTAATTAACGTCGTACTAGAGCAATACAACGAGTTAATGACGACGGTCCGGAATCCATCCCGTAAGGGAAAGATCCGAGAACAACACTACATAATTTTTTACCACGGTCAAATGACGATGATCTTGCGTTTGGAGCAACTTGGCCATGAAACTCCAAAAGAACTAATTTTTTTTTCGCCGTTGATCTTCGAATGTGCTCCACTACGACCGACGTGTGGATAAAAAGTCGTGGTTCGAGCTTTCCCTGCGATAAGCTCATAAACAGACAAAATTGACACGACTCACTAGCGTATATTTGATGAACTGGCTCCGAGTAGAAGCCAGTTGTGTAGACGATTCTATCTAAGACCGAAGCTAGGTTCGTTAGATATTAAACTCGTGAAAAGTGAATCGATTCCACAATTCGATAATTTTCGTAACTTGTTAGGCGACATGAATGAGAATAGGTTGAGCTTCGTGAGTGGTGGTGCTTCAAAAATTCGAATATCCTTCTTCGTGTTTCTTTTTGTTTTTTGAGTGAGTGTTTCTTTTAAGGTCGTTTTTATAATCGCTACGAACAAAATGCTAAACAAAAACAAAAACAGTCATCTCAGTTTATCCTTCGTGATGGAAATCGAATAATTTGAATTCATTCATAAAATATGACAAAATTTCAGATAGATTCATATTATAGTTCAAATTCTAAACATAATTTCAAAAAATGCTACAAAAACAAATTGCTAAACAAAATCACACCCAGTCATCTCAGTTTACAGTCATTCCCTTCCTTGATGGAAATCGAATAATTTTTCAAGTTCATTCATTCAATAAATCGGCTTCAAAATCATTCAAGACACGAAAAAAGACTACCAGACAAGTAAATAAATAATGACTAGGGGGCCCGCCCCCTACTCGCTAACGCTCGCCAACCCCTGGAGGATTGCTTCGCAATCCTCATTGGTTCGCTGCGCGAACCTATGCTCGCTTCGCTCGCATCAATGAAGACATGTGTCCTAGCATAAGAGAATGTTTACAAAATACGATATTCCAAAAAAAATGTTTTTCAAACCTAAATTTTTTTTGCTGTTTTTCAGAAAATATATATACAGTACCTATGGAATCAGAATTCAAATGAATAATTTGAGCAAATTTGGCTCGAAATGTGAGCGCTGATTTCGAAATTGAATACCCAGCATGTTGTTTGTGTGTACATTTACCCCTGCACTCGAGCCACCCACGCTTTTTTATTGAGTTTGTTGTCGAAAGTTGTAGTGCAAGCGTCTTGTTGAACTATAATTGTTGGCACTGAAAAGGACCTTTTTTTAAATGGCCCTGAAAAGATCCTACGCTTTCTTTGATTTCTATTATTAACTGCAACAGCTCGACTAAAATTAATTTTTTTTCAATAAAATTTCATCCGATAACGCTATAAATTCAATTGAAGCGCGAGGCTTCGTGATAAACAAACAATCGTACAATGTTGCCATAACGCGATTACAAATAACGTCTTTTTTGCGTGCCACGTAAGATAATTATATATATAGATAGTTGACTCTCACTATGTAGAAACAAGTTACGAAAGAATCAAACTGAAGAATCGATTCACTTTCTACGAGTTTAATATCTACCGACCCTACCTACGGTCCTAAATAGAATCGTCCACGCAACTGGCTCCGACTTGGAGCCAGTTCAGCAAAGATACGCTAGTCCAATTACTAATGGCACCAAAAGAAATGACCCTAGTTGAGAGAGGGCAGGCATCTCTCCAGACGTGACGTATTTCCGCGAGACACAAAATGGGAATTCACGCCACTCCGATCGCATTTCCCCGGGCCACGTGACGAATGACAGGAATCCGATTGGTCAGGGTTCGGGGAGTCGGTCCTCGATCTAGTCAACAGCTCACGACCATCCGACAAGCTCTGCTTTCATCTAATGGACGTCTGGCTTTTCTTTCTGGACGACGCGGATTCTTTATTAATGCATCAATATGAGTGCTGCTTCGAGTTGATAGGGGTGCGGATGTGACGAGGAAATATTGATGCAGGGGCCCTCGCATTTGCTCTCTGGGGCCCCCTCAGTTAATGTAATACAGTCGAACCCCGTTATAGTAAACCGTCACCGGACCCAATAAAAAGTTCCCTATAATCGATGGTTCATTCTATCCAATTTTATAATTTCCTAGCATTTGATGATGGTTTTGTTGAAAACAATCAATGGGATATAACACAATTTACGAAATTATAAATTATTAAATACTCAAATAAACAATTTTAATTATGTTTATTAGAAATAAATAATTCAGTAATTTTACTTTTAGTTTTACTCCTTATGGAAAAAATTCGTTAGTTTGGAGTGGGTACATTTCGATTTTTGGCGAGCATGGGCGAGCAGGTATATATAAAGAGCAGGTCCCCCTAGTATATAAAAAAGGATGTAGGTGTGTGTATATTCTCTATACAAATCTACACTGTTTGACCCATCCACACCCAATTGGGTATACACTTCTACTTTAGAACACTGCGGAAAACATAGGCGATTTCTGTCTTGATCGAAAACGAACTAGTAAATCGATTACTAGTCTGATTGAACAACTACGAAACTGTGAATGACAACGCTGTTGCGATGTCGGTTGCAGATTCTAAAGATAAAATAATGATGTATTATTCATGCGAGCAGTTGGATTCCCTTCTTTTTCTGTTATTTTGTACTTTTAAATTTTGGGTACAGCTACACTCTACGTTTATGACTGATGCTTGGCGATTTTTTTGGCGCACTTCTAGTAGCGAGTTACGATAAATTAAGGCAACCCATCTTTCGTTACGGTTGTTGTGGTTTTCATGGCAACCTCGGCAAACGGGAACTTTCAATTTTCATTTTGAATATTCTAGAAAGCTCTTCCATAATCCGTTAAAGTCGTTTTATTTCATTGATTCGTTTGAAATTTTTCCTTTCCTCCCATTAATTATTTTATTTTTAAAATATCCTTTGATTGCATTGGTCTTTTTAAATCGTTTTCTGTGATACCATTGGTCCATTTATTTGTATTTTGACAGTTGTGGAATTTTAATTTTATTATAATAGTTTTCACAAAAAGATTAAGTTTTTTTTTTTTTTTTTTTTTGACCATTTTTGTTTTTATTATTATTTTGCGAAAGCATTCTGACGTTATCAGGTTGTATTATTTCTTGCTTTTTTTTTCTTTTGTAAATCTTTTTCTTTTTTAACGTGCTCTGCTGATGGTTCACAAATGTGTTTTGATATGTGCTTAAACTTACTTCTTTTTGTGAAAGTTTTTTTAAAATATACTTTTTAAAACGTTCTGAAATGTGTTTAAAAAAGTGTGTCGTAAAAAGAAAAAAAAATTGTGATAGAAAAAGAGTTAGGAAATAATTATTTCCTTGGCGACTTTCGAAGTGCGCCAAAAAAATAGCCAATGCCGTTGCCATCGCTCATAAACGTAGTGTGTAGCTGTTCCAAATTTTGTATATATTAATGCTTTCAATTAATTATATTCCGATTTGACTTTTAATCGCTGTTCCTGTCTTCTTTGCGTTGGTCTAATTTTACGAACTGGAGTGCCTTCATAGTGTAGTTGACAAAGACCGGACCAATTCACAACTCAACCGGGATTTCGAATGAGGTAGGACATTTCGATTAATTTTCCTACCATACACTTATCGTTGTAAGTGACAGTCTTGTCTTCAGACCCATCTGTAGTCATGACAATTGACACTCAGGTTGTCCTTAAAGCGCCCCTCGAAGCCCCAATTTTGAAATGTAAAGTTTGTTTTCTTGCAGTCAATGAACATAGACAAGGAAACACGTTTTACAGGGTTTGTGTATTTGAATTAACACAGGGAAATGTCCTATTTGAAACCCGAGCCACGCCGGGTTTGAATTCTGCTAGTGGTTTAATAAATGTCATAGCGATAAAGCAATCCCACCTGTGGCGAGCAATCACACCGAGATATTAAAGCTATTTCGCGAGGTTATTACGAGGGCCCGTGATGACGCCACTGGCTATTCCTGATTTAACCAGTCGCACCTCAGCGGGACATCGGAGGTCCATCGGCTTCGAGCGCACTCGCCACTTGATTACGTTTTCTAAGCAAATTAATCAGCTCCCTGTTGGGGGTTGTTCGGGAGTTGACAGCTCTAATCCTCCCTTCCACCGCTCGCGACCCGAGGACAGGATTAACCCGCTCTCGGCTTCTGGAAGTTGAGGAGATTAGTTCAAAAGTGCAGGTCCTTGGATGGTGTGTCCGTTGGCTTGTCACGGGGAACTTATTACCAGCTTTCACGATGAGTCAAGAAGGCGAAATCTCCAAGTTTTGTCTTCACGGTTCCCGAGTCTATCTGGGTTTCTCGCGTATAGTTCCACCTTTCAGCCTGCAGTAAAGGAGGCACGTTAAATCTGTGGTGGTCTTCGCGGAAATAAAGGTTATATTTTCTGACTGACGGGTGTGCCAGATGCCCTTGAAACGCGCTGTGACTTCATGCTCGTTTTTTTCGCTCGATTCTCAGACGGTTTGCCGATTAAGTACAGATTAGAAAACTACGAGATTAATATGGTTTATTTAACAGGGAATATTATTGTACAGGGAACAAGATGGAGATGGTTTCTAAATGATGCGGCGATTCGTTTAGGGCAGGGCTCGAAATACCTGGGTGCACAGGTGCACATGAAAATAAAATTGTGCACCCATTTTATTCCTTCCAGGTGCACGCAATGCACCTAACGTTAAAAAAGGGGAAGGGGGGGGGGGAACGTGTTTTATGTTATTTTAATGGTTGAAGAAAATATTAGTATCGATTTCTCTCGCTCTAAATGAACGTAACTAAAATTCCTAATTACACACTATGCGAAATCAAACTCGCTGGGCCGTAACGGGTTTATACAGGAGGAAAGTTTACCTGTGTCACTGCCACCAGAACTTTTCGATGATGGAAACATATTCCAGATGACTCTGATGTAGTAACTGTTGCGACAGCCGGAGAAGGGAGAATTTCGGTTTTTAAATATTTTTATTTACTATCTACTACGAAAACCTATATAAACATACCCAACTAAAATTAAGTACTTCACATTACATTAATTCTCTTATATTTCGGGTTTTTTTAAAATGTGTACCTAAAATGTAATCTGTCCACCTAATTTAAAAACTTAGGTGCACAAGGTGCACCTGTATTAAAAAATCTATTTCGAGGCCTGGTTTAGGGTGTGTCGTGATCGGTATAGGGTTGAAGGATGAATGCACTTCAGGAACAGCAACAAGAACTTTAATAAACAATAATAATATAGTTACATGGTTCGTCTTCACTTACAGTGCGAGTAGCGTCTGCTGCTTTGTATTCAATGACCGACTTTATATACTCCTCCGCTCTATGGCAGAGTGGAGCGCCATCTACTGGGTGAATATTGCAGGTGCATTAAGTGTTACGGTAAAATAAAAGTCCTTCGTTGGCGTGGGAGGAAACGTTTTCACAGTGGGGTGCAAGCTTTTGGGGGATGGTGCACGTTCAATGGGTCGGGGCGTCGAACGTCCTCGTTGGTGTGGAATTTTGGAGAGTAGAGTGCCAGCTCAGGTGTTGCTTCGTCATATGACCGTGGTTCAAATTTATGTGGCGTTGTCCTCGGAATCTTTCCCTTCGGATCGGATTCCAGAACGTCGCCAATAGCCCGTATGTTGTTTCAAACAAAAATTGTGTTCATAGTTATTATTGAATTATATTGTTACTTGTTGTCTAATTATGTTATTATGACGAAATATTGTGCTTTTGAACACTGTGGCTGGAAGGAGTAACGGATTAGCAACAGGAGGGTTTCGATTTCAATCAAAGACCCAGTAAAAAGAGGGCTGGAGTACGTTAAATCTTTCGAGGCGTCCAATGTCCTCCCGTTTGCATGATTTGGAAGTTTGGAGAGTGGGATGCCAGTGTTATCTCGTCATCTGACGTGGTTCAAAATGACGAGGTTTTGTCCTCGGATATTTCTTTTCAGATTTTATCCCGGACCGTCACCAATAGCCCGTTGTGTTGCTCCAGTGTGACGCTATAAAAATACCTTTCATAATCGTCTCGACGAGGTATCTCGTCATTAGCGAAAACGGCCACATATTCATAGACGGGATATTTCGTCAAAATACAAGACCAGATCCACATCTCGTCATCCGAATGAAATCGACCACAGACAAAATATTTGACCCTGTCTTGATGACGAGATATGCGGTTATTAGAAAAAGTGGTCCCATCCGGATGGAAAAGTCTCGTCAGAACCACTTGGTAAGGGTAATGGTACTTTTAGTTAACGTCGTACTAGAGCAACACAACGGGCTATTGACGACGATCCGGGATCAATCCCTTAAGGGAAAGATCCGAGGACAACACTATGCCGGTCGGTCGGCTCAAAACCACTTGGAGGGATAGAGTTGTACTTTATGGTGTTTTTTTTCCAAGTGTGGAAGCCACTGTATATCAAAACATTACTCGTCCGACCAACCGGTATAGTGTTTAAGGTGTTAGCTTCTAGATAGGAAGATTCCTGGTTTGAATCCGGGTCTGGGCATGGATGTTTGTAAGCGTATGGTGTAGAGGCGGCTGGTGTACCTTAAATCTGTCGTGGCCGAAAGTCCTCACGTTAGGTTGGCGTGGAAGTTTGGAGAGTGTGGTGCCATCGCAGGCGTTGCTTCGTCATCTGACAGTGGTTCAAAATTACGAGATGTTGTCCTCGGATCTTTCTTTTAAGGGATTGATCCCGGACCGTCGTCAATAGCCCGTTGTGTTGCTCTAGTACGACGTTAACTAAAAATTACCAATTACCAAAACATTATTCATTGAATGTATTTTTGGATCACATAGCTTGGAAGTGTCGCACGAGATGATTGAATTTTAAAACCTTCTAAGTAAACGCAAGGCATGCGGCATTGGTACTCTGACTGTAGTACAAAAAATTACGTCCTCGGTCATTTCCTTTCGGGTTTGATCCCGTACCACCGCCAACCCGTCTGATAGTTAAGGTGTTAGGCTTTAGATCGGAAAATGTTTTGGGTTTCAAAACAGGATCCGTGCATGGATGTTTGTAAACGTATGGTGTAGAGGAGGCTAGTGCACCTTAAATCTGTCGTGTCCAAAAGTCCTTATGTTGGGTGTGTGTTGAATTTTGGAGAGTGGGGTGCCAGCTCAAATGTTTCCTCGTCATCTGACCGTAGTTCAAAATGAAGTGGTGTTGACCTCGGATCTTTTCCTTCGGGGATTGATCCCTGACCGTCGTCAATAGCCTGTTGTGTTGCTCTAGTACGACATTAATTAAAAATTACTAAAATTACCCGTACCGCCGCCAATAGCCCGTTGTATTGCTCCAGTGCTACGGTAATTAAATACCGTACCCTACCATACCACTAGACTTCGTATTTTCCATCGCTTTCAAGACAGGAACTCTAATTTTCTATTTTTACCACTAGGGGCGCTACAAGTCTGATCGTGCAGCGCGTAGACACTTTGACATACCTAAACATCACTTCCGCAGCTGTAGCTTCTTCTCTGCGTTCGACAGTTACGTGGGTGTTTACGGACTTTACTAGGCACACTGTATACAGCGCAGCTGGTTAGCGAACATAAATGAATCGCTACGAACCCCATTTTTACCTTCGTGAGGGGGAAAAAATAATCCATTTACCCCGAATCGCGGAAATATAAAAAAGATAAATGCAAACTAAGGCAAACCTTCCGCAGTTCATTTCATTCTTCCCCCTCCCATATCGGAATAGATCTTCTATTTTCATAAGCTCTTTATCCGATTCTATGAGAGAAGAGTTCGCATGTTCCCAAATGACAATCCGAAAGAAAATACACATTCCGTTTTTCTTTTCCATCATTCTCGGAGAATGGCTGTTTTTTCTCTCATTTCGACGCCGCGCTTTGCTCGCAGATCGCTTTATTCCATTCCGTGCCGCACGGCCATCAGTCTTGTGCGCGCCATTTTCTTAATCTCCGCGGAGACAAGGAAGTATTAGGGCTATTTTTCCAGCGGATTCTTTTCCGAATTTCCACTCTCGAAGCAGGCGAATAAAAGAGTTTACATGATTTCGCACTCTTGGTGACTCTCCGGTTCGAGATTAAGGGATCGGTTTTCCCCCGGGCTCTATGAAGGAAATGGACTATTTATAGTTTATTTATATGCACGGCTCCTCGAAATCACTTCTCGAGATGAGTTCGCAGGTAGGTAAAGCGGTATATCCGTGAGGCGGATTCCTGAGGGAGTGTTTCTATCAATTTTCATGGGCTTTTAATTATCTGAATCTGGAATTGTGAGCAAATAATTAATTGCTCGCATTGTCGAGCTAAACTGGATTCACGAAGACTTCTAGGAGTGGAATTGCGGATTTGAAAATTCCTTTTTAAGACTCAAGTTTTATTTTTCGTCCACTAAGCGCTGCTCGCCGACTCTATTTTACTGTTGCCATTCAGAGATAAGTTGGATGTTAAAACATTTATGGTATATAAATAAGTTATCCTCGCGTCATTCTCTTCGAGATTGATCCAGGACCGTCGGCAACAGCCCGCTTTGTTACTCCAGTGTGACGTTAATAAAAATAACGAATACCGTATAAATGAGTTGCACAATTACTTTTGCAGCCTCAAAGCTTTTAAAATATTATTTTGAATTAAATGAATTAAAAAGTTCACTTAAATGAAACACAAAAAAAAAAAAAAAAAAATTCCGAAAATAAAATGAATGTGAGTGCCCCCATGCTCATTGACGCTCGCTTCGCTCGCAGCAATGAAGACATGTGTCCTAGCAGAAGGGATTGTTTACAAAATAAGATAATCCAAAAAATACTTTTCAAATATGAATTTGATGTTCTACAGAAAAGTTATCATTAACTCTGGAATCAGAACTCGAACATTTTGGAATTCAAATGAAAACTTTCGAGCAAATGTTGATTCGAAATGTGAGATCTGCTTTGGAAATCGAATAACCAGCATGTTGTTTGTATTCAAGCTGCAACAGCTCGACTAATATTAATTTTTTTTGAATAAAATTTCATCCGATAACGCTATAAATTCAATTGGGGCGCGAGGTTTCGTAGTAAATAAACAGTCGTACAGTGCTGCCAAAACGCGATAGCAAATGACGTCTTTTTTGTGTGCCACGCTAGATAATTATGTCCATACACAACCCTACAATAATGGACCGGACGCCAGCGGATTGGCATAAAATCCGACTACTTGTTTGAGGGTGTTTTTCGTGTATGGCCTGGGACCTTTGCATGTTGTCCCTGGTCAATTCAACGCCGACGCCTGCATGAACATTTTGAACAATCAGGTTCTTCTTACGCTCTGGCAATTTAATGGAATGGACGCATGTTACTTCCAAGAGGACAACGCTCCATATCACGTTGCAGCCTCTGTCAAGCAGTGGTATCGAGATATGGATGTAAAACGTCTTCCCTGGCCTGCTCAGAGTCCCGACCTAAACCCCATAGAACATTTGTGGGACGCGTTAGAGCGACGCTTACGGACCAAGGAACCACGTCCATAGGTTTTACTCGGAGGACTTTAAAGGAGCGATGAATAAAAGGCAGCGTTTCAAAGCTCATGTCCGTGTCAGCAGAAGTGTAGGTTGGTAGAATGTTGAAAAAACGTCGCAACGGAGCGGGCTACTGTTCTCCGTCAGGGATCCATACTGGATGTATGGAACACCTCGTTGTTTTGAACGGTGATGATGTCGACACCTCAGCTGCTCCAGTGTAAGACGTTAATTCAATACCTGCCTACCAATAAATGGGATTGGCACTATGAGTGCTGGGTGGGGTAAATGTAATACAGCATTACTTTGAAATCTAGTGAGGATTAAAAGGTTAAAATACTAATATATATATAAGGATGTAGGTGTGTGTATTCTCTATACAAATCTACACCGTTTGACCCATCCACGCCCAATTGGGTACACTTCTACTTTAGAACACTACGGAAAACATAGGCTATTTCTTTCCTGTCTTCAGACCCATCTGTAGCCATGAAAATTGGTACTGTACCGTATCGACGAAAAAGTAAAACCACTTCCTGGTTAAAATACTTATATTAAGAAGAAATATTTACAGAATTTGTACAGCTACAGTTTTATAATTAAAGACGATGTCCATCACCGATATAATACAGCCTCCTCAAGATTAAAGTTTGCAAATCGTCTGCGACTAGCAACCGCCTCTCTCCAAAGTCGTTTCTTCCCAGCACGCCTCCTCCAGTCGTCACTTCCGCAGTCGGACCAGGGGGTGGACTTGGAGAACGATTCCCGTTGTGAGCTCCCACGATTCTCGATAATGATTCTGGATGCTCTCAATACGTTACAGTACACTGGCAATCCTAAAGTGCACTCGAAACCCCAATTTTAAAATCTAAAGTTTGTTTTACTGGAATAAATGGACATGAACAAAGAAACACGTTCTACAGGGTTTGTATTTCAGATGAGGGGACAACACCTTAGCTGGCTCTTCCGACCGGACTACCGCGGGGCACACCCGGACAGGAAACGTAAAAGTAGAGTGACTGCAATGGTGGCTTTTTCATGTGTCCAGGATCATGTAACCAAAACTTGAAGTAACGTGACCCTTAGACTACTTACTTCTGCTGGGTGGAACATAACAGTCATAGTCTGATTGGTATACGGGAAGGTAGAGAACATCGATCTATTGATGCATCCTCTAATTGATCCTCACGACACAGTCGATTTCGGCGATTTCACCACTCTAGAAATGAGCACTCACACATCAACCCTGCAAATAGATATTATGAATTATCGAATGAAACTATGGGATGCCAAGTTGGCAAACACATTCAATTCTTAACAGAGCAGAGGGAGGGGTTTGGAGGTTCAAATCGCCCCCTCCCAATTTAGTTCTGAAAGAATCTGGAATTATAATGAGTTTTTCACAAATCAGTCCTTAATTAATAACTACTGAAACTATTCAAACATAATTCATCAGTGTTTTACTTATGTAATAAATAACAGTCCCGTGACTACTAGTCGTCCTGTTGGACGCACTTTTCGAAGCTCCTCTCCATAGCAACGCTCAGTCTACTTTTGTTTCGCGTCTATGGAAACAGCAGCCTTACGGAAATTTCCAGGGTGAACCTGTGGTTATGTGTGAAATTTCTTTCAATGGATGGGGCAATTTGAAATCTCAGCATACTCCACGAAGTACATGAATATGCATCTATTACAACCCGTGATTCCAGTGACACATTTCAATGGTATCTTAAAATGGCCTCTAGGTCTGCTCGGTGTTGTGAACAATGCGTAGGAAGGATGACAGGAGTCTTTTCAAACAGATTAGAATTTGCACGCGCTGGCTAACCACCACCCAGTGTTGAAGTGCTTTTGAAAGGAGTTCTAATTCCGGTCGAATTTTCGTAAAGGCCGCTTTATCGAAAGGATCGATTGAATCGCATTCGCAACATTTGACACAGGTTTCTGCGACACAAGAGGACTGACTCGAATTGTTTATTAAATGCCAGCGGGACATGAAATCGAACGATACCTAATTCGAGATGCCTTTTCTCGTGGTATTGAAAATGTTCTCCATGGAACTGGACATTGATATTTAGACTCTCAATAGATCGCTGAATTCGAGGGATGTTCGAGTATTTATCTGATGAGTAGGGCAACTTTTTGCAACACATGCAACTTTTTTTACCGCAATATAAATGCAACTTTCTGCATAAATGCAACTTTTTGCATAAATGCAACAACCTGCAACTTTTTAAAATAGAGCTTAAAATTAATTAATATCAAATTACTATTTCATTTTTTGCTCTCTGAATCAACCCCTCGATCACATGTGTCTGATCTTGCGAACGCCTTATTATAACGCCTTAAGTATTGCGGATCAAACAAGTTCATGGTAAGAAGGTGTTCGTCCTAAGACGAAAGTGAAATAAATGGCAAGAAGTACTTTAACACATTCATTGACACTCATGATAATCCAGAGGAAACTTGCGTAAGCGACTGCAGAGTTTGCGAGGTGAGTGTCGATCATCAATATGTTGTTAGCCTGGTAGATGACGTTTTAAAATCTCTAAATGTTGAGCGAAAGGATTTTGCGCTTCTACTATCCGATACAGCACATTATATGACTGCGGCTGGCGTAGGTTTTCAGTGTTAAAGAAATTACTCTGGCCAAAGATAGGCCATTCAACGTTCTTCTGTATTAAGTGATATATTATAATACTGTTGTACACGACTAAAAGTGTCAATATATTTTGAACTTTTTCATTTTTTTACGAATAATTTATTTTACAATTTAGAGTATCAAAAATATATACTACTTTATTTCCATAAATACAACTTTAGGGAATGATAAATGCAACTTTTCCCATTTTTACTGCAACATAAAAGTTGCTCTACTGATGAGATTGTGGGATCAACTTCTGCTGGTTGTGTGTCTTGACGACAGATCTCGTCATTATAGAAAAACTGACCTCATCTTGATAGATGAGATATCTCGTCACTATGAAAAACTTATGTATAGTATGAATTAGTATATGTATATATATATATACAGTCCAGTCACATTAATGTGACCACCACCTACTTTCGACGTCAACGTGAAATAACCAATCACAGCACACAGCAGGTGGCAGCACAATTCAGTGGAGTGTATATAAAAGATGTCCCAGGCATCGGAAAGCATTTCAATCGTTGGCGTAATGCAGAAACGTAGCGATTTATCCGACGTCCAAAAGGGCATGATTATTGGCTTTCGGGCCAAGGGTGGAAGCATTTCGGAAACGGCTAATTTTGTGAACTGTTCGCGTGCCGCCGTGGTAAAAGTATACCGTGCATGCCAAAATGGCACTATCCAAAATCAGCGGCCTGGCACATGTGGTGCACCACATGCTATAGATGACAGAGGCGAATGAATGCTACGGAGATGCGTTCGGGCGAATAGACGTGCAACTGTTGAGCAACTGACCGCCCAGATGAACCAAGGGGCTACCAAGAGTGTATCCTCAACAACGGTTCAGCGAACGTTGCTGCGCATGGGCCTACGCTGCAGACGCATGGTTAATGCACCTATGCTGAATGCTGTTCATCGGCGACGAAGGCTGGAATTTGCACACCAGTACCGCAACTGGACGTCCACAGAGTGGCGACAGGTGGCTTTTTCCGATGAATCAAGTTTTATGCTCCATCGGACAGATGGACGTTGGCGTATACGGCGTGGTGAAACGTCTGAAAGCAAACACCCTGCAACAATTGCCGGAAGGATCCAGGCTGGAGGAGGGAGCATTATGGTTTGGGAAATGTTTTCCTGGCAAAATATATATATATATATATATATATATATATATATATATATATATATATATATATATATATATATATATATATATATATATATATATTATATATATATATATATAATATCTATCTATCTATCTATCTATCTATATATATATAAACATAAACAGGGGCCTAGGGATAGGTTTTTCTCCCATGTGTGCAGGCTATCTTGATCACATTATTGCGAAATGGTCTCCGTAAAAACAACTGAAGTGTACAAAAAGCACTTGGTCCGAATTTGAGAATCATTCCTTTTCATCGATAATCTGAACTATGAAGGGTTTTACTTTGGGTGGAACGCAGAAACAAAAGAATATAAATGGTTGTTTTCGAATGCTTCCACTCGCTATTTTCGGTACTGCTTAGAATTTCTCACACAAATGGATCTGTTTGTTTCCCAGCCATTAAAAGAGGCGGACATATTTTGTACCTTATGAAACGTAATCCATAATTTATAGATGCTTTCTGGAAAAGGAGAAATGTGTAAAAAGAGGGTTGTTACTTTGGAGAGTTGCATTCGGAGTTAAAGGTATGGAAGTGTACTTTTTTGGAATAAATTACCCATTTAAGTATTTGGTTGGAGTAGGTGTGAAATAAAGATATGTTTCTATCCGGTAAAATAACTGATGTGGCGAACACTTTTGGAACAATGGTTATTCCAAAGTGCGGTGAATAGAAAATGTCGGAAATGCTTTTCCATTGTTGCACATAAATCACGGGCTGCGATGGAAAATTTATGAACACATTTAAACGCGGCGCATTTCGAATTAGTTCACGATGCATCATCGTTAGAACCGTTGAAAGTTTCTCAATTTTTCTGCCGCTAGTTTAGAGCGAAGGTATTGCGTATTTTCCGTAGCATTACCTTCGTGAAATTGGAAATATTAACCGACAATGAAGTTTATGATTATTGCCTTCATGTGGTAAAACATTTAAGTACCTGATTGACTTAACGAGAAACGAAAGTGATAATGAGTTATTCAAATAAATGGGGAGTACTAATGTATAAAAACTGAGTTCCACAACAAATTTATATTTACTGCTCAGAGATAGGGTGTAAATTTTACTCAGATGGTGGAATTTATGTTTATAGTTAGTAGGTTGAAATTACTTTTTTGCAGTTACACAATGTTGTGTAAACTACTCGGTAATGTCCGAAAATAGTGAATATTTAAGGGGTCTGTAACTCAAAATATAAAAAACAACCCGTCCATTTTTGTTTTATTAACTTAAAAAATAGTATAGATATTTATGAATAAAATGATTCGTAAAGTTTGTTTCTACCATCCGTAGAACCGGAAATATTCAACTTTTTATAAAATTGACAGCTGCAATTCAAACGAGCCTTCATAGTTTTAAACGCTCTTTTCTACTTTTGTATTAAATGGGATTTCAATAGTGAAAAATGGATATAACTTATAAACTACTTGTCATAAATGAATGAAATTTTCTGCATTTACTTTTCAATTATATTTCTTTAAAATGTCTTCAGCAATTGTGTTTTTTGTATCATTTATTTCTATATAATTTTTCGAATTTGGTATACTATGTGTTTTATATAGTTTTTGGACAAAATACTTTTTTAATTTTTTCTAATTGTTTTAACCAAATCTCTTGAAAACAGTTTATAGTAGGAACTTTTAGGTAATGGTAATTGGTAATTAACGTCGTATTAGAGCA
Organism: Metellina segmentata; assembly: GCA_947359465.1. NCBI lineage: Eukaryota > Metazoa > Arthropoda > Arachnida > Araneae > Tetragnathidae > Metellina > Metellina segmentata. Next base: position 3,690,621 of record OX375877.1, on the reverse strand, counting down.
ACACAACGGGCTATTGACGACGGTCCAGGATCAAAGATCCGAGGACACCTCGTAATTTTGAACCACGGTCAGATGACGAGGCAACCCCTGAGCTGGCACCCCACCCTCCAAACTTCCACACCCACCCAACGTGAGGACTTTCGACCACGACAGATTTAAGGGGCACCAGTCCCTCTACACTTACAAACATCCATGCGCTTACAAACATCCATCTCCGGATCCGGATTCGAACCAGGAACCTTCTGATCCAGAGGCTAACACCTGAATTTTTAGGAGTTAATACAAAAATAAAATGATTTTCTCAAAGTCAAAATTTTTAAATTTTAATAAAAAAAAATGTTATTAAAGTTTTGAAAATATAAAATATTTATAATAATTTCAAAATATAATGTATTTCTGAAGGAAACATTTCAGAACAAAAACTGTACAATTGAAGATTTTAGAATTTTGAGTCCTGGACCCCCCTTAATGTTTTGTGTGTTTAATACATTGATTTTCAAGGTGACCAAAGCCTTTGTATGTTTCAAATAATACATTATTGTTGGTAAACTCAAAAGTCAAGAAATTAAAACAATCCAATGCCATTTTGCTATTCAAAGTTTATAAAAAATTAATTTTGTTCCAAGCTTATGAAACTGGAAAAATCTACAACGGTATATTAGGTGCCTGGTCATCCCTTTCTAGCTAACAAGCTAGCATCTTATGATTCTATCAAATTATCGAAATGCACCTACTGGTAACAATTTCAACTCTGCCATTAATGTATTACTTCTTATCTTGCCCACGTACGTGGTAGTCTTATTCTGAAGGTTTATATTTATTCATGTTTCGTAATATCCGATTGCCCAAGAATTGTCCTAGCCCCCCATCCCATCCAAACCCCCAGGGGCATTCCTTCTTTAGGTTTGTACGGGCTTCACAACCCCGGGGTACCTGAGTGATCTTCCTTTCGTTCTTCTCTTCCTCTACTCTTTGCTTTTTTTTCTTTTTTTCCTCCCTCGTTGTGGTTGCTTCTTCGGAGGTGAGGGCTCCCCTTGAGAAATTTTCGCCGCTCTGTTGCTTTCAGCTCCTTTTGGGGATTATATCACCCACGTGTTTGCCGTGCGTGGAGACCTGTGTCCTCGGAAAAGGTGATCCTGGTGATTGAGGGACAACATAACGCCCTAATACATTGCTTCTTGCTTCCAATAAACAGGAAATGTACTTTGGTCCCAGTACATTAATCGGTTGGTGGGTACCTCCTGCTAGGACTAAGGACCTGCTCACTCCTTAGGGCAGTCATAGAGTCCCTGGCTAGCACAGGAACCTGTATCCCCTCGTTGGACTCCATGGTGGGTGGTGCCGCCGGGGACTGAACATCTCTTTTTCTAACATGGAAAACCAAAAACCTTCTCCCTCAGTGGAGCACTTATCTGATAAACATAATGACAAAAATATACCAGAACAAAAAAATTTTATAATGAAGAGTTACCAGGGAAATTTAAAAAACTTATCCGCTATTCTGCTTCACAAAACAATATTAGAAATGGTTGGAGAGACCAAAGATATAAAAAAAAACACTAGCAGGTGATGTACTCGTTGAAGTATCCAACAGAACACAGGCTATTAACATCCTAAAAATAAAAACCGTTGGTCTAATAGAAGTTACTGTTACACCTCACAGAACTTTGAATTCATCCAGAGGTGTTATTTCTGAATCGGACCTAGTTCATGATACAGAACAGGATATCTTGGAATCCCTATCCGAACAATATGTTATTAACGTCCAAAGAATAACAATTACAAAAAATGGTCAAAAAATACCCACTAAACACTTAATATTAACTTTCAACACAACGGCTATACCAAAACACGTCAAAATAGCTTATATGAATTGCCCAGTTAGACATTTTATACCTAATCCTGTTCGTTGCTTTAAATGCCAGAGATTCGTACACTCTTTCATAGCTTTCATTCTTGCGCAAAGAGACATGCGCAAAATGCTGTAGTACAGAACACAAGACCGATGTCTGTACTACATCATCCCTTTGCTGTGTAAACTGCAAAGGTGACCATCCAGCTTTTGCCAGGTCTTGCCCTAAATTCCAAATTGAAAAAGAAATTTAAACAATAAAAGTTCAACAAAACATTTCATTTCCGGAGGCCCGAAAAATTATAAATGATCGCACCCCGAAACCTGGAATATCATACTCTTCAATAGTTAAAAAAACCTTCAAGACCAACGGAACTCAAACCGATGTAACTATGTTTAAGCCATATGACCAACATAAAACTTCAACGAACCAGCCTATCACACCTTCTTTTTCTAAAGCATCAGCTACAACCTCATCGAATACAAAAATCATTAACAAACCAAATCAATCTAAAAATACTTCTTTAAAAAGAACAATATCATCTGAACAAATTAACATTAAAATTCAAAAGAGTTCTTCTCAAATCTCTCTTCACCCTGACGCGTTTCATCCAGAAACTTGATAATTAATCCTTCAACCAGTGATCTCATTAAGGTCTAGAAGATGAGGTCTTGGAGACTTCGCCACTGAAGCCCAAGAAAGATCCTCGGCAAGACAAACATCGTCCTAGGACGAGAAATCACAAATAGTTTTTCCTTCTCTATTATTCTTTATTTTTATGGCTTCCTTTCATTCCTGGAACTGCCGGGGTTTTCGTCTAAAAATTGCTGATGTTAAAGACATCATAAACAAACACAAGCCAGCTGCAATCGCCCTTCAGGAGACCTATTTAAGAAAGAATGATACCACCAATATTCGTCATTTCACTATATTTCGAAAAGATTACGATGATGGCCAAAGAGCATGTGGAGGTGTTGCTTTGCTTGCCTCCCATGACTTTCCAGTCACTCAAATTAACCTTAAAACAAATCTACAAGCTGTTGCTGTAAGACTTCATGTCAATATCTTAATTAAAATATGCAATTTATACTTACCTCCTAACACCCATGTCGCTACTTCTGAAATTAATAATCTAATAGATCAACTTCCGCAACCATTCATTGTACTTAGTGACCTAAATGGCCATCCTATCCTCTGGGGCAATTCAGACATTAATCGTAGAGGCAAACAAATCGAAAAACTACTAACTGACAATGATTTATGTATAACTAGGGGGCCTGCCCCCTGCTCGCTAACGCTCGCCAACCCCCGGAGGATTGCTTCACAATCCTCATTGGTTCGCTGCGCGAACCTATGCTCGCTTCGCTCGCCTCAATGAAGACATGTGTCCTAGCAGAAGGGATTGTTTACAAAATATGTTACCAAAAAAATGTTTTTCAAATCTAAATTTGCTGTATTACAGAAAAAATATATACAGTATCTCTAAAATCAGAATTCAAATGAAAACTTTGTGCAAATTTTGACTCGAAATGTGAGCGTTGCTTTGGAAATTGAATACCCAGCATGTTGTTTGTGTGTTCATTTTCCCAGCACTCAAACGATCCACACTTTTTCATTGAGTTTGTTGCCGTGCAAGCGTCTTGTTGAACTATAATTGTTGGCCCTGAAAAGGACCGTTTTTTAAATGGCCCTGAAAAGATCCTCCGCTTTCTTTGATTTCTATTATAAACTAACTGCAACAGCTCATTAAAATTTCCTTTTTTTTCCCAATAAAATTTCATCCGATAACGCTATAAATTCAATCGATGCGCGAGACTTCGCGATAAAGAAACAATCGTACAGTGTTGCCAAAACGCAATTACAAATAACGTGTTTTTTGCGTGCCACGTAAGAGAATTATATATATAGATGAATAACGGCCAACCTACTTATTTTCATTCACCTTCACTTACTTACCATTCAAGAGATCTGGCAATTTGCACTCCTTCAATTTTACCATTTTGGACCTTTTCTGTGGATTCTTACCTTTACAATAGTGACCATTATCCTATTAAACTAAAATATGAAGGCCACACAATACCAACCTCACTCTGTCAGCCAAACTAACTACATCTTTGAAACTGTCAACTGGCCACTCTTTACTAGTCTCGCAGATATTTCTAACATAGTAGAAATTGGTGACATCGATGAAGTAACTTTTAAAATAACAGATATAATTATAGCAAATGCTGACGCTTCCATTAAAAAAGTCATTAATAAGCCTAAAAAACAGAAGAAACCTTGGTGGAATGAGGATTGTAGCGATGCATATCGGAAACAGAGGAAAGCCTGGAATATCTTTAATAGATATCCCACAAGAGAACACTTTATTATTTATAAAAAAACAAAAGCAGCATTTCGAAAAATACAAAGACGTAGTCAGAGGGATTCTTGGATGAATTATATCAATAGCATAAACAGTAAAGTCACTAGTAAACAATTATGGAACAGAATTAAAATAATTTCCGGTGTTTACCCCAATAGACCAATTCTGATTCTAGAATGCAATAACCAAATACTATCGGCACCTAAAGATATAGCAAACGCAATTGCTTCATGCCTTTCCGAAATATCCAGCTCCACTAATTACTCTGAAAGTTTAAAAAAAATCAAAATTGCATCTGAAAAGAATAAAATTAATTTTTTTTCAAACCGTATATTATCATATAATTGTGACTTTACTTTTTCGGAGTTGATAAAGGCTTTATCCTTAGTCCACAAATCAACTACTGGCCCAGATAATATTAGTTACATCATGCTCAAACAACTTTCAAATAGTTCTCTAAATAATCTCCTCAAATTTTATAATAGAATTTGGACCGAACACACTTTTTCGCAGTCATGGAGGTATGCTAATGTAATACCCATACTGAAACCAAATAAAGACCCCAAGAATCCTTCGAACTACCGTCCAATAGCCCTGACAAGCTGCTTATGCAAAATTTTGGAAAAAATGGTCAACGCGAGGTTAATTTATATTTTAGAAAAGGATAAATGTCTCTCTCCTTTTCAAAGTGGTTTCAGGAAAAATAGATCCACTATTCATAATCTAGTCGCTCTCGAGACCGAAATAAGGAACGCATTCGTCCAAAATAAGCATCTTGTCTCGATTTTCTTCGACATAGAAAAAGCTTGCGATCGAACATGAAGACAAGGAATTTTAAAAGACATTTTTAATTATGACATAAGAGGAAATCTGCCTGTTTTTATTCAAGAATTTTTAGAAAAAAGATATTTTAAAGTTAGGATTGGATCGTTTTATTCGGATGTTTTTATTCAGGAGGAGGGAGTACCACATGGCAGTGTTTTAAGTGTTACTTTATTTATTTTAAAAATTAACAATATTATTTCTCAATTGCCTCCATCTGTTAAAGGTCTCATTTATGTTGACGATCTGCAAATTTCATGCGCAGCTAAAGACATTCGTTTAATAGAGACAACTTCAACAGGCCCTTAACAAAATTACTTATAGGACAAATGAAACTGGATTCAGTTTTTCACCTTCGAAAACTGCATGTGTTCATTTCTGCAAAAAACGAAATCTTCATCTTGACCCTGAAATATTCTTCAAAGATATTTTAATTAATGTTGTGGACAATATAACGTTTTTAGGTATTACATTTGACAAGAAGTTGACTTTTCAACCGCATATTTTAAAACTACGCAAACGTTGCGAAAAGGCTCTTAACATCTTAAAAGAGTTTTATCTAAATTTTCATGGGGATCTGATCGTACTTGCCTTTTAAAGATTTATAAAGCTATACGATCAAAATTAGATTACGGCTGCGTGGTGTATGGCTCTGCAAGAAAATCTGCACTTCAAACTCTGAACACCATCCACCACACAGCTTTGCGCTTATGTACTGGTGCATTTAGAACTTCACCCGTAAACAGCTTATATGTGGACGCTTTTGAACCTTCTCTAGACTTAAGACGACAGTTGTTGTCCTTAGAATATTATTTTAGAATTTCCTCAATACCTCATCACCCATTGCATACCATTCATCACAGTCCATATTTAAAACGCCTTTATCAAGCTAAAACATCCTTCATCCCTACATTCCATTTGAGAATGCTGGATGTGTTGAACGGATCCGAACTTTCTTCACTTGACGTCACCCAGAAAAAACTGTATGCTTTCTCTCCTTGGTTTAATCATTATTTTGAATTCCAAAACCCGTTCCAAAATTTTTATAAAGCAGATACATCTGATGTTATTTACAAACAGCTCTTTCAAAGTCATATAGAAAAATACTCTAATTTTATACATATTTATACGGACGGGTCTAAAAAGGCAAACTATGTTGGAGCTGCGTTCACTATTAATGATTCGCTTTACAGTTTTAAACTTCATTATTCATGTTCTGTTTTTACCGCTGAAATAATGGCCATCTATAAAGCACTAGAACATATATCCGATCAGTGTCATAACAAATGTATCATTTTCACAGATTCATTAAGTGTTTTACAGTCATTGAAGCATCCTGATCATGCCAGTCATCAAATTGTTTTAGAGTCACTGAAAATAATTTATCATCTTTCATCCAAAAATTTCAACTTGGTATTTTGTTGGATTCCATCTCACGTTGGGATATCAGGAAACGAGATTGTCGACCGCGCCGCCAAATCGGCCGTAAATCATATTAGTCATACCATTCCTTATCGCGACTTAAAATCTTGCATTTACAAAATTTTAGAAACAAAATGGTAGAAAGAATGGAATGAACAAACGGAGAACAAACTGCATGCTTTTAAACCAAATATTATTCCATGGAAATCATTACCTTTTAGAAGACAAAATGTTATATTAACACGCCTCTGTATTGGACATACTCGTATAACCCATAGACACCTCCTACTCGGAGAAGATCATCCCATCTGCAACTGCTGCATTTGCCCACTAACCGTAAAACACATTTTAATAGAATGTTCTCATTTTAATAGGCAACGACTTAATTATTTTAATTCATATACCTTGGCTTTAGAAGACATGGTTGGAGAGAATCCTCATCCAAATATTTTTAGCTTTTTACATGACATTGGTTTAATCCATCACATATAATTTTATATAGTATTCATACATTACGTTTTGACTCATTTCACTTTTTTATTATATTATATATTTGATTTTTTATCTTGAGTTTGGCATAATATGTCCCAAGAGGACCCAATGCCACAAAATCATATCCAATCCATCCCATCCAATGAGTCCTACTTCCGAAGTTTTGCATCGATCAAACTATTACGTTTTAAAAGGTGTCACCGAGTTCCATAGTTCTCTTTTGCCCAATTAGCCTTGATACAGCAAAAATGACGGTGGCTACAAACCAAGCTATTTTTTAGTATCGTTACGAAAGAAATTCATGAGCTTAAGAATGAAATTTTCCAAAAGAATTCATTTCAAATATAAAACAATATTCCTTTTAAAACAACAAAACAGCAAGTGAAATTCAATTCTTAGAATTTTTTTTCCAAAGTTTGACAAGCAGGGTAGATATGGAGAGTCCACGTCAAACAAACCACCATTCCACAATTCCACAAAATATGAAACCCACCCAAGAGAAAGTATTCAAGCGTGGAAAACTGTCTGCAGTACATCTGTTTCTATTTACTGAGAATAGAATATTTTCGGACCTCCCTTTACCCGCATAGACGTACATCAAAAACCACTTCCATTTTTTCCACGTGAAACCAACAGCGCATGAAATCAAGGAATATTCTCCTAAAGCAGTCTGAGAGAAATGGCAGCTTAAGAAAATTTTTCATCTTTTCATTCCAGTTGTATAAGACTTTGTGTGCTTCCATAAATGCGGGAGGATTCTAAACTACTTCCTTCGTTGGCAATATTCCACCGTTAACAACGCTGCAATTAGGCCTAATTTCCAAAACAATGTTTTAACGGTAACAGTACCGACGAAAGCGATATCCATCGAGGGTTTATGTTTTGTTGTACGCCGTAAGACGTTTAACTACGAACACTTAGCGAGTCGAAATTGCTGTTCATTCTGCGAACATTATACTCCGAGCTAACAGTGTGATAGCAGCGATGTTGTGTTTCGTTAAGACTTCGACTTTAAAAAGCAATTAGTTGTTACCGCTTGGAAGTATTTCTGTACTACTGTGGTTTTAACTGCTTTTATGAGGTTGTGAATACATAATGTGTCGTTTAAATAACACTCGTTTCGGAAGATGAAAAACATTTAAATGCTATCATTACGGTTTTTCTTAATGGATATTTTTTTTTAATGTAGAATACGTCTTACCTTTCGAAACCGGGGTACCACGCTTTATTTTTGAGTGTCACAAAAAAGTTAAGGACGGAAAATTCAATAACTTAAAAATATAAATGATACATAAATGAATGATATCGCGTTCTAAAGAGTATTAAACAAAAATTGTTATAAAGGCTGGTTGATCTTTCTCTGACAACATCGGCTGATGTAATCGCAGAGTAAAGTTGAGTCCCGAAAATGTGCACTTCCGCTCACATTGATTTAGTCTTGCTCCAGCCTCCTTTGTGAAAGCATTACATTTGAGTTGTCATTGGTTGGGCAACTTTTTTTCACACGTTCTGCGTTGCATGTCAAGTACTAAAACCGAAATTCCTCCTTCATGGGGTGTATTGTAAGTGAGTTATAATCGCAACATAAATGCAACTTTCTGCATAAATGCAACTTTTTGCATAAATACAACCACCTGCAACTTTTTAAAATTTAGCTTAAAATTAATTAATATAAAATTACCGTTTCACTATTTTGCCCTCTGAATCAACACTTCGATCACGTGTGTCTGATTTTGCGAACGCCGAAGTATTGCGGATCAAACAAGAAGTTCATAGAAAAAAAAGTGTTCGTCCTAACAGACGAAAGTGAAATTAAATGGCAAGAAGTACTTTAATACATTTGATGGCACTCTTGATAATACAGAGGAAACTTGCGTAGCCGACTGCAGAGTTTGCGAGGTGAGTGTCGATCATCACTATGTTGTTCGCCTTGTCGATGACGTTTTAAAATATCTGAATGTTGAGCGAAAGGATTTTGCGCTTCTGCTATCCGATACAGCACATTATATGACTGCGGCTGACGCGGTGTTTCAATGTTAAAGAAACTACTGGCCAAGGATCGGCCATTCAACGTTCTTCTGTATTTAATTATGTATTATAATAATGTTGTACACGACTAAAAGTGTCAATATATTTTGAACTTTTTCATTTTTTACGAATAATTTATTTTAGATTTTAGTGTATCAAAAATAAATGCAACTTTATTCCCATAAATGCAACTTTAGGGAATAATAAATGCAACTTTTCCCATTTTTACTGCAACAAAAAACTTGCTCTAGTTATTACTTTTGACTGTGTGCTGTTTAACTCGTCGTTGGTCTTTACAATTTGGCAAGCCGCACATTGATCCGACATCATTCTTGCGATACTAAATAGGCAGAAATACGCATGCCTACTAGGGATGCGACATCGATGTCGATGTTTACAAAGCATCGATGTTTTATAAAAAAATATCGATGTATTTAACATTGATGTATTGGAGCCGATGTTTTTCTTCCATCGATGTAAAAACTTGTCGATGTATAAACTTGTTTTTAAATGAAAAAAGTACCATTATAAAATTAAAAAAAATAACCAAGTAGTATAATTTTAATAATCAGTAAATTGAACATACTTTTTGACCAAAGTGGCCAAGGGTGAAGGGTGTGAAAAGTAGGGATGAGCCACCGATGTCGATATTTAAAAAAAATAAATGTTTTATAAAAACATTGTTGCATTTACCATCGATTTATTAGCGCCGATGTCTGTTTAACATCAATGTTTTAATAGTGTCGATGTTTCTATGTTGTTTATGTTTTATTTTTGAAAGAAAAAAGCACAATAGTAAAAATTAAGAAAAACAACCGTGCAACTAAGTATTTGTCTGTGATGGCGACATCCGTCCCATCAGAAAGAGCTTTTTCCTTAACTGCTGAAAAAAGAAGTCGGTTTAAGATGGAGAAAGTTAGCAAACTTCTTTTTTTACAAACTGTAAGTCACAAATATTGGGGCCTATAATAATTATAGGCCAAAATATTTTTATTTACAGCAAATAAGAAATAATTAGTTGTGCTTCCCCCCCCCCTTAATAAGTTGATAAATAATTAATAATAACTAACAATAACTATTGTTATATACCTACCTAATTATAATTATAGTTAGTAGTACCTATATCAAATTGTAAATATTACTTTCTTTTATATTATTCAATTAAAAATAAAAGATTTGTTAATTGTTCTTATTAATTCTTTTGACTTTGTTTTGACGGTTAAAAAAATGTCTTACTTATAAATTAAATAAACACGTCAAATGACAAATTAAATCCCACCCCCCTCGGCGAACATTAATGTCTGAGGTTGCTAAGCCAGCTTTAAGAATGGGGGAATACACTGATGTTTAAAAACAACGATGTTTTTTGAGCGATGTATTATCAACATCGATGTTTTAATTTTGAACATCGATGTTTAAAAACATGGATGTTCTGCGGTCGATGTCGCATCCCTAATGCATGCCCACATGCTGTTGCAAAGAGACGGAGGATACATGTACATGGTGGATGTTTTGTCCTACCAATGTGTGGTTTTTGCCCTTGAGTAAAGCGCGCGTGAGTTTGTCTCTCTACCCCGATACCACAATACTACCGATACCTGTTTGAAGCAATCTGCTCAATAAATAACTTTCGTGTGTTTATTGGAAGGAAATTCATTCTGTATTTTGCAACAGAAATAATGAAATGCCTATACAAGGAGATATATTGCTTATTTTTAAGTTCGATCCTTCATTACTTTTCTTTTACTTAAGGAAACTTAGAGAATATATTCGAGTTTTTTTTGCTTTTGAATCAGTTTCCAAACTTCAAAAGGATGAATTACTGTCGGTTTCTTGTAGCTTTTCGGGAAGTATTTTTCGGAAGGTTCCTGGTTCGAATCCGGGGTCAGGGCATGGATGTAAATTGTGCTGTCCTTAGTTAGGGGCAATGATGGTCCACCCACTGGGTGCCCCTTCACAAGTGACCATCACTTCCGGCCTTGTAGTGGCCAAGGACAAGTCCTTCGTGCCCGCCATTGGAAGTAGTGAAGTAGTGACCATCGCTTCCGTCCCCGTAGTGGATATATATATATATATATATATATATATATATATATATATATATATATATATATATATATATATATATATATTGTTGGTAGTCTAAAAAATTTTATTAAAATACATGGAACCTATAAAAATGTTGGAATCGCTGCCTCAGGGTGGTTCGAAGAATGAATTCCGCCTAAAAAAAACTACCGCTATTCACTTGCATCTAAAATCCTTCCTCGCTTTGTGGTATTGAGCACTTCTTCCTGCTGATCTTGTTCCGCGAAAGTGAATTTGAGTCCTGCTGAAAAAGAGAAATCGTTGTCAAACTCGCGATACGTGAAAGGGCCGATTTTATAGAAAGCGTTCCCTAAAGTGAACAACTCGCGGAAACGTCAACAGAGGAATGGATGTCAAAAGGACTAAAAATACCTCGGGGCATGCGCCTGTCGTCCACAAAAGACTGATGGTGGTACACGTTGAAACTCATTCTGGTGCAGGGACTGCTGGAATGATAGCTCGTTCAGAGGAATGCTATCCAATGAAAACAATCGGTTGTAACAAAACAGTAAGTTAAAACGAAATATTACAAGGTAGCGGAGGAAACTCATCAGAGCTAAGGAAGCTATTTTTATCAGAGCTAAGGAAGCATCTCTCTTTTTGTCCCGCCGACCTACCGGTCTGGTGGTTAAGGTGTCAGATCGAAAGGTTCCGGGTCAGTGCACGGATGTTTGTAAGCGTAGGGCGGCTGGTGTACATTAAATCTGTCGTGGCCGAAAGTCCTCGCGTTGAGTTGGTGTGGAAGTTTGGAGATTGGGGTGACAGCTCAGGGGTTGCCTCGTCATCTGACTATGGTTCAAAATGACGAGGCGTTGTCCTCGGATCTTTTCCTTGGGGATGCATTCTGGATCGTTGTGTTGCTCCAGTAGAACACCAATTAAATCCTAAATGACTAATTGGCAAAATTATTGATGAAAAGGACACATATCCTTGTTAGTTCAGTACCACTCGACTCAGAAGTTGTGGTACCGTGATAGCACAGTTGGAAGGTAAACGTAGTAGATCCGGAGAGTTACGAGTTTGAAATTCTTTCCAACTACTAAAGACCATCTCGTACGTGGGGGCACGTTATAACCGTCGTGGCCTCAAATGTCCTCATGTTGGCGGAGTGTTGAAATTTGGAGAGTGGGGTGCCATTTCAGATGTTGACCTCGTCACTTGACCGTGGTTTTAAATAACGAACCATTGGCCGCAAATCTTTCCCTTTGGAATAGTCCTGATCACCGAGTTAAAATACTCCAGTGAAATTTACTACCTACTAATGTTATTTTGAGTCCATTCTTGCCTGCTGCAAGAATGTCGCTAGCTCAGCTGTAGTTTTCGGACGTGGTTCCCTGGTCCGTGAGCGTCGCTCTAACTCGTCCCACAAATGATCTTGGGGGTTTAGATCGGGACTCTGAGCGGGCCAGGGAAGACGTTTTACATCCATATTTTGATACCACTGCTTGACAGAGGCTGCAACGGGACATTAAGCGTCGTCGTCCTGGAAGTAACATACGTCCATTCCTAAAAATTGCCAGAGTGTAGGAAGAACCTGATTGTCCGAAATGTTCGCGTGGGCGTCGGTGTTCAATTAACCAGGAACAACAAGCAAAGGTCACAAGACATACTACGAAAAACAACCCCAAACAAGTAGTCGGATTTTGTGCCAATCCGCTGGGTGTATGATTCTAAGATAGTGTACCTTTGCATCGAGATTCAATTTCTGACTGTGATTTAAGGTGACTATTTATTCAATTAACGTCTCACTGAAGCAACACAACGAGCCATTAGCGACGATCCACCAAAAATCCAAGGACAACACCTCGTAATTTTTAACCACGGTCAGATGACGAGGCCATACCTGAGCTGGTACCTTACTCTCCAAACGTCAACACGAGAACATTTGATGCCACGACAGATTTAACATGTGTCAGCCAAACTTTGTACACGACGGTTTTTGATTAGATTCGAACTCACAAACCTCCGGTTCCCCCTGTCCGTTACTCATCCAAAGTGGCTGTCGTGACCCCCACTAGTATTTTCAATTCGGAGCGTCACTTTGCAGCTAATTATTTGCATTAATTGAAGCACGCTCCCGGTGAGACCTCGAGTACGCGATAAAAGATTCAGAAGGCAACAAAAAATAGCCCCGATTGGCGAGGAGTGGAGCAATTTAAGTTGGAAGTGACTGTGACATAATTTCTCATTACGCCGTTTATTTTCTAATTTAAGCGGAAATTGCAACTGAAAACATTTTCTCGCCATGACTGTTTCTACTTGTTTTCTGAAAGCGAGTATAAAAAGTGTTTTCGTTGTATGAAATTTTAATTCCCTTTTCTTAGAAGCAGCAATTTATTCTTTATGGCACGTGGTTTATTGATAAAAAACGAGTTTGCAGCATTGCTATCCTTCAAGAATTTTACTGCCTGTGAATTTTTAAAATGAATTACCATTTCAAGTAACATGTTGCATTTTTAATTCTCTTATGTAAGCGGTAATAACAATTTCAGTCTCATATTTTGTGAGCATTTTTTGTTATATTGATATACTTATATATATATTACCTTGCAACAGCCAAACCGCTTATTTTGTGTAACAAGACGTCGCAAAAGAAAAAGTGCATTGTTTGTTTCAAAGGACACAAGAAGTAACGTTTTCAACTAATGAAATGAGATACAAAAAGGTACTACTGCATTTATTTTATTTATGTATAAGTCTCATCTGCTATTTTCACTGGCACAATAAAACACGGCACATAAAATTAGCTTAGAGTGGTTGTTTCAAATGCCACCCCTGTGCTTAATATAGCCTACTTGGCAAGCTACTATGCGCGACATCTATGAGTTTATGTACTATGTTGTTAGTTAGGGATACATGAAAATAAAGGAATTGTTTGGGATACATAAAAAATACTACTGCATAATTTATTTCTGTATGTCTCATCTGCTATTTTCACTGGCACAATAAAACACGGCACATAAAATTAGTTTAAAACGGGTGTTCCAAATGTCACCCCTGTGCTTAATATCAATTACTCGTAAAGCTACTATGAGTGACATCTGTGAGTTTATGTAGTTACCTTGACGGTATAGGGTTTTGCCACACGTAGCGTCACTGGCAAGTTTCCTATCTCTTATATCAACACCACTATTGTCTCTCAAGTATTGAAGGCTGTGTCAAACGTATTTTTTGTCTCCAATCCATTCAGAGAATATCCAGGTAAATATTTACAAATCCTCATTTTGTTTATGACTCGAAAGTACATTCGATACTAAAGGTATGCTCTACTAGCAACTCGTTTTGAAAAGTAACTCCTCATTTCGCCTGGCGTGTGGTAATAGGAACAGGAGTAGGCTATATTAGGAACCCACTCTTGAAATTTTTTGGGGGGAAACTTTATGGTTTTACTAGTAAACTTAAACTGACACAAGTAAATAAGGCATAGGATATTTGGAAACCAAAGGAAAATAGTTCCTAGCTATATTCATTTAGTTTCCAGCTTGATTTCCCAACCCAGGAGGCTGAGATACAGAGAAATAGTTAGGGTAGGCGATATTTAGAACACTTTCCCTAATTGGTCTAATCCATTGATTCTTTCCTCAGAATAGAATCGTTTGAAAAAATTCTATTCGTCATTTTATTTGATTGGAATCGAGATATAGAATTTTAAAAAGCATAATGTGTCGAAAATGCTCCTTCTTTTCTTTCATTTTAATCCTTAACAATTTTTTAAAAATGATATGATCAGACCACATCTAGAATATGCTGTACAATTCTGGGCTCCATGTACGAGAAAGGATATAGAATTATTTGAAAGGGTTCAACACAGAGCTACAAAAATAATAAAGGGGCTAACAAATCTCGACTATAATGAACGTTTAAGTAAGCTGAACATGTATACACTGGAAATAAGAAGAAGGAGGGGGGATTTGATTCAGCTTTTCAAGTTGGTAAAACAAGGGGACACAGAGGGCTTCAATTTCAATAGGGATAACAGAACAAGGGGCCATGGGTATAAATTGAATAAGACACATTTTAATCGGGATTTAAGGAAAAACTACTACTTTAATAGGGTAATAGACAGTTGGAACGCGTTGCCAGAAAATAGAGTTAATTCAAAGGGAGTGTACGAATTTAAGATACAATTGGATAGTCAGTATGAATTGGGGAATTCATAAACAAAGGACCAGCCTTGTTGGGCTTGAGCCTGTAGCGGGTCGTCAATATTTGTATTTGTATTTGAAAGTATGTTCAATACTAAAGGTAGGTATGTAGTACTAGCAACTCGTTTTGAATAGTAGCTCCTCATTTCGCCTGGCGGGTGGTAAGAGGAACAGGGGTAAATTCTCTTGGGAAATGTTTTGAAATTTCACTCGTAAACTTAAACTGACATAAGTAAAGGATGTATAGGATCTGTGGAATGCAAAGGAGAACATTTCCTAGAGATATTAATGTAATATAGTTAGTTAGGGTATGCGATATTTGGCATACCTACCCTATGTAAAACTACCTCTTCTAGTTACCAGAAATAGAGTACTTACCTAAAACAGTTTTTTTTATTAATACGTTTTTCTAATTATTTACGTCCTTCCATTAGCGCACAGCTTCTTTTTACGTTTGTAGATTAATATTTCTGTGTGTTTCATGTTCATGGCTGAGCCATGGAGGAAATTTAAAAGTAGAGTGAATAGTAGTAACCCTTTTAGGTGCCCAAATTCATCTGAAAAAAAAATATGGTAGTAACGTGACCCTTCGTCTGCTGGGTGGAAGCGAACATACATGATTTGATTGGTCCACGGGACAGTGAGAAACGCCCATCGATCGATTCAGCATCTGATGGGTCGTGGCGATGCAGTAGAATTTGGCGTGTTCATCATTTTTGTCGCCACTCTATCGAAATACTCATATACACGCCTACCTTTTCATGAGAGGTTACATCGCCGAACGAGGCGATAAAGTGCCAAAGTGAACAACCAAGTCAATGTTTCAAAGAGTCTACTCGTTGGTCAAACATTTTGAACCTCATGTCAAAAGCAATGCTCAGTCTACTCATATTCCATGTCTATGGACTGTTTATTAGACTAAACATATGATTGGTCCGCGCGACATACTATTAGACTTTGACGATTTCACCTTTTTTTTTGTCGCCACTCTATAGAAATGTACATTTACGCATCTGCCTTCTCACAAGATGGTAATGGTAATGGTAATTTTATTTAACGTCGTACTAGAGCAACATAACGGGCTATTGACCACCCTTCACAAGATGTATCGCCAAACGAGACGATACGATGCCAAATGGGTCTACCACGTTTTAACCTTTTGACTACGGCTATAGATATAACAAGCGTGATTCTTCCTTGGCGTGATTCTAATAATTTCCAGGATACAATTGCTGTAACGGACAGTCTAAATTCTTTCTTGGTGCGATTCTTATAACTTTCAAGATACAAGTGCTGTACTGGCCTTTGTCTAAATTCCTTCTTGGCGCGATCATGGTATAACTGCTGTACTGTCCGTAATGTAAGGGTTCACATAGAAGTCACGTGACATCTGATCAGCACACTTTTGAACTCTTCATGAACAGCAATGCTGAGTCTTTATATTTCACATCTATGGACTGAGATCAGGGAACTTTGCATCCCCGTAGACTAGGTCAATCAACTGAAGAATCATATAATCCTAATTAACTTTCCGCCGACGAAAATGCCAATAACATATTCGAAATCACGCACTTCGTGTGCTAATTGTTGTAGGGGGTTTTATCTAAGAGATCCTAGTTAACAATTCGTGGTATGAATTTGATATCGCACTGGATCTTATCTGACAATAGGGAAATAACAGTAATCCCCAAGACATTAATATTCAAATAGAGTTTTGAATCGGTAGGTTGGTATTTAATTAACGTTACTCTGGAGCAACACAACGGGCCATTGGCAACGCTCCGGGATCAATCCCGAAGGGACAGAAGAGATTTCAATCGGACCATGAGAAAGAGGAACTGAAAGACGAAACTAATGATAAATTATGTAAGCCGAATATATATGTGATTGCGATATAAATGGGTGGATGTCAAGAACATATACATAGAAAAAGAAACGATTCAAATTTCAGAACAATCGAATGATTTATTTCAAAATTTGCCCGTTACAAAAGGAAGTAGTCAATAAGGCGTTGGTCCACCTCTGGCCAGGGAGGCATAGACTAAAAGAGTTCCCAGATGGTGTCCTGCAGAATTTCTTGCCGAATTGTCTCAAACTGTCGGGCTAAAGGGTCAATATTCTGGGATGGTTGCCCTTACTACAACGTCCGGGCTTTATGGGAGAGAGATCAGGAGACCTGGCTAAACAAGGAAGTGTTGGAAAAGCTTGAAGACAATTCGTAGCAACACGTGTCGTGTGCGCATTATCTTGTTGAAAAGTAAGTCCGGGGTATCGGAAAAGGTACAACAACCGGTCACAGAATGTCGTCTACCTACCGATGTGCTGTAAGAGTGCCAGAAATGACTACTCAAAGGTTATCCAAAGAGATGGCACCCCCGACCATAACGCCCTGTTTGTAACAGGTTCCCTTAAGTTTGTAAAGAGCAAGAAACAAGTATCTCAATCGTCCAATTTTCTCTGAGAGCGAGAAGAGTTTAATTGCTGGAAATTTGTGTGTGGCGTGTGATATGCAGGGCAGGATCCCCACGCTTCCCTGAACGTCTCCAGGAACGTCTGCGGTTGTCGTCAGGACACAATTGGAAACGGGACTCGTCACTAAAGACTCTACGTCCCCAGTCAGCGCCGTTCCAAGTGGATCGAGACCGGCACAACTCCTGGACAACTCCATCCGGGTGCGTCGATATACCTGTCAGAGATAGTTGCAGCTTTTAAGCACTCCTCTGTCAGTGTGTTATGTATTTTTTAATTCTTGTATCTAACTTTCTCAAGGTGTTGCTTCGTCATCTGACCGTGGTTCAAAATTACGAGGTGTTGTCCTAGGATCTTTCCCTTAAGGGACTGATCCCGGACCGTCATCAATAGCCCGTTCTGTTACTCTAGTACGACGTTAACTAAAATTACCTAACTTACTAAAAATATATATACAGAGGTTGTTAGCACATTTTTTAGACGATTTTGGTTAGCGGTAATAAAATATCGTTTGCTGCAAAAGAAATAATTGCAGTTGTACTATGTTTTTAAAAGTCAAAATTATCGTCTGCGGCTTGAGAGGTTTGATTTTATTCCAAAATTGCGTTTTTGACGAAGCAGTAGTTCGAAGGCTATATTTATGCTCTTTCCGAAGAGAAATATTCATATTCCGTTATCCAAAAACGATGTGAAAGTCATGGTTTTGTGATATCTAAAGCGTCGATAGGTAATATCGTCAACAAGAAAGGAAAAAAACGTCAAATTGGAGCCTCAAGTGGGACAAAAATTCCAAACAAGTATCCAAGGAAGAAACAGACATCTTCGATTATTGCAAAGGTACCTTGTTTAATGTTAAAAGAAAATCCCCCTAGTCAAAGGACAGTTGCAAAATCATTAAAATGCTCGGTGTCCACTGTAAACAAAATGAAAAACGCTGATTTAAATCTTAAGAAAGCGAAAAAACGCAATGTGCATCGTCTTTCTCCAAAGCATATCGCTGAACGCAGGACACGCTGCCGATTTTTTATAAGAAACACTTATCCAAAGAAAAATCGAAAAAAAAAAATTGTCATGATATAGATGAATCATGGGTGTATTTAAATGATTGCAACAAAAAAAGAGCCATTTATTATCATAAAAGGGGAGAGAAAAATTTAAGTACATGGTTCACAGAATCGAAAGAAAGTTTTTCTAAGGGATTCATGATTGTTGCTGGTTTTTCATATAATAGCAAGTTAAAAATAAAGAAAGTGGAAAAAATGTCAAGATTAACTCCAAATACTATCAGGAACATATTTTATAGCCAATTTTTCTGAATGAAATACCATCGCTTTACCCACAGTGCCATCAATCTGTGGAATTCCATCAAGACAAAGCTAACAGTCACACATCAAAATCCACTGTAAATTTCCTAAAAGAAGTGGAACAAAAAATCGGTATCAATGCCATACCCTTCACTGATATCCCTACTAATTCTTCCGATGTATCACCTATGGATTTTTGTGCTTTCGGACTTTTAAAATCTGCATTATCCAAACGTCGTCCCACAACCCTTACAGGACTCTGTAAAGCTGTTCAGGAGGAATGGGATAAAATACCTCTTCTGGCACTTCACAGGGCATTATTATCCTGGAAATTACGGTGTCGAAAGATAGTTCAGAATAAGAGCTATCAAATAAAACATTGAAAACACAAGAATTTTATGTAATTTAGTTTTGTGAATACAATATACATTGTCTAAAAAATGTGTGAACAGCCTCTGTATAACGACGATAGCAACACAGGCAGGCGACATTTATAAAACCACGTTTAATAAAACTACTTTTACAGCTTATACGATTGCTTCTAAAGCTTTTGGCTGATGATGGAAGAAAGCAGTGGGTTAAAAAAACATCAACCGAAATCGGATTAGGCAAGGCGCTCAGGAAAACTGAATCGCTGCTGAGACGCGATTGAGCGATGTTGAAGGTTCGTTCGGCTATTTCCGAATGAATCCAGCTGTGTTTGACGAACTTTTAAGTTGTGTCGGAGCCACTATTCGATACTAATTATCGAAAAGCAAGCACGGCTTCAGAGAAGCTTTCGATGACTCCTTCTGATTGGCTTTTTACATGACATTGGGTTCATATATCACATATAATTTTATAGAATATTCATTCATTATGACTTGACTCATTCCACTTTATTATTACAGTACATTTCTGATTTTTATCTTGAGTTTGGCATAATATGTCCCAAGAGGACTCAATGCCAAAAAACCATATCCAATCCAATCCTTCTGATTGGCTGTCGGCATGGCGACAGGGACAAAAGTTGAACTTCCTCTAAGACTTGAAAGCGGAGCTACAGAGACATACCGCCGACCAACGGGTATAGTGGTTAAGGTGTTAGCCTCTAGATCGGAAGGTTCCTGGTTCGAATTCGAGTCCGGGCATGGATGTTTGTAAGCGTATGGTGTAGAGGCGGCTGGTGCACCATAAATCTGTCGTGACCGAAAGTCCTCACGTTGGGTGGGTGTGGCAGTTTGGAGAGTGGGGTGTCAGCTCAAGTGTTGTTTCGTCATCTAACCGTGGTTCAAAAGTACGAGGTGTTGTCCTCGGTTCTTTCCCTTAAGGCATTGATCCCGGACCGTCGTCAATAGCCCGTTGTGTTGCTCTAGTACGACGTTAACTAAAATTATACATTACCAGAGACAAACCGGGAGAAACAAAATTTATTTTGCAATACGCA
Organism: Metellina segmentata; assembly: GCA_947359465.1. Taxonomy (NCBI): domain Eukaryota; kingdom Metazoa; phylum Arthropoda; class Arachnida; order Araneae; family Tetragnathidae; genus Metellina; species Metellina segmentata. The sequence goes on along the minus strand of OX375877.1, from coordinate 3,670,207 downwards.
TGCGCAATAACGAAGATACATGTTTTTTGTCATTGTCGCCGTTGGTGTGAAGCCACCATTAAACCAAAAATCACTGGAATCAGAAGATCCCCTCTGTAGTTTAAAAGTAAAACTAAAAAGTCAGTTTTTTTTAAGGATTTTTGTACCAGGTTCTTTTATATATATAAGTTTGCAAGAGTATCTCAATCGTCCAATTTTCTCTGAGAGCGAGAGGAGTTTAATTACTGGAATGGGCGAGGATGAAAATCCGTTCCACGCAATTCACCTCCCAAACAAAAACATCGTTATCGAACTTCCTTTCAATCGATGGAGCGGAGGCCGCAATTGAAGCCGAGGGGGAAATTCTGCTGATTTAATTGCACCGCCTTTTCTCAGCAGTTAAATCAACTGATTAAAATGTCGAGAGATCGTCCAACCGCGCTTCCCAGTGGGGTCTCCGCATAAAAACCACAGGCAGAAGACGGGCGATTTGTTTCAGTGCGGTTTTTGTTTCCATTAGCGACTTCATCGAATGGAAATAAAAATGTTTCTTTTCAATCGTTGCAATGACGCAGGCTCTTTTTTGAGGGAGTAGATTTTTGTATCCCAACTTTTCGATACAGTAGGGTTCGTCTTAACCTTTACGCTGCGGAGCATAGATTTTTTTCAATCGTCTCCAGGAACAGCTCTTTTGCCTGCATGTCTCGTCATCTGACCATGATTCAAAATTACGAGGTGTTAATGATAATGGTAATTGCAATTTTTAGTTAACGTCGTACTGGAGCAACACAACGGGCTATTGACGACGATCCGGGATCAGTCCCTTAAGGGAAAGATCCGAGGACACCTCGTAATTTTGAACCATGGTCAGATGGCGAAGCAACACCTGAGCTGGTACCCCACTCTCCAAATTTCCACAATAACCCAACGTGAGGACTTTCGGCCACGACACAGATTTAAGGCTCTCCAACCGCCTCTACACCATACGCTTACAAACATCCATGCCCGGACCTGGATTCGAACCAGGAACCTTCCGATCTAGAGGTTAGCACCTTAACCACTATACCGGTTGGTCGGCGGTGTTGTCCTCGGATCTTTCACTTAAGGATCTAAATCGAAACGTTCCTGGTTCGGATGTTTGTAAGTGTATGGTGTAGAGGCGTCTGGTGCACCTCAAATCTGTCGTGGCTGAAAGTCCTTACGTTGGGTTGGTGTGGAAGTTTGGAGAGCGGGGTGCCCGCTTAGGTGTTGCTTCGTCCTCTGACCATGGTTCAAAATGACGAGGTGTTGTCCTCGGATCTTTCCCTTAAGGGATTGATCCCGGACCGTCTTCAATAGCCCGTTGTGTTGCTCTAGTACGACGTTAACTAAAATTATCTTACCTTACCTTCGCCTGCATGTCCAACTCTCCCCCCCCCCTCCACCTTACCTAATTACCTAACTTGAGCGATTGAGCCTTGAGTTTACTACTTACGCTTTCCTTTCAGAGTATTGTGTGGCGTGGCGTATAGATTTCACCGGAGCGACCTTCTGCCTTTCCCCCAAAACGTTCACATTTCACGATGAACAGGGTAGGATACCGAACAAAAGGAGGGATCTTCTAGGTCAGTCTCTGACAGCTCATAAATGGTGATCGATGCCAGTGGTCACTTAAAAGGGGGATAACATCCACCGTACATAGATAAATACCATGCCGTTGGTGTAATCGAAATTTTTGTGGTAACATTTCTCTACTTGTAGTAGCGTAAAGGTTAATCAGTAAAGTAGTGTAACTTTCATAACTGTATCTCAAGATTGAATCAGGAGCCGAGGTAACTCGTTTGTAAGAGTAACGCATTTGGAACCGGATGGCAACGAGTTCCATTCCAACCAAATACCGTCGTGTACAAAGAGGGCACGTTGAATCTGAATGTCCTCGCGTTAGCGTGTTGTGTAAGTTTGGAGCGTGGGATACCTGTTCAGGTGTTGATCTTGTCATCTGACCGTATTTGAAATTGCGAGGGGTTTTTCTCGAATCTTTACCTTCGGGTTTGATACCGGACCGTCAGCCGACCGACCGATCTGGTGCTTAAGGTGGTGCCTCTACCGATGGTGGTGCCGACCGATCTGGTGCCTCTAGATCGGAGGGTTCCTGGTTCGAATCCGAGTCAATGCATGGATGTTTGTAAACGTGTGGTGTAGAGGTGGCTGGTGCACCTTAAATCTGTCGTGGCCAAAAGTCCTCACGTTGGGATGGTGAAGAGGTTTGGAGAGTGGGGTGCCAGCTCAGGTGTTACCTCGTCATCTGACCTTGGTTCAAAATTACATGGTGTTAATCATTGGATCTATCCCTTAGGGGATTGATCCAGGACAGACCCGTTCTGTTGCTCTGGTACGACAGCTAATTAAAATTGTTACCTTCCCTTACCGAGGTTGTTCCCAAATGGAAAGATCCGAGGACAACACCTCACAATTTTCAACCACGTTCATATGACAAAAACAACACATGAGCTGGTATCCCACTCTCCAAACTCCCACACCACGCCAACGTGAAGACATTGGAGGCCTCGATAGATTTAACGTGCACCAGCCCTCGCATACCCGACGGTTGTTAGTTGACCTAGTTTCGTACTAGCAGCGTTCCGGTTGCTAATCTGCTGCTCTTACAAGTGGAAAATCCTAGAACCGTCACCAATAGTCCGCTGTACCCAGAGCCCCTAAAGTCGACTTTCCTCTATTTCTGTTTCATGTCTACCGGAATTTCTTGGCTCCTGGACGCTGATTTTACCCTAAAGCAAAGTGATATTTCTTCTTTGGGAAACAAACTCGTTATTGTAATTGGAAAGAAGAACATAAATGAAATTTTTAAGTCATGAAAGAAAAAAAATGCGTTCAAAAGGCTTGTAAACTTATGCCACGTGCATCTTCGTGTATTTCCTAGCAATTACCTTCGCGTAATTAACGAAAATGTTTCCCATTCTGTTTTCGCTCAACTCGATCGCAAGTGTTCGAAGCCGAAAGTTTTATTTTTCCAAAGCTCTTCTCTCTCTCTCTCTCTCTGTTAATGAGATATCTCGGAGAGGCACTTCAAAGGAAACCTCGCGGTTCTCCAATTATGCACTTCTCCGAGTTTAAATGCACTTCTGCAGTTGCGTATCCTGCAGGTGATGGCTGCAATTTCCTTCTCTCTCGAGATACTTTGAGTGCATTGGTTTGAATTGGCAGTAGAGATTCATTTTTTCTTGCTTACAAAGGGTGAGTCAAGGTAGGTAGGAAGGTATTGAATGAACTTTCGTGCTGGAGCGACCCAATGAGCTATTGACGACGATCCGGGATCAATTCCCTAAGGGAAAGATCCTAGGACAACACCACGTCATTTTAATCCATGGGCAGATGACGAGGCAAGATATGCGAATTCGAAACTCGACCCAACCGAAGACCGCTGTGTGCGTGGGGGTTGGTAAATGTTAAATGTGTCGCGGCTTCAAATGTCATCACGATAGCCCGATGTCGAAGGTTGGAGTACGGTCATACACGTGAAATATAAATACTGACGATTGGTAATTGGTATTTCTAAATTAACACAACGGGCTATTAACGACGATGCAGGATCAATCCCCTAAGGGAAAGATTCGAGGACAACACCTCGTAATTTTGAACCACGGTCAGATGACAAAGTCAACATCTGAGCTGGCACCCTACTCTCCAAACTTCCACACCTATCCAACGTGAGGACTTTCGGGCAAGACAGATTTAAAGTGCACCAGCCGCCTCTACGCCATACGCTTACAAACATCTCCGCACTGGCCCGGATTCGAACCGGGAACCTTCCGATCGATAACACTTTAACCACCAGACCGGTAGGTGGGCCCGGTATATCAACCGGTATAGTGGGTAAGGTGTTAGCCTCTGGATCGGAAGGTCCCAACTCCGGGTATGGATGTTTGTAAGCGTATGGTGTAGAGACGGCGGGTGCACCTTAAATCTGTCGAGGCCGAAAGTCTTCACGTTGGGTTGGTGTGGAAGTTTGGAGAGTAGGGTGCCAGCTCAGGTGTTGCCTCGTCATCTGACCGTGGTTCAAAAGTACGAGGTGTTGTCCTTGGATATTTCTCTAAAGGGATTGATCCCGGACCGTCGTCAGTAGCCCGTTGTGTTGCTCTAGTACGACGTTAATTAAAAATGACCAATTGCCGATAGTTTGGAACAGGTTTTTGTATCAGAGGCTGGCCTCTAGAGGGCAGCATCGAAGTTACACCACCAAGAGGGATTCAAGAATTTTTAATCCATCGAAGAAAGCATTCCTCACTCAATCTTCTGCCATTCGGTTGAAACGCTTGGGATAAGAAACTGATTGATCCGCTTTTTCATCATCGGAACAAGAAACTCGCAAAACGACTGATCCTGAAAGGAAGGAAATATGTTCCTTTCTATGGATATGAACCTACGATAAGAGAAGTTAAGATTCATGGGGAACAATAGGAACAGACAAAAGAACAATTTCATCAATAACGAGATAACATTTACGTGGGAATGCATCACACTGTTTAAAGACCGATTCAAATCAGTTTCGGAATGTATCTGAAATGTTCATTAATCTAACGACTGGAACAATCTGTCTCGAATATCGATATTTTTCTAAAAGTTCCTCGTTTCTTATAGCTTAGTAATTTAAAATTAGAAATTTCTAATGAAGATAAGAATCACACACACTGACACTCTTTGCCCAGCCCTGCAAATCAGATATAGATAACATGAATAAAACTTTTCCCTTTTTATTCTGCCGACCAACCGGTATAGTGGTTAAGGTGCTAGCCTCTAGATCGGAAGGTTCCCGGTTCGAATCCGGGTTCGGGCATGGATGTTGGTAAACGTATGGTGTAGAGGCGGCTGGTGCACCTTAAATCTGTCGTGGCCGAAAGTCCTCACGTTGGGTTGGCGTGGAAGTTTGGAGAGTGAGGTGCCAGCTCAGGTGTTGCTTCGTTATCTGACAGTGGTTCAAAATTATGAGGTGTTGTCCTCGGATCTTTCCCTTCAGGGACTGAACCCGGACCGTCGTCAATAGCCCGTTGTGTTGCTCTAGTACGACGTTAACTAAAAAATTACCAATTACCCTTTTTATTCTGCTCAAATCGCTTAGAACAGGCCTCGAAATAGAATTTTTAATACAGCTGCACCTTGTGCACCTAAGTTTTTAAATTAGGTGCACAGATTATATTTTAGGTACACATTTAAAATAATGTAATGTAAGAGCATTAATGTAATGTAAACTATTTATTAGTTGGGTATGTGTTCAGATAGGTTAGTAGTAGACAGTAAATAAAAATATTCAAACAATTTTTTTTTATCTGCGAAATTATTACTTACAAACATTCAGCTATCATCAGACATTGGTGGGTTAAAAACATAAAAAATAAACAAGTACACGATATTTTAAACAGATAAAATCTGAATTTGAAGATAAACAATAAAATATTTGTTTACGATACGCAGTGACCAGACAATTCTAGTGAATTCCTTCAGCTTTGCACTTTATTGAAACACGAGGTGTTTACAGAAATGCGGGATGCCTATCGTTCTCCGGTGGTCAAGTGATCTAAATTCTCCCTTCTGCGACAGTCGCTTCAACAGAGTCATCTGGAAAAAGTTTCGATCATCGGAAAGTTCTGGTGGCAGTAGCACATGTAAACCTTCTTTCTGCATAAACCCGTTACGGCCCAGCGATTTTGTTTTTCATAGTGTGTATTTACGAATTTTAATTACATTCCTTTAAAGCGAGAGAGGTAGATACTAATATATATATATTTTGTTCAAACATAAAAATAACATAAAACACGTTCATCCCCCTCCCTTTTTTTTTTAACGTAAGGTGCAATACGTGCACCTGGCGGCGAAAAAGTAGGTGCACAATTTTATTTTCATGTATACAGTGCACCTGTGCACCCGGGTAATTCGAGCCCTGGCTTAGAATTATATCTATTTTTGCCATTTGTTTCCATCGTCATCTAACCGGGATTCAAAATGAAAAGGTGTTGTCCTTCGGAATCGATACCGGACCAACGTCAATAGCCCATTGTGCTGCGGAAGTGCGACGTTAATTACCTACCTTTAGATCTTAATCTCAGTGAGTTTCAATCTTCTCGTTTGAATAAACCAGCTCCGACCAACCGGTCTGGTGGTTAAAGAGTGTTAGCCTCTAGATCGGTCTTTTCGAATCCGGGTCAATGCATGGATGTTTGAAAGCGTATGGGCTCGAGGCGGCTGGTGCACCTTAAATCTGTCGTGGCCTAAAGTCCTTACGTAGGGTCGGTGTGGAAGTTTGGAGAGTGGGGTGCCAGCTCAGGTATTGACTCGTGATCTGATCGTGGTTCAAAAGGACGCGTTGTCCTCGGATCTTTCCCTCGGTGAATTGATCCCGGACCGTCGCCGATAGCCCGTCGGGTCGTCGCCGAGGGTCTATTGTGTTGCTTCAGTGTGAGGTTAATTTAAGTACCATACATAAAAAAATAGGACACACCTTGATGACAGTCAACAACAGCTTGATATCACGCCATCAACAAAATTGGTCAGATTTCGATGGACGAGATTTTGAAACTACAATCTCTCAATAAATTTAAAGTATTCAAGCAGAAGACGAAATCTCAATTTTCCCTAAAAAATGCATTTTTAAACTCTGGTTCTTGATTCATTTTAAGTGAATTCAAACTATTTACCATACTTTTTCCTCCGCGCTGTTTCTGGGAACTTTTATTAATTCATTTGGTGATAGTCTTTAATGAATAATTTCTTCGTTGTATATTGCTTTTAAGCCAAAATGTGAACAGTTTTTCCAAAACTAGTCGGATATTTTACGAAGAGTTTTTAATTAAAGCAAACTTTTTTTAATAACCTTGATTCACGTAAAGACGAGATAAAATTGATTGGATGAAGACAGTAAAGAATTCTTAAAAGTTTGTTTCTCCTAAATAAATTTGATTAAACCTTGGCATTAAAAATACCGATTATGGCGTAAAGATTAGTAATATATACCGTGTGTCTAGCTTTTACTTAGAATTTTTTAGAATTCAATCATCTTATACAGGACTTTCAAGCTATGATATCCAAAAATAGATTCAATGAATAACAGTACAGCTATACAGTCTACGTTTATAGCGGTGGCAACGGCCTTGGCAATTTTTTTTATCGCACTTCTAAAGTCGCCAAGGAAGTAATTATTTCAAAAATATTTTTATTTCAAGAATATTTTTCTTTTTACAACGGAAAATAAATAAAAGCACTTTTAAAGACCTTTTGAAATTTTTTTTTAACAACTTTTACAAAAAGTGACAAGCTTAAGCATATTTGTGAATCATCAGAAAAACTAAGTTGCTAATGTTGGGTAAGAATACCCGGAAACTTATTAATTACATTAAATACAGTAGACATGGTAAAAAAGAAAAAGATTTTTAAAAGAAAAAAAAGCAAGAAATGATAGAACTTGATACGTCAGAACTGTTCCGGGAAAAAAATTATTAAATAAAATTCCAAAAATGGCGAAAAAACAATAAATAAACTCTACAGTGAAAAAAAATTATAAAAAAATAAAATTCCACTACTGAAGATAAACCATTAAATTATCCAATGAAATCAAAGAAAAAAAATTAAAAGGACCGATGCCAATCAAAGGATATTTTAAAATTAAAATAACCAATGGAATCAAAGAAAATATTTCAAACAAACTGATAACTTTAACGGATTTTGGAAGAACTTTCTAGATTATTCAAAATGAAAATTGAAAGTTTCAGTTTGCCGATGTCGATATGAAAACCACAACAACCTTAACGACAGATGGTTTGCCTCAATTTATCGTAACTCGCTACTAAAAGTGCGCCAAAAAAAAATCGCCAAGCCGTTGCCATCACTCATAAACGTAGACTGTAGCTGCACCAATTGAGTCAACACGCAACCAATTCTGTATAGAAACCTAAGAACGCGAAATACATTTTTCTTGTTCATATTTTTCCAGGTAGAATGGGCGCTGAATTAACAAGAATGTGTTGTTTTTATGAATATTTTTGCACATTTGTCTCATAGCATCGTTCTCTTAACCTTTATGCTACGGCGCTTAGAGTTTTTCAACCGTCTCCCAGAACGGATCTTTCGTCTGCATGTCCGACCCCCCTAACCTGATTACCAAACTTGAGCAATAGAGCCTTGAGTGGCATTTACGACTGACACTTTCCTTTCAGAGTACTTTGTGGCGCATCATTAGGCGTGAGATAGATATCACCGGAGCGACCTTCTGCCTTTCCCTCGAAGCTTTCACACCTCACGGTCGTCAGGGCAGGGTACCGAACAAAAGGAAGAACCCTCTAGAAGGTCAGTCGCTGACAGCTCGCAACTGGTGATCGATGCTGGCGGTCACTTAAAAGGGGGATAACATACTCTGTACACAGATCTATACCATGTCGCTGGTGTAAACGAAATTTTAGTGGTAACAATTGTTTATCTGCCGCAGCGTAAAGGCTAAGTTCTGTTCTCTGAATACCATAGCCCGGTTGCCTGTTGGAAGAGTTGCGAATTAGCAATAGGAGGTTTGAAAGTTCGAAACTAGATCCAGCCTTAGACGACGCGTACGTGGAGGCTGGTGCACGTAAAATATGTCTTGACCCCAAACGTCTTCATGATGGCCTGGTGTGGAATTTTGGAGAGTGGGGTGCCAGCTCAGGTGTTGGATGCGTCGTCTGACCGTGGTTCAAAATGAATTGTTGTCCTCGTATCTTTCCCTTTGGTGTCGGCAATGGAATGATGTGTTGTTCGAGTGCCACGTTAATTCAATTACCTACCTCGTGTATTGACGAGCCGCGGTAGCTCAGTCAGTAGAGCGTCGGGCTCGCATCGGAAGGGTTGTGGGTTCTGTCCTCAGCGGAGCCTGCAATTCTGATGGTTGCCTGGCTAAAGACCGTCGTGTTCGCTGTGGCACGTTAAATAGGTCGTGGTCACAAAGTCCCCATACCAAATCAATACCTCTGAGGGTACCTGATCAGGGGGTTATCGGCCTCTGATTGGGATCCAAATTACGATATGTGTGAGTGAATGGATGTGTGAAAGGGACCTTCCTGTAAAACGGATGTGTCATGTATGAAGAAGTCCAACCCTCCGGGGCAATGGCACCCCCAATTGGGCCATATATGGCCCGCACGACAACAACAACAACATGTGTTGATGACACAATGTTAGTACATTGTGCCTTTACCGAAGCACTAGTTTTTACAGAATATGATAGTTGTACCTATTTCAATTAGTTACATTGTTAACACTCTTTTTTGTGATGGGCCGACCAACCGATCTGGTGGTTAAGGTGCTATCCTCTTGATCGGAAGGTTCCTGGTTCAATTCCGGGTCATTGCTTGGATATTTGTAATCGTATGGTGTAGAGGCGGCTGGTGCACCTTAATCCGTCGTGACCAGAAGTCCTCACGTTGGGCTGGTGTGGAAGTTTGGAGAGTGTGGCGCCAGTTCAGGAGTTGCCTCGTCACCTGACCGTGATTCAAAATGACGTGTTCCTCGAATCTTTCCTTTAGGGAATTGATCCCGGAACGTCGTCAATAGCCCGTTGTGTTCCCTAGCTCGACGTTAATAGAAAAATTACCAAAATGGAATTTTCTGGTGGTATAAACTAAATGTGTGATGGGCGCTGTTAAATTTCTATAGCTTTTGTATATATTTTACTCATATATTTAAATACCCTTAAAAGTTTTGGTTAAATTGCGTACTAAAGTCCTAAGATTATTGTATACAAATTTTAAGTGTTGACCTTTGATAAATTTTGTTTTGTTGTGCAGTCGCGGAAAGAAAAAACAAATCTCCCTTCTTCATTCAAACGATTTTTAACAGAAGAGAAAATTGAAAGATGGCAGTTGACAGAAACTAACTTCCTTCTAAAAATTGAAATTCATCAAATTTGCTTTGGCCGTTTTTATATTAATTTGAGCACACACACACACACATCAACTTCATAATTCTTAATAGAAACCTTCAATTTCGAATCTATATCGAAATCCTACTTTATATACCAAATTTCGTATGATTAAGTCTTGCTGTTTCGAAGTTATGAGTACAGAAAGATTGGAGTTCATAATAATTTAATCGGTTTCTTAGAATTTTATGGATATCTTCCTAAATAATAATACTTCTATAGCTCTGATATTTTTTACCCTGTTAAACAACCCAAACAAAATCAACTTAATACTTTATTTTAAAAATAGTTTTTAGTATGCACTAATAATTATTAAATAAATGTTTGAAAAAATTATGATATGAAACCTTATTATATTTTGATGGAAATTGATTCATAAGAACTTCCAGTACTACAATGCAAAATTTCAGCTCTCATTCGGATCACTAGTTTTGCGCTACATTAAATTTTACTCATTCGGGTTTTAGGGGGCAACGAAAGGTTTAATAAACGTCTGGAAAACCACGGGTGATATTTTCCCAGATCGTTTGAACTTGCGTAATAAATCGAATAATTCTCGGACGGCTGAAAAATACTTTTGAAGTAGTGTTCAAATTTGAAATTCGGGTAGCTAAAAGCACAATTAATCTCGATCTACAAGTATCGAGTTTCTATTTCGGGATGATCCCCGAAATTTACATAAACTTTAAGATTGAATATCTTGGGATATAAAGGTAGTAGTCATGAAATTTCATATTTAGACTAATTTAACGATTTAGAATCTGATTTTGGCATCAAAACATGGTCTTTCTATTAGAAATTCGTTGTTTGTGCAAATTTTGAAATGTAGATGCCTCCATATGCTTTTTTGGATTAGAATTTGTAAAGGACATTACTCCCTATCGAATTATAGCTTTGAATTTGCTCTAGTAGTATGAATAGTGCTCGGAATAAAGAAGGAGGTTCGAGGTTTTTTTTTCCGCGGCTGATTTTACGAAAGAGTCACTTGATAAATTCGTCGTCAAAGGGCATTTAAAAGTGGACACCTCATGTTAGAATTTTTACGTCTTTAAACTACAGGGTGTCCTAACAGTTCCCGTACTGACGATTCGTGAATTCATTATACAAAAACAACAAACTTTAAAACACTTATTTTTATGCCAATGATGAAAAGTACTTTGAATCTGACGTAGGAATAAAATGTGAACTTATATTCATAATAAATGTTCAAAATTTCCGCCTTTTCTTGGAGGCAAAGCTGAAGTTGTTTGCGCATATTTTTAGAAACGCGTTTCAAGATGCTTGGAGTGACTTCTTATATTCTTTGAGTAATTGCAATTTTTAGATTACCTATTGTTTGGTGATTAAAATAATTAACTTTGTTCTTTAAATAATCCCCATAGAAAAAAAGTCGTGGATGCTCAGATCAGGGGAACGAGGTGGCCAAAGGTTTCTTCAGATGAGTCGATCGCAATAATACGAACGCAATACCATTGGCAATTATAAAGCCGCTTCTCATTGTCTGGTGGCTTTAGCTCCTGTAACAATTTTACACGATAAGCAAGAAAATGAAAGCTCTTAAAGCCTTATGTATCGATCCCTGTGATGTGCACATTTGTTGCGACAAACGCCTCACGGATTGATGAGGCGATTGCAATATTCTACGTTGAGTTTTTCTCTGGTGTAACGACTTTCGGTCTTCCATTCCGAACGAGTTGATATAGCATATCATTACTCGGTATAGCATCCTTTGTATATTTATGTCGCCAAATTTCTTTACATCTTTAATATGATTTACATTCAAAATAAGCCTCAACGCAATTATTTGAATGTGTTATAAACTCATCATGTAATGAAGAACAAAATAACGTGGAACTTTATTATCACACAACTTGAGCGCAAAGAAAATCAAACGATAAATATTAGACTCGATAAAACTATAAGCAGACGATAAAATTCAACAATTCAAAAAAAAAAAAGCACGGGTAATAATTTTTTAAAGTTGGAGTACAGAAACTTTAAGGACACTCTGTACATGCAAAGAAAAGTAATGCACTGTTTTTTTTAAAGCACAAAAACTCCACTTAGTTAAAAACAAAAAACAAATCATCTCTGAATTAGATTCTTTTTATTCTTCTGGTTACACGAAATATCAAAAAATATTCTAAAATCGCATCCCTTTGTCTCTAATTTCTAATATTTTCCGCAAATTGATTTTAAAAACGCATTATGGCATTAAACCACTTTTCTCTGGACCAGCAAAAATATACTTGGAAAATAAAGAGCATAACAAAGAAAATCACACGATAATACCCCAACAAGTGACATATTAATCGCCATAGCAGAAATTTGTTATTAATGCTTGAATGATTAGCTGAGTGTGGCAACAGTGTTTTCATCGTTTGCATAAGCTATTCTGATCGCTCTTCGTAATCAGGCTTACAATAATCTTGAGTTTCGGGAAGCGTGGACTTTTTTTCTCTTTATTTCCAGAAGCGGGGAAATTTTGATTGGATTAATTCTAATTAGCTCAGAAATACTTTTGGAGAGCAATTGTTTTAAATAAAACCTCAACCGTTAAAATTCTATGCGTAAGTAAAAAAATATTCTGTTTTCCATTTTTAAACAGAGATCTATTTTAATTTTTTATTCGGCGCTTGTTTCACATAGAAAAGCTTCTTATGATTCGTATAAGATACAGTTCAAAAGTGTTTTCATCTTTTATTTCTTTGAACACATTGATAATCTTCTCTTGAAAATTATTTTTGCGGGCTTGGAAATACCTTTTAGAGATATTTTTTTCGCTGTGATTTTCCTGGTACTAGAGAGCTGCCGTGGTTTCTGAAAATAATTGTATTTGAGGTGTTTCTTTTAAAATAATTTATTTATTTCCTTACAAGTTTGACATGCAATACTTCCTCATGCAATACCTCTCCATAAGGAATATTCGTCATTAATGAACAAAATTGTAAAGATAGGCAAGAGTATATTCGTGTAAAAATTCATTTGTTTAGTTCCATTGAGGGTTGTGTTGATTGGTAGGTTTTTAAGGCGAATGGATCCGATTTGTCCAAGTTACGCCAAGCATTTTTTTTCGTTAAGTAATAGGTCACCGTAGCTCTTTGGATGGTAGGTAGGTATTTTGATTAACGTCGCACTGAAGCAACACAACGGACCATTGGTGACGGAACAGAATCTTTCCCTAGCAAAATCTGCGAGACATACGCCTCGTCAATTTGAACCACAGTCAGATGACGAGGTTGACACCTGAGCTTGCACCTCTCTCTCCAAACTTCCTATTAGAAACGATATGGAAGATCTCAATCCAATACCTATATATAATTCTCTTACGTGGCACGCAAAAAAAAAGATGTTATTTGTTATAGCGTTTTGGCAACAATGTACGATTGTTTGCTTACCACAGAGCCTCGCGCCTCAATTGAATTTATAGCGTTATCGGATGAAATTTTATTGAAAAAAAAAAAAAGAATTTTAGTCGATCTGTTTCAGTTAATGATAGAAATCAAAGAAAGCGGATGATCTTTGGGCCATTTAAAAAACGGTCCTTTTCAGGGCCAACAATTATAGTTCAACAAGACGTTTGCACTACAACTTTCGAAAACAAACTCTTTGAAAAAGTGTGGGTGGCTCGAGTGCTGAGGGAAATGTACACACAAACAACATGCTGGGTATTCAATTTCCAAATCAGTGCTCACATTTCGAGTCCAAATTTGCTCAAAGTTTTAATTTGAATTCTGATTCCAGAGGCACTGTACATATCTTTTCTGTGAAAAACAGCAAAAAAATTAGATTTCCCTTCTGCTAGGACACATGTAAGCAGTTTGTCTCTAAAGCTAACTAAAAGAAGGTTGACCAAATAAACTTAAACAAAATAAAGTTTTTATCAAACTTTAAACTAAAAACGTATTTAAATAAAATCGAGAACGTTATCCTCCTAACAGACTGGGATAACGTGCAAGAAGTATCAACTACCAGACTGAGTACTTCTTTGTTGTAGATCCACTTGTCTGCGTATATATAGGCTCTGTGTGATTTAACTAACCATACATCTTCCATTCAGCCAGTGGGGTGCCAGCTCAGGTGTTGCTTCGTCATCTGACCGTGTTTCAAAATTACGAATTGTTGTCCTCGGAGGGAGGATTCCTTTAAGGGACTGATCCCGGATCGTCGTCAATAGCCCGTTGTGTTGCTCTAGTACGACGTTAACTTTAAAAAAATGTCCATTCAGCCAATCAGAAAAATATCTCTTGAATTGCAGTCGAAGTGACTGATTGATAGTTGAAGAGTAGGTCTGGTTGTCACGACCTATCGAATAATACCATGAGAGTGCATGTGTACTTGGAAAGCTGCGGACACGAAACTTTTTGATAACAAGATGGCGGCCTAAGCGATCTGCCCTGTAAATACGAAGTTACAGAGAGACGTAAAGTATAGTTAAGGGGACCAGTGCACAAAAATCTTTCAAAATACCGATTACTTTTTTATAAAAGTAAATGTCTATACAATTCTGTTTAAAATTATATATTATTTATGGAGATACGTTGAGTAGAAGTATTTTTAATAAGTTTTTGAAAAATATCTGTACGCTTCAAAGAAAGGCAAATTTTATGCTTTAAATTTCAATATCTCAATTGTGTATTTTTTCCACTAAAGGAACATTTTTTCAGTCTATTCAAGCAAATATAAAAAATGGGTTTATTAATGTAACATACCCTATAACTTTTTTTTTAACAGGCATTTTTTTCTATCAGTTTAGGAAAGTTTATTTTGATCTTTGGGGGATGGGTCTCAACGGTCAGCTCCTGTGTTTTCCATACCTACTTCCGGTTTCCCCAAGCCTTGATTACAATCTTAATATCTCTGCAACTAATTAACTTGGAGAAAAAAAATCAAATATACTGTGGGAAGTCAAATAAATATTCTATTAAATAAGATCAAAAACATGTTTTGGAATTTTTGGCCAAAAATAACATTTGTAACGTGTTCGGATTAGGGATGCAACATCGATGTCAATGTTTTCAAAACATCGATCTTTTTGTAACATCGATGTTTATACTCGTCGATGTTTCTACATCGTCGATGTTTTATTTTTAAATGAAAAAAGTACCGTTATAAAAATTTAAAAAATAACCAAGTAGCATAATTTTTATAATGAGCAAATTGAATATACTTTTACACCAAGTGGCCAAGCGTGAAGGGTCTGAAAAGTAGTGATGCGACATCGATGTCGATGTTTTCAAAACATTGATGTTTTATAAACAACATCGATGTATTGGAACCGATGTAGCATCACTAGTTGTTAAACCAGTTTAAGAAACGAGGAAAAAAGTTTAAATACACTGTATTTTAAAAACATCGATGGTTTTGGGGCGATGCATTATCAACTTCGATGTTTTAATGTTGGACATCGATGTTTTGCTGTCGATGTCTCATCAATAGTTGCTAAAACAGTTTTAAGAAATGGGGAAAAAAGTTTAAATGCACTGAATTTTAAAAACATCGATGTTTAAAAACATCGATGGTTTTGGCACGATGTATTGTCAACATCGATGTTTTAATTTTGAACATCGATGTTTTGCTGTCGATGTCACATCCCTAGTTCGGATACCTTAAACGTGCACCCCGTGTCTTTTGTCGAACCTATTTTCGAACTGGCAACACTCCGATTCCTAATCCGTTATTTCTACAACCGGGCCACCGCGTATTTTAGTATAGCTTTTAATCTGAAGCGAGATATATAAATACAGGTTAGTGTACTATATCACATCTAATAACCAAAAGCGAGAAACGTTCTGCCGCTAACGTTCTTTTAACGTCAAGGAGGGCTCCCAAATATGGAGTGACGGTCAATCATGCCCGATTCCTAGAAAAACGCGTTATTCAATTCGCCATCTTTCAAACCACTCACATTTCGGGGAAAGTAAACCGAGCAGGTTGAAAAATACTTTTTCCCAAACCTTCAAAACTTCCCAAGAAATCCGACAACCTCTTAACCGGCGATAATTGTCAGACGCCGGTTTGAAGCCGCAACTACACAGGGGCGTCTGCCTCATTAAATACTGCGAGGCATTTTAAGACTACTGATTAAGAAAGACGATGGTTCGTAACACGAAAGAACAACCCCAACTGTTCGAAATCGTTCTTTGGTTGTTATTTTTTTTTCTTTGGATCGAGTTCTGAAAACAAATGCCATTTCCCGATTTGTTCTGGTTGTTGTGACGCGAAGAAATTTCTTTCCTTTAATCAAGCTTTTCTGACGAACCAAAAAACATTTTGGACGCAACTTCTAATTATTCTGAAATCGTATTGGGTTTCCTCCGTCGTTAATCAAATGTTGTTATTGTATTTGTTTCGTAAGACCCACAGATCAAGGAATAATGGTTTAACCTCAAACTAACTTTGATGTAATCGGCAACAGTTTTCCTATCAGGCGTCGGGTAATTATAAAGGAATAACTTCCTCGCTTTTATAAATAGCTTTTATAAATATTCTTAGAAAATGGAATTTTTAACTAGCTACTAAGTTCAGAAGAGAGTAAATGGAGTAAAAGAAACTCTTTAACATTTACGCTGCGGCGCTTAGATTTTTTCAATCGTCTCACAGAACGGCTTTTTCGTCTGACTCTCCGACCCCCCTTACCTAATTACCAAACTTGAGCGATAGGTCCGTGAGTGTCATTTACGACTGACGCTTTCCTTTCATAGTATCGTGTGGCATATCGTTTAGAGTGAGATGGATTTCACCGGAGCGACCTACTGCCTTTACCCCCAAAGTGTTCACACCTCACGGTCGATAGGGAAGGATACCGAATAAAAGGAAGGATCCTCTAGAAGGTCAGTCGCCGACAGCTCGTAAATGGTGATGGATGACAGTGGTCACTTAAAAGGGGATAACATCCACAGTACACAGATCAATACCATGCCGCTGGTGCAAACTAAATTTTAGTGGTAACAATTATCTATCTGCCGGAGCGTAAAGGTTAAATTAGGAACTTTCCAAAATACTAGTTTTGTCAGTGGTACTTTTATTTATGTACCGCGGTATGCCAGTTGGAAGGGGGAGTAACGTGTTAGCATATGGAGGGTTGCGAGTTCGACACTCGATCAAGCTAAATACGGTCGAGTACACTTGTATGGTAAGGTATTTTTAACTAACGTCACACTGGAGCAACACAATAAGCTATTAGTGATGGTACGGGATCAACACCCGAAGGGAAAGATCCGACGTGTTCACGGGGGCTGGTGCAAGTTCATTCTGTCGTTGCATCCTTGACGTGGTGTTGAATTTTGGAGAGTCGGGTTCCAGTGCAGGTGTTCTTTATCGGAATGGGTCCCTAACTGTCGCCAATATCCCGTTGTGTTGCTCCAGTTTGACGTTAATTCAACTACCTACCTACTTTCATTAATTTTATTGATCGTTGCATGGGCATTTATTGTTGTAGTGTTGTCCCGATAACCCCGCTCGTCATCTGAGCGTGGCTCAGAATTACGGGGTGATGTCCTTGGATCTTTCCCTAAGGGGATTGATCCCGGACAGTCGTCAATAGCCCTTTGTGTGGCACAAGTATGACATTAATTAAAAAATTACCAATTACCTGATGCCGACCAACCGGTATAGTGGTTAAGGTGTTAGCCTCTGGGTCGGAAGGTTCCTGGTTCGAATCCGGGTCCGGGCATGGATGTTTGTAAGCGTATGGTGTAGAGGCGGCTGGTGAGCTCTAAATCTGTCGTGGACGAAAGTCCTCACGTTGGGTTGGTGTAGAAGTTTGGAGAGTGGTGTGCCAGCTCAGGTGTTGCTTCGTCTCTGACAGTGGTTCAAAATTACGTGTTGTCCTCGAATCTTTCCCTTAAGGGATTGATTCCGGACCATCGTCAATAGTCCGTTGTGTTGCTCTAGTACGACGTTAATTAAAAAATTACCAATTACTCGATAACGCTGCCTTTCCTTTATTAGAGATCGATGTTCAGCAGCGAGGTAATGCGAATCCTTTCAGACGTTAAATTCGTGTATGTGTGTTAGTTTATGATTTTAGTAATACAAACACTTCAATTATAAAATTCCAACCTTTATATAAAAGCTCTTTCAAGTTATGGGATGTTCTTGAACTTCCTATTTATTCTTTAAGTGGAGGGGTAAGGACTAAAATATTAACCTAAGGAGCGTAATAAGATTTCCGAGTTGTGTATTACTGCTTTTGCCTCACTAGTGAAATACTCCATGGAAACTTGCGTCCCCTTTCCTTAGAATCGAACCCTTTGGAAAGATTCTTTTAACTAAAATTGAATTCATTGGAAAGTTTCCGTATGTCCTTTACTTATAATCGAATACTATGGAAAGCTTCTTTAGGTCCTTGACTTATAATTAAATCGTTAGGTCGGATTCTGTAGGTCTTTCACTTAGAATCGAGTACTTTGGAAAGATTATGTACATCCTTTACTTAAATCGATTTCACTGGAAAATATTTCATCGGTCTTTTCCTTCGAATGGAATCTTTCGGTAGTATATAATCAGTCTTATTCTTGTAATTAAATACTTTGGAAAGATTTTATCGGTCCTTTGCTTAAAATTCAATCCTTTGGAAAGATTCTATCGGTCTCTTTTCCTTAGAATTGAATCCTTTTCTAAAAAATGTATTATCATTCCTTTCCTTGAAATTAAATACTATGGCAAGATTTTATCGGTCTTATGCTTAGAATTCAATTGGAAAGATTCTATCGGTCTCGTTTCCTTAGAATTGAATCCTTTTAAAAAAATATATTATCAGTCCTTTTCTGAAAATTAAATACTTTGGAAAGATTTTATCGGTTCTTTGCTTAGAATTCAATCCTTTGAAGGAAAGATTCTATCCGTCTCTTTTCCTTAGAATTGACTCCTTTTCTAAAAAATATACTATCATTCCTTTCCTTAAAATTAAATACTATGGAAAGATTTTATCGATCTTATGCTTAGAATTCAATTAGAAAGATTCTATCGGTCTCGTTTCCTTAGAATTGAATCCTTTTTTAAAAATATATTATCAGTCCTTTTCTGAAAATTAAATACTTTGGAAAGATTTTATCGGTCCTTTGCTTATAATTCAATCCTTTGGAAAGATTCTATCGGTCTCTTTTCCTTAGAATTGAATCCTTTTCTAAAAAATGTATTATCATTCCTTTCCTTGAAATTAAATACTATGGCAAGATTTTATCGGTCTTATGCTCAGAATTCAATTGGAAAGATTCTATCGGTCTCGTTTCCTTAGAATTGAATCCTTTTTAAAAAATATATTATCAGTCCTTTTCTGAAAATTAAATACTTTGGAAAGATTTTATCGGTCCTTTGCTTAGAATTCAATCCTCTGGAAACATTCTGCGGGCCCTTTCCTTGGAATTGAATCGTTTGCTTCGTGTCTTACGTAGCTCTATGTAGTTTCTGTCAATCACTCGGATTGAAGGTCTCTCGCGCGTGGTATTGTCAGAAACCTCGAATCCCAGATTTGGATCCATTGACGACAGTGGCGGGATACATTCTTCGATATCCAATAGGCTCGAGCTCGAATGACCCGAGAACTTCCGACAGCGCGACCCGCCCATTTCTGTTTTGAAGGTCGTTGTTCATAAGTGCAATGACGTCAGCAGGTGGAGTTGAGTTGCCCGGAAGGCTTATCTCGAAAAGCCGAATCCCTGGCATTTGAAAGAGCTCGAAAAAGAGCGACCCCGAAATCCGATTTTACATTTTCCAATCGACTCGAATGGATGGGCCGCCCACCTTAATGGAAGCAGCAACAGCGCTAATTCCGTTAAAGTCTTTTTGGTATTAGTCGCTGTTTTCACCTGAGGGGGAGCGGCATTAGACTCCATTAGTTAAACCCGGCGCGGGTCAGTCCACCAATTAAGGAGATTAGGGCACGGCCTTATTGACTTAACGGAGCGGGTTGCGGTACAGATTACTAATAGGGGGGAGGGCAGATTGCGGGGGAGTGGGAGACACGTCTTAACCCATACGACGTTTCCTAGTGGTGCGGTGGTGGTTTTACCCCCCCCCCCAAACACGAATCGTGACTTAACATTCAAGTTTGTTAATTGAGGGAGTGTGTGGATTATTTCAACTTTTACTAAGATTCTCTCTGGGTCCTTCTCCAAAAATAGAAAGCCCAACCAACCGGTCTGGTGGCCTCTAGATCGGAAGGTTCCTGGTTCGAATCCGGGTTAGTGCATGGACAGATACACTACCCTACAATAATGGTCCGAACGCCAGCCGATTTGCACAAACGTGCATACTTGTTTGGGGGTGTTTTTCGTGGTGTGGCCTGGGACCTTTTCCTGTTGTTCCTGGTCAATTGAACGCCGACGCCTACATGAACATTTTGGACAATCGGGTTCTTTCTACGCTCTGGCAATTTAATGGAATGGACGAATGTTACTTCCAGGACGACAACGCTCCGTGTCATGTTGCAGCCTCTGTCAAGCAGTGGTATCGAGATGTGGGTGTAAAACGTCTTCCCTGGTCTGCTCAGAGTCCCGTCAAAAACCCCGTAGAACATTTGTGGGACGCGTTAGAGCGACGTTAACGGATCAGGGAACCACGTCCGACATCTACAGCTGAGCGGGCGACATTCTTGCAGCAGGAAATGACACAAATATTCGTAGCTGTGTATCAAAACCTTGTTGAAAGTATGGACAGAAGGGTTGCTAATGTAATTGCAGCATGTGGGGGACCATCTCCCTATTATAGCATGTAATATTTCCCTTATAACATCACATCTTGCTGTCCGGTCCATTATTGTAGGGTATTGTATTTGTAAGCGTATGGTGTATAAGCGGCTGGAGCACCTTAAATCTGTCGTGGCCGAAAGTCCTCACGTTGGGTTGGTGTGGAAGTTTGGAGAGTGCGGTGCCAGCTAGGGTTTGGCCTCGTCATTTGAACGAGATTCAAAATAACGGCTTGTCTTCCTCGGATCTTTCCTTTAAGGAATTGATCCCGGACCATCGTCAATAGCCCGTTGTGTTGCTCCAGTACGACGTTCATTGAAAATTACCAAATTACCGAAAATAGAAGGATCGTAGAGTGTTGGATGGTAGACAGGTATTTAATAAACATCACACTAGATCAACACAATGGGCTAGTCGTGTTAATCCAGGAACAGTCCCAAAGGAAAGATCCGAGGGCAACACCACGTCATTTAGAATCTCGGTCAGGTGACGAGGCCACACCTGAGCTGACACCCCACTCTCCAAACTTCCAAACCCACCCAACGTGAGGACTTTCGGCCACGACAGATTTAAGGTGCTCCGGCTGCTTATACACCATACACTTACAAATACAATACCCTACAATAATGGATCGGACAGTAAGATGTGATGTTATAAGGGAAATATTACATGCTATAATAGGGAGATGGTCCCCCACATGCTGCAATGACACTAGCAATCCTTCTGTCCATACTTTCAACAAGGTTTTGATACTCAACTAAAGGTATTTGTGTCCATTCCAGCTGCAAGAATGTCGCCAGCTCAGCTGTAGTTTATCTAGATACGGTTTAAAATTTTAAAATAAAATAATTTTAATAAAATTTTCAAATAAATATTATTATTTTTTCTTTTACGGCGGACACTTAATTACTGATCATTTGTCACTGCAAGACCAGAATCGATGACCTAATTGTAAAGGGATACCCAGTCGGTGGCCATCACTAACTAAAGACATGACATTTTACGTACATGCCCTGATCCCGGATTCGAACCAGGATACGTGGTGTCGTCCTCGGATCTTTCCCTTAAGGGATTGATCCCGGACCATCGTCAATTGCCCGTTGTGTTGCTCTAGTACGACGTTAATTAAAAATAACCATTATTTTACCATTGGGAGCACAGCTCCCTTTGGAAATCAGATACACGGGATTCTGAATTTCAAAAGTTCCGGCGCTCCGATGCCCCGTTCCCCCCACCCTCACCCCAACCCGCGGAGTGGTCCGCCCTACCGCGAGGTCAATATTGACCTTCCATCGCTTGGAGCCCTAATCGCAATGTCAACGGCAGGGCGGATTAAATTGTTGAATGTCGAAATTGGTCCTCGCGATAGAATGTGTCGCAGGTTTAAGACGGTAGAACCAGCGGCGGAATGGATTTCAAGATGGGACGGTAATCAATCTTGAGTCCGGGGACAGTGTTTGTCTTGCTACAGGTGGTTGCGCTGTCGGTGAGTGAAATTGACATGCCGCTAAATTATCGACGGATATTCACGAAACCGGTTTGAGTTTCGTATTTTGTTTTTTTGTCTTTGGCCTCTTCCATTTCTGTGAGTACCAGAAGATAGAGTTTGAATCCAGCCAAAGACCGTCGTATACAAGGGGGGCTGGTGCACTCTAAATCTGCCATGGCCTCACATGTCCTCACGTTGGCGTGGTGTGGAAGTTAAGAGAGTGGGTTGCCAGCTCAGGTGTTGACCTCGTCATCTGACCGTGTTTCAAATTCACGAAGTGTTGTTCTGGATTCCTTCCTTTAAGGATTGATCCCGGACCGTCGTCAATAGTACGTCGTGTTGCTCTAGTGTGACGTTGATTCAGCAACCTATCCGTCTAGTTATTTTTCATTTCAATGTTTACAGCATGAAATTAATGTTAAGTAGTGGTAATGGTAATGGTTAATTACCATAATAATTTTAGTTAACGTCGTACTAGAGCAACACAACGGGCTATTGACGACAGTCCAGGATCAGTCCCTTAAGGGCAAGAACCGAGGACAACATCTCGTAATTTTGAACCACAGTCAGATGACGAAGCAGCACCTGAGCTGGCACCCTACTCTCCAAACTTCCACACCAACCCAACGTGAGGACTTTCGGCCACGACAGATTTAAGGTGCACCAGCCGCCTCTACACCATACGATTACAAACATCCATCCCCGGACCCGGATTCGAACCAAGAACCTTCCGATCTAGGTATTATTAGTGGAGTTTAAGTAGTGTATTAGATTAAGTACACACTAGGTATTAGATAGTACTAGGTTAAGTAATGGAGATTAGATTGGGAGTTTGGAGGGTTGCAAGTTCGAATCCGGCCCAAGACCGTCGTTTACAAAGGGAACTGGTGCACGTTAATTCAGACACTTTTGAGAAATAATTCAGGAATTATAATTTCGCGTGGGTGGGTGTACGTAAAACAGCAGCACGAAGATGACAACAGCGTGCGGAACGTTCTTGAAATGTGCACAGCGATTGTTGCCACATATCCATATTCTATGGTTCAAATTGGCGAGGTGTTGTGCTTCCATCTTTCCCTTCTGGATGTAGCCGACAAACCGGTCTGATGGTTAAGGTGTTAGCCTCTAGACAGCTAAGTTTCTGGTTCGAATCCGGGTCAGTGCATGGATGTTTGTAAGCGTATGGTGTAGAGGCGGACGGTGCACCTTAAATCTGTCGTGACCGAAAGTCCTCACGTTGGATTGGTGGGGAAGTTTAAAGCAGCTCATGTGTTGCCTCTTTATCTGACCGTGGTTCAAAATGACGATGTGTCCTCGGATCTTTCCCTTATTGAATATATCCGGACCGTCGTCCACACCCCGTTGTATTGCTCAGGTATGACGATGATTAAAAATTACCTTGCCTCCCGATTTTGGATAAGAATCTGTACCGATTTTGCCCAGCTTGTACGATTCCGGGCCTGCAGAGTCAAATCCAACCCACCGGCCCCTCGTGGCCTTTTTAAATCCATCTCGAGAAACGGACTAATTTACCCACGAACCCCACAGAAAGAATGTTTTCCCAATCAGACTTTAAGACGCGTTAGCCACAAAGAAACAGATTGGATCGCGGGCGCAAGCCTAATTTCCTTCGTTTAATGGATTTCTCTTGTGAGCAAACTGACGCGGAGACTCAACAACACGATCGGCACGCGGACTCAAAAAAAAAACTCGATCCCGCACGTTTCGTGTGTGCGAAGGGGCCGCGATTAATTAAATCGCTCGCAACATCAGCACAACAGTTGAATCGATCTCGCGTGAACCGGGGGAGGGGGAGCGGACGTTTTCCCAACGATAGCGGCGCTGTTGCCACCGGGGGTCAGAGAAAAAACACAGTTCGAGGTGTTTCCGCTATCCGCAAATGAGTTCGGAGTTGATTTTGTTTCGTCGAATGTGTCTGAAATAGAATCAGCTGGTTCATCGCGAAATGGCGAGAGAAGATGGAAGAGTTCTTTCATAAACTTGCTATATGTAGGCGCCGCTGTGGACCGGTCAGTTGCGGATTATCTGAATGTTGCGAGTTACTCGACCCAGCCGAAGACCGCCGTGTCCGGGGGGGTTGGTACACGTTAAATATGTCACTGCTTCAAATGTCTTCACGTTAGCCCGATGTCGAAGGTTGGAGTAGGGTAATAGACGTGAAATATAAATAGGCTCACTTTTGCTAGATTGATAATTGGTAATTCTTAATGAACGTCGTAGTGGAGCAAAACAATGGGTTCTTGACGACGGTCCGGGATCAATCCCCTAAGGGAAAGATCCGAGGGAAACACCACGTCATTTTGAACCACGGTCAGATGACGAGGCCAACACCTGAGCTGGCACCCCACTCTCCAAACTTCCACACGCATGCAACGTGAGTAATTTCGGCCACATAATCCCACCTGGAAAATTGTATTTCTCACATATGACTTTTAAATTGTCTTAAGCTTCTTTTCTTACTATTATAAAAGAAAGTGTTTGTTTGTCTGTCTGTTTGGGGCCGCAAAATCCTGACGATTCTATGGCACTTACAGCAATGAGATTTGGCTCACAGGTAGTCCAAATTATTTGCAATTTTTGGGTCGCGGCGAATTTTAAAATTCAATCTAGAAGATTCTTAAATGAATTTCAGTTTCATTCTCCATCTGTTTTTCAAACGCGGATAACTTTTTCTACTCATGGCACCCTTGCAGTCAGGGTTTGGAATCATGCCAAGTTTTTTGCACCCGCAAAACGCGGATAAATTTTTTTTTTGTTTCTGCCCCTTGATTTTGCGCGATTGATTTCCCAGCCAGACGATAAATCTTTTAACGGAAGTCAAAGTTCTGTTTTCTATCTCCTAGACGGTTAAAGATAGAGTAAAAATTTTAACGGATTTGAAATCTGCGGAAAATTTCAGTTTAGATTAATACTTAAAAATATGATTTATTTTAAATGAATAATTTTTAATTGAATATATCTTCAACGGATTTGAAATTTACGGAAAATTTTACACCAGCTTAATACCTTACTTCACGGCGTTGCCCGTGGTGTTGGTTTGCGGAGGGCACAGACAACGCCGGGCTAGCCACGCAGTGGCTATTGTACAATATAATGCAGTAGCAATCTAACTATCCGAACTCCAGTTGTCCGGATCGCCAATCACCCTGTTCGCTTTGAGAAATAAAGAACTTGTCGAAATGCGTATTTTAAAAGTTTCTAATCGGTGAATGATAAAAACGAAGAGGACGAAGTGTCAGTTGAAGAGATAGGAAACATCAGAATGAAAATTCCTGGATGTTCCTAGTAGGGATGCGACATCGACAGCAAAACATCGATGTTCAAAATTAAAACATCGATGTAGATAAAACATCGATGTTGATAAAACATCGTTCCAAAAACATCGATGTTTTTAAAATTCAGTGTATTTAAACTTCTTTCCCCATTTCTTAAAACTGGTTTAGCAACTAAGGATGCAACATCGACAGCAAAACATCGATGTTGATAATGCATCGCCCCAAACTATCGATGTTTTTAAAATTCAGTGAATTCATACTTTTTTCCCCCATTTCTTAAAACTAGTTTAGCACCTAGTGATGGTACATCGACAGCAAAACATCGATGTTGATAATGCATCGCAACCAAACTTTCGATGTTTCTAAAATTCAGTGCATTTAAATGTTTTACCCCGTTTCTTATAACTGGTTTAGCAACTAGTGATATGACATCAGCTCCAATACATCGATGCTTTTTATAAAACATCAATGTTTTGAAAACATCGATGTCGTATCCCTATTTTTCAGACCCTTCACCTTTGGTCACTTTGGTCTAAAATTATGTTCAATGTGCTGGTTATGAAAATTATGCTACTTGGTTATTTTTAAAATTTTTATAACGGTACTTTTTTCATTTAAAAATAAAGCATCGACAATGTAAAAACATCGACACGTATAAACATTGATGTTACAAAAACATCGATCCCAATTCATCGATGTTAAATATATCGATGTTTTGAAAACATCGACATCGATGTCGCATCCCTAGTTCCTAGTGCAGTGCAATTACTGATGTGTGATTCTTCGTGACGATGAACTCATTTAAAATAAGAGGATACTCATTGAAGACCCGGAAGATGACAACGGCATTTTTACTCAGTCATACTCGAGACCCTCAACTTGTAAGGCGTTTGAGTGCACAGCTCTAAAATGGATAGAGCTGCAGCCCGAGAGTACGGCCATCTCCAGCTGTTCACCGTCAAGCGCATACGAGACATGGCTGCACGGAAACGTGTTAAGACAGCGGAACAATTGACTTTGGCCGATATGTTCCAGCACTGATACATTTTAATACAGTATGTAAGTACAAAATGTAAACGAAATTGTTTTCCTAGTTTTCCTAGTCATTAAATTACATTACAGAATAAAGCAAAATTCGTTTTTTGTCTGAGAAATTACCTTTTCTTTTTGGAATTATACAATTATTTGAATATTTTATTATCCGGATGGGGTCTGGACCCAATTGATCCAGATAATTGGAGTTCTATTGTACTTTCAAATGATTCTATTTAGAGGAAAAGACGCATTAAATCCTTTGAACGAACTCTTTTCTATAGAAATAACCCATGCAATCCTTCCAAAGAGTTATATTTCTGGAAAAATCCCCTAGAAACTATTCAAATTACAGTGATCTCTCACTTATACACGCTCTCTTTTATGCGCGTTTTTCAGCTATACGAGTTTTTTTCACTGCCATGGATATAGGAAAATAATGATAACTCTTATTCATTTATACGCCACAATAAAAAAGCACCTCTCACGTATTAGGGATGCGACATCGATGCCGTTTTTTCCAAAACAGTATGAACATCGATGTTTATACTTGTCGATGTTTTTACGTTGTCGATGTTTTATTTTTAAATGAAAAAAGTACCGTTATAAAAATTTAAAAAATAATCAAGTAGCATAATTTTTATAATCAGCAAATTGAACATACTTTTAGACCAAAGTGACCAAGGATGAAGGGTCTGAAAAGTAGGGATGCGACATTGATGTCGGTGTTTTCTAAACATTGTTGTTTAGAAAAAACATCGATGTATGGGAGCCGATGTCGCATCACTAGTTGCTAAACCAGTTTTTAGAAATGGGGAAACATGTTTAAATACACTGAATTTTAAAAACATCAACATCAACATCGATGTTTTGCTGTCGATGTCGCATCAATAGTTGCTAAACCAGTTTTAAGAAATGGGGAAAAAAGTTTAAATACATCGAATCTTAAAAACATCGATGGTTTGGGGGCGATGTATTATCAACATCGATCTTTTAATTTTGAACATCGATGTTTTGAAATCGATGTCCAATCTCTATCACGCATGCGCGTCGCAAACACATTTTCAGTTCAAAAAGTAGGTTCCTCAAGTCAGGTGTTGCTTATCGCAAGAATTTTTCATTTTTTGTTCTACTTCTAGAAATGCATTCCCTCGCCCTTCACCTATCGTTCGGTTTCCCGGAACACATTTCTCTACCGTATACACGGATGTACCGGAGGGGTCTTGTGACTGACGCCAGTAAAAGTCGCATTTATAGAGCAGCCAATTAGAGCGATCAGTACGGTGCGTACAACGTGGCATTGATCGCTAGCGAAAGAACCTTCTTTGGAGTTAGGGTTAGAGGGTTGCGTTTTAAAATGGCAAAACGAATCAAATTGTCGCTTTCGTTCAAAATGGATGTTATTAAAGAATTCGAAGGAAATCCTTGCAACTCGAAAAAAGCTTTAGCGGGGCATTTTAAAGTCCCAGAATCGACATTGAGAGGGTTTTTAAAAAATCGGGAGGCGATTAGAGTCGTTCATCGAGAAAGTGGAATTTAGTCGATGAAAAGAAGCAGAATTCAAGGCGGAAAGTTCGAAGAATTTGAGTAAGTTTTGTTGCTATGGTTTAAAGAAGCTCGTGCCTCGTACATTCCTGTTAACGTTGAGCTTCTAAGGGAGAAGGCCGTACAATTGTCAGAGAGTTTTGAAATGGAAAACTTTTCTGCATCACATGGATGGATTGAAAAATTCATTTATGAACATGGCTTGGCAACTCGTCTCCTTTCTGGGAAAAATGCGTACAAACTTTCTTACTTCTTAGAAGAAGACTGGCAAGATTAGAATGGACGAGATATCCCATCAGTAGGGAATAAATGTAAAGGTATCTTGATTTCGTCATCTTAAAAAAATGCTATCTCTCTGACGAGGTCCCTCGTTATTAGCTAAATGGATCATCTGTCGAACTATCTCCTCGAAACCACTTTGAGGAAACATATTTACAACATTTGGTTGTGTTATATGGCACAAGGGTCCATATTTGACCTTGCTTCCCCAAACACAGTACAGACGACTTCAAGTAAAGCCGCGTTTACACCGGAGCTGCAAACTTCTCCCCTCCAAACATCGAGGCTATTACGAGAAACGGCACGCATTTCACCGTCTAGATAACGTGTCGGGGGTTGACGAGTTTGCAATTCTAATTTTTTTTTTCACCACCCGGAGTCGGTAAAGATTAAAGGATTGCAGCTTTGGGGGGGCATTTCTCCGAGACGAAATTTGGGATGAAAATGTTCCCCTATTTCGTTCCCTTTCGGTATTGTTCGACAATCACCGCTCCCCTCTGCCCTTCGGCACCCCGCAGTCGCTCACGCCGTCTTTTGTTCGCTCGTTGTGACACCACTTTGCCCTCATCGCTTGCCTCGACCCCATCTCCCGCCAGTCAGTGACTGACCTATTCTATTCAAATGGCGTGACGAATGGTGATCACTCTTCTGTACAAAGGGGTGAGAGGAGTGCTCACCCCTTGGTGTTGTCGATAAAGTCGACAAAGCGCTTACACCAGAGTGAGTCGACTGGTCAGCAAGGGGTAAAACGTCTTCGAAGCGAAAAGGGAGATATAAAATGTTTGCAACTCCGGTGTAAACGAGGCTTTACACGCAAGAAAAGTTTTACGAAAGCCACGTTTACACCGCAGTTGCAAATATTTTTCTCCCCCTTTTTGTTTCGAAGACGTTTTACGTTCCCCCTTGCTGATCCCTTTTCGCCCCACTCCGGTGTAAGCGCAATCTATAATTTATATACTATTCACATTTTGTACTATATTGTTGTTCTTCAGACTACTTTAATCAGAATCATAAAGTTTTATTTCCCTCACGAATACTTTTATATTAATTTTATGATAAAATAAATCATGTATAATGTTGCGTAAGACATACATCTACCTTTTATTAAATAATTTTATATATACATTGATTTTATTTATTTTTATCTTGCGTTTGGCGCAGTTTGTCCGCTTTTTGACCTTGAGCCATAAAACCCCAAAAATCCATCCGGTGTATGCGCTTTGTCTTCTTTAGTCGAGAACCCTAAGGGGTGAGTATACTGCTCATATCTTTGTAGAGAAGAGAGATCACCCCTTTATGATGAGACAAAATACTAGCGATAAAGTCAAAATGCCTCAAAGAGTGAACAGAAGACGGCGTGAGCCACGGGGCGCAGTAGGGCAGAGTGGAGCGGTTGATTGTCTGTAACACCGAAAAGGGGACGAACTAGGGGAACATTTTCATTCCAAATTTTGCCATGGAGAAATGCCCCACCAAATTGTTGCAATCCTTTTGACCTTTACCGACTCCTGGTGAAAACAAAATTGGTGTTTCAAACACGCCAAATCACCACCCGACACGCGATCTAAAGGATAAAATGAGTGCCGTTTCTCAGAATGTCGTCGATGTTTGGAGGGTGTCGTGCGGCTCACGGAAGGAAGAACTGCACCCAGGGAGGAATCGAACTTGCCCCGCTTAGAACTATACGACCCGGAGGGATTGAAAAAAATGCATGGATTCTTTCAAGCGATAGATGAGGTTATTTAGTCGTGGAGTGTTTTGTGGGGTAAAAGTATTAGTACACGGAAATACCACACCACTCGTGACGCTCCGAGGCTTCACACTTGGTAGGTTTCTTTTTGCACCACCCCCGTGAGCTAAACCTGGAACCCCCGAGTCGTAAATTATTCGCTGTAAGTGTTCCCCCAAGTCCCACGACCGCACCTCGAGTTCCTGACTGATACAAAACGGAAATTCTCACCAGACAGCTGCCAAAACTTGTTTTTTGGATTGTTCATTCAATCAACATGATTGGAGATCTTCGTCCTCTCTGGGGAAGGGTGGAGTGAACAATGGCTGTTCCGGGACATACCCCTGGCGAGAAGGAAGGAAACTTCTTTCCTGGGAAGGGATTCGAAGTTTCGATTGAATGATGCAGCGAGTGTAGAAAGGATTGAACTTCGGAGACTACAGTGCGAGTGGTCGAATTGTTGAATTTCTTATGATTTCCGTCTGAGGAATTTTGGGTGAAAAAAAAATTCCCTAGATTCCATCACCTTTCATAATATTCTATTGGTCTTCGACTTGGAATGGAATCTTTTCGAAAGAGTCTATTGATCCTTTCCTTAGAATAGAATAATTTATTCAGATGCTGTTTAATATTTTTTATTTTTTTTTTAATCTTTTGGGCATATTTTACTGTTCTTTTTTAAAATAAACTCATTTGGAAAGATTTCTATATTGCCCTCCTTTCCGTTGAATGAAATCCATTGGAGTTATTCTATTTCTCTTTCCTTCGAAGAATCTCTGCTGTAAAAAATGCTAATGAAATGTAAAAAATGCTGTTTCATATTTCTTTATAAAAACATTCTTTGGAAATATTGTATTGCTCCTTTCTTAAGTTAGACACATTCGGAAAGATTTCTATTGCTCTCCTTTCCTTTCAAAAATCAATTGGAACTATTTTATTTTTCCTTTCCTCCAATTTTCATTCCTTAGAATAGAATCCTTTAGTAAGATGCTGTTTCGATTTTTCTTTATAAGAAATTATTTGGAAATATTGTATTGCTCTTTTCTTAAGAATAGACTCATTTGGAATGTTTTCGTGCTCTCCTTTCCTTTGAATAAAATCATTAGGAATTATTTTATTTTTCCTCTTTTCTACAATTTTCTTTCCTTAAAATAGAATCCTTTAGAAAGATGCTACTTCTATTTCTATTTCTATAAGTCCTTTGGAAATATTGTATTGCTCCCCCCCCCCTTCTTAAGAATAGACTCATTTAAAAATATTTCTATTGCTCTCCCTTCCTTCGAAAAAGTCCTTTGGAATTGTAAGTTCTATTTTTCCTTTTCTTCGCATATAATCCTTTGGAAAAATCATATTGTTCAAGAAGGTCACAACTGGTTGGAGATCATGCAGGTAAGACTACAGGCTGCTAGGTGCAATTATGTTTGACAACCCCTCAGAGGGTTAAATCTCTTCCATCCCGTCAGGGAAAACCTATTACCCATAAACCAATCTCCCCAAAACAAACAGAGAAATCCGTCAAGCAGAAGAAAATGATTGGAATTCCGTTTGTGCAGATATGATACCCACATTACGACTGAGGAAGAAGCGAAGCACGTGAGCTGGAAAAACCAGTTGACCGAATAATATCGAGTCGAGTTTCTTTTTTGGAAAAAGTATCGATACTTCGGGATGGAAGTTATCTGATATTCAGTTCCACAGCTCACCCACCCGATTCTGGGATCCTCAGAGATTAAGATTTCGTGATTGATTTTCAAAATTAAAATGGGTCCTTATTTCCTGAGAGCATACTTCTAATCTGGCACGTATTCAGAAATAATTTCGGAACGCTGCCAATTTCGCTAGGAGCATTTTAAGAATTATTTCTTAGTGCATTTCAAGGGCCGTCATGGCTGTGCCCACTGCGCTCGAAACACATAGAGGAAATACAAAAGTAGGAGTGCGCAATGGTAATCCGTTTATGTGCCCTGTCGATACTAGTAGTAACAAGATCGATAGATTACTTTCGTCCGCCGGGTGGGAACGCACATTTATCATCTGATGGGTCCACGGGATGGGAGAGGACGTCCATGCATTGATTTAGGCCCGGTGCTCACATCCGATTTTTCAAAGTGCGGCGCCGCTACCGCAACGCAAGTACGGTCTTAGATACAGTAGATACAACGGAGTAGTGAACACATGCCTCCGCCGCCGCACGCTCAACTTGCGTGCAATTTGTACCGCACATGCGTCTCCCTACTGAAGTACCTTGTTTTCATAAATAAATGGAATATAAATAATAATTAATTAATGGTTGTATCCAGTAACGTCTATTTTGTTTCAAAACATACTTTTTTTACACCAAGTAAGCGAAATAAACACGTTTTCTTCGATAGAATATGTATCGCAAATGGCGCGAAATGAGTACTTGCGTCATTTCATGGTTATGTGTGCATAGTTGGGCTTCGGTGCTGCAGCGGCGCCGCACGTTGAAAAACCGGATGTGTGCACCGGGCCTTACTAAAGTGCCTATATAATAAGAGTGGCGACAAGGGACCTAATTTGGCCCAATGCGCATGTGCGGCAGCCATTTTTTTACCAGAATCGTCTCAAAGAAGGTTGCTGGGCGAATTAATATATCATTTCAAGGAGAACAAAAAGCATATGATTGTTATAATATGGATGCATTCGATATAAATGAATCATATAAACGCTCAATTACATGCGTAATGGATGAGATGGATTACACAACGCGCTAACTTAGACTGCGGGAAACACCATGTTGTTCAAAAGAAGCTATTTACCTAATTACCTAAAAAGTCTTCAAATTTATACTGACATTCTAGAGCACGAAATGGAACATGAATAAGCTATATTTTCTTTTTAATTTAATATACACACGTTTTTTACGAACACACAAAAAGTTCCCATGTTAAGTCTACGGGAGCTAGGAAAAGACCGCCTCGGGCGGTAGAAAAGGTCTCGAAGCCAATCAGAAAGTGTTTCCCGTATGTCGCCACTCTTATTATATAGGCACTCTAGGCCTTACTTGATGTTATCTGTTTTGTGATTGCCACAATAGGGCCAAATATGGCCCTTCGGCATAAAACTCAACCAAGTGCATTTTAAGTGTGCGATAAAACAAAAATTCAACTCTTCAATTTTCTCCTGTGTGTATTTTTTATTCTTTTTAACACTTCAAATATCTCGGGTAGGTTCCGAGCCCTGTGGGTCCTTATAAATTTTACACTGGTTACTCTAGTCTAGATACGAAGTCTAGGACAGCCGACCAACAGGTCTGGTGGTTAAGATATTAGCCTCTAGATCGGAAGGTTCGTGGTTCGAATCCTGTTCAGTGCATGGATGTTTGTAATCGTATGGTGTAGAGGCGGCTGGTGCACTTTAAATCTGTCATGGCCGAAAATCCTCACGTTGGGTTGGTGTGGAAGTTTGGAGAGTGCCAGCTCTGGTGTTGCCTCGTCATCTGACCGTGTTTCAAAAGGACGTGGTGTTTTTCCTCGGATCCTTCCCTTAGGGGATCGATCCGTCGTCAAGCGTCGCTCGTATGACATTAATTAAAATTAACTTACCTTACTATTTAAATACCGACCTACCAATCTAATCCACTACTTAACATTAATTACATTGAAATGAAAAATAAGCAGACGGGTAGGTTGCTGAATCAACGTCCCACTAGAGCAACACGACGTACTATTGACGACGGTCCGGGATTAATCCTGATTAATGAAGGAATCCAGAACAACACTTCGTGAATTTGAACCACGGTCACATGACGAGGTCAACACCTGAGCTGGCAACCCACTCTTCTAATCTCAACACCACGCCAACGTGAGGACATTTGAGGCCCTGACAGATTTAACGTGCACCATTTCCCTTTGTACACGACGGTCTTTGGCTGGATTGGAACTAGAGATACGACATCGATATTGATGTTTTCAAAACATCGATGTTTTTAACATTGATGTATTGGAGTAGATGGTTTTGTAACATCGATGTTTATACCTGTCGATGTTTTTACGTTGTAGATGTTTTATTTTTAAATTAAAAAAGTACTATTATAAAAATTTAAAAATAACCAAGTAATATAATTTTCATAATCAATCAGCAAATTGAACAAAATTTTAGACCAAAGTGGCCAAAGGTGAAGGGTCTGAAAAGTATAGATGCGACATCGATGTCTTTTTTTAAAAAACATTTTATAAAACATTGATGTTTCATAAAAAACATCGATGTATTGGAGCCGATGTCGCATCACTCGTTGCTAAACCAGTTTTAAGAAATGGGGAAACAAGTTTAAATACACTGAATTTTGAAAACATCGATGTTTTAATTTTGAACATCGATGTTTTACTGTCGATGTCGCATCACTAATTGGAACTCGCAACCTTCCGGTTGCTAATCCGTTGCTTGGTTACTGCGGAACCGTGGTTCGTAAGATTATTGCAAAATTTTAGGCAAATGGACTCAAGTTTTTCAGTTGTGATTTTTTTCGTTCATTTCTCTTCTTTACCTAAATTTTCCGATTTTTGCTAATTTTTATATAAATTATAGTAACTTTTATTTTTTGTTTTATTATAACTTTTTTTTAATTTTATAATAATTTTTTACTTTTGTTTTGCAATATGATTCGAAGTTTTTTCACCTTTAAAAGGAACTCCGATTGTCTTCAGACAGACCTTGACTTCAGGGAGAAAAAGTATCTCGCATAAAACCAAACGCACTTCTGTTTTCCCAGAAACCCACCCCCAATCCCGGCAAGCAGCTTAACGTCTTTAACCCGTGCGTCGGTAACCTCATCTCCGAAATATGTCCCTTTAATTGATCCGAAACATCGTCGACACTCTCTCAGCGAATTCCCGACAAGGCCAATTTGCATGACTCCATTAGAAGGTGCTGAGCTCCAAATGCAATCACGCAGTCACTCCGATCAGTCCCGATCCCCGTCACCCCATTCGAGGACCGGCATCGCTTCTGACAGCTGATTGGCTTTTGCTTGCCTCTGACGTTCATCCGTCGCAGCGGAATGGATTAGCAGTGCTAAATGACGGGAGAGTGTGTCCTGTCGCCTCGCATTACGAGGACAAAGAAATGGCGGAACACTTAGTTCCGCCAAGACGCTGCTGCTGGGGGAGGGAAGTTTCGAAATTCAGAAGGGTGGGTGCTGGAATCGAGTTATCGAAACTCCTGCGAGATGCTTTTGAAGCTTTAATTGCTCGCTGTCACTTTGAGAAGTTTTTAGGATGGATGTCCCTTTTTGAGAGACGTGTGGGGGCGCTATCCTGCATTGCTTGGCTCCCGATCAGAACCAAAGAAAGGACTTTAGTTTATCCTCTAGTCGTGTCTGTAAGTAAATGTCAGTTACCTTGCAAGTAAATATGTCTCTCAGAAATTTTTCTGGAAAGCAAATTTCTGAGAAAATGAGCAGCGTTGCCCTTCCAGACATGATCGAGTTTTAGAGTGCGTTATCTTGACACTAGTTTTTGAGCGAGTTACATATAAACACTGGTTTATAGTAGAGTGCCAATGTAATAAGAGTGGCGACAATGGACCCAATTTGGCCCAATGCGCATGCGCGGCAACCATTTTTCTTCCAGAATCGTCTCAAAGCAGGTTGCTGGGCGAATTTATTTTTCATTTCAAAGATAACAAAAAGCATATGATTGTTATAATATGGATACATTCGGTATAAATGAATCATATAAACGCTTAATTACATGCGTAATGGATGAGATGGATTGCACAACGCGCTAACTTAGATTGCCAGAAACACCATGTTGTTCAAAAAAAGGCATTTACTTAAAAAGTCTTCAAATTTATACTGACAAAACACTAAAATAATAATAAATAAACATTCTAGAACACGAAATGGAACATGAATAAGCTATATTTTCTTTTTAATTTAATATACACACGTTTTTTTCGAACACACAAAAAGTTCCCATGTTAAGTCTACGGGAGCTACGAAAAGACCGCCTCAAGCGGTAGAAAAGGTCTCTAAGCCAATCAGAAAGTGTTTCCCGTATGTCGCCACTCTTATTATATAGGCACTCTAGTTTATAGTGTGTTACCTTGAGACTAGTTTTGAGTGTGTTGCATATAAACACTAGTAGAGGTGTTACCGAGAGATTAGTTTTTGAATGTGTTACCGAGAGCCTAGTTTTAGGGTGTGTAACCTAGAAGCTAGTTATAGGACCCAGACTCTATTTTTAGATCGTGTTACCTAGAGAGACTACTATAAGTGTGTTACCTAGATACTAGTATTATAGTGTGTTACATAGAGACAAGTATTAGTGTGTTATCTACTGACAAGTATTAGTGTGTTTCATGGAGATTAGTATTAGTGTGTTACCTGGAGACTTATATCAGTGTGTTATCTACAGACAAGTATTAGTGTGTTACATAGAGATTAGTATTAGTGTGTTACCTAGAGACTAGTATCAGTGTGTTACCTAGAGACTCGGAAGAGAGATCAGAAGTGACATAAAAATGGCGTCGATTATCGAGTAATCGCTGATTGATCAATAAGAAAGACCGAATGTCGACAAGCGGCTTTCGCTACTCTATCCAGGGCTTTAGATTTTCCCCACCAAGTAAAATGTCGGTTATCTGTGCATGGGTGAAGTTTGTTGCAACGCAGTATTGCCTTAGATAACACTTTCGACGGTTTCGTAAGATTCATACTATCTGACATTTTGTGTCTCTGAACGAAAAAAATATATGCTGGAAAGCGGTATTGACCTCACATTATACGATGCAATGATATTATAGTGATATTCGTACAGCCAAATATTATTTTGTTTCTCTGTATGAACCGTACATATGCTGGAAAGCAGCATTGCCGTAAATCGGATGTACCAACTACTACGGATTCCCCGTAGTTTCTACGGAAGTGAATCGTGTACTACGGATTACGGAATCGATGATTATTTCTACGGAAAAATTCAATTTTATTTATTTGTCACAACACATTAACTTTTATTTCAATACATAAAGTATAGAGTCTCAAATCTGAAATTTTCCAGACCTCGAGAAATGCAAATTTTGGATAAAAACGGTCGAATAAATTTGCAACACGTGTTAACTCTGTAATCAGAGAATAAACAATGAACCTGACCTTGTAAACATCCATGACCCAATCCCAATAATTTAACTGACGTCCGACACCTCAGTGTTTTTGAGTTCCCTCCTCTTGTTTCTATTTTTAGACACCAGTTGGGGGGGGGACGTTTTTTCATTAAAGTTTGATTCCCGAGTTTTTAACTGTCTTTAAATATAAATTGTTCTTCAAGCAAGCAAATGAAACTTACTCATTAATATATATTTTAAAATGTTAAACATGTCTTTAATTGACAGATATCCTCTCTAAACAATAATGCTTGCTAAGGGCTGAAAAATTAGGTTGAAACTTACTGATCTTGCCTTTTTACTAGGATTACATTTTAATTACAAAAATTAAATTTTTTTGCAGTCTACTTATTTTTGAATTTTTTTGCAGTTTACTTATTTTTGTATTTATTAATTATTATTATATTTTTTGGTAAATGGGAGAGAGTGCTTAAATTTAGTTATTAAATGTTTTTTAAGAACAAAATTTTTAATTTTTAGTAATGTGGTGTACATTTCTAAAAATATAGTGATATTCTATTATTGGTTCTATATATGTGTTTTCATGTATGATATTACTTACTGTAATAATAAATAATAAAATGTATTACATATGTGTTTCAAAGTTGTAATTAAATATTTGAATTAATAATATATTCGTGTTATGTAAGCCGATTTGTTAAATTTTTACTTGACTATTGAAAAATTCTTAAAGCTACTGATTTTTTTCCTTTTGTACTCCTGAAAACTTCCATCGCAGGTTGGCATCTCTTCACATGGTAAAGATTATTGTGGTATTCACGCAGTGAAATATAACTTTGTTTCACTGGACGAAAGAGACATAATTTGGAAGTAGCAAAACGTGAAGGATACAACAATTGTAGCTAGACAACATTTTTTTTTTATAGATAGGATGAATATACTGAGAAAAGCAGGTTTTGTAGTAAAACTGGAGGTGTAATAATTATAGCGATAGTTCGCTCTGCCAAATCGTTTCTCTGTACGATGAGTAAATGTGCTAAAAAAAAAGCAACACATTACCATAATTCACAAGGTTTACAGAAACATTATCAATTTCCCTCACAAACTTAACTTTGTATGCAGAGAAAGTAAACAATAAGTCACATAAGACAAGTGATGATTAAATATTTTTTTAAAGCGTCACGAGTATCAAACGGGGGAAGCTATATTTTTCGGTTTTGTTCTCGAATTGTTTGGATTACTGAGATTGTCCATTGTGACGAACTTACCAACCAGAACAAACATCCACCCAAACGTAAATTTACATTTTCAAAGGCCAAAACTTCAAATTTTATCCCGAAGAAAATATAAATTGCCGATGAGTTGAGAGAGGTTTTTTTTTTATATAGAACTAAGTTTCGAAGGCGCGCAAGAGTGTTCTGGAGAATAAAATACTACTTTATATTCCATTCTGAAAAGAACGTAACTTCGCATGTTACTTGAACACAAGTACACCACGTGGATTTCAGAATGAATCATAAAATGTCTAGATAATTTTGGGATTTATTCTATATTTAACTGAAAATAGGCCTAAGACATGCGTAGGAAATGGCTATTGTGTGCAATCCTGCTCCTGTTGTTCCACATGAACACTTGGTGGCGGACGGAACCAACGTCCTAAACGGCATCAAAACTGCGATAAACCAAATATTTAGATAAATATGTTCTCTAAAATTATGCACCATACAAGAAAGGAATGGTTCTTAACCCTCCAAGTAGTGATGCGACATCGACGACAAAACATCGATGTACAAAATTAAAACATCAATGTTGATAATGCGTCGCCCCAAAAACATCGATGTTTTTAAAACTCAGTGTATTTAAACTTTTTTCCCCAATTTCTCACAATTGGTTTAGCAACTATTGATGCGACATCGACAGCAAAACATGGATGTTCAAAATTAATACATCGATGTTGATAATACATCGCCCCAAACCATCGATGTTTTTAAAATTCAGTGTGTTTAAACTTTTTTCCACATTTTTTAAAACTGGTTAAGCAACTAGTAAGGCGACAACGGCTCCAATACATCGATGTTTTTTATAAAACATCAATGTTTTGCAGACATCGATGTCGCGTCCCTATTTTTCAGACCCTTCACCCTTGGCCACTTTGGTTTAAAAGTATGTTCCATTAGCTGATTATAAAAACTATGCTACTTGGTTATTTTTTAAATTTTTATAACGGTACTTTTTTCATTTAAAAATAAAACATCGACCACGTAGAAACTTCGACACGTATAAACATCGATGTTTCAAAAACATCGACTCCAATACATCGATGTTTTTTTAATCGATATTTTGAAAACATTGACATCGATGTCGCATCTCTACCTCCAAGTGGTTTCGACGAGATATCTCTTCCTGTAAGATTATCAATTTGATAATGACGATGTCTTTAAGATCTCACCCATTTTGACAGCGACAAGATATCTCGTCGTCAAGCCATTGCTGGGGTTTTTTTTTTAATGAAAAGATCAAGATCTTGTAAGTTTTCTTATAGTGACGAGATATCTCGTCCAACGAGATCAGGATAGTTTTCTATAGGACGAGATACCTCTTCGAGTCAACCCTCATCACCTTCCTCTAGTTTGTGTATGTCCACACTAAAAACGACTCACAGATTATAAAATGAAGTGCCTTGGTGATGTTTTCTTTGTTGTTCTGAAGGGTGGTTCTTCTTCGTTTGCAGGAAGGGGGTCGAGTGTCTTTGGCATGGATCACCGCACGTGGGCAGACCCCATGCACTGGCGCTGCGTTAACCTTCTCATTCTCGTGTGCCTGTGCCTCATCAGACAGCATGCAGCCTACCCATCCCTGCTCATCGACAACCAGGTACTTTTACTTATCTCTCGCATACATACACACTGTATGTATAAGACATGTCTCAACACAATAACCACCGGACCTATACATATGTCTCAACACAATAACCACCGGAATTGTAACACTTGTCGTATCGTGGGATACGTTTTTGTATCCCAGTGTCATGGAAGTCTGCCGCCTGGGAATGGCTCCACAAAAGATCTGCTGCAGAAGTTTCGCTGGGAAATGTTTCACCATCCACCCTATAGTCTCGATCTTGCTCTCAGTGACTTCCACCTGTTCTTGCACCTGAAGAAATTCCAGTCCAGTCATCACTTTCCCATAGACGAGGACCTGCAGACAACTGTGACACGCTGTCTCCGTTCCCAGGCGGCATACTTCTATGGCACTGGGCTATAAAAACTTATTCCATGATATGACAAGTGTTACAATTCCGGTGGTTATTATGTTGGGAAGATGCTGAAATATAGTGCTATATCTCTTTTGCAATAAATCTTTCCCCGATAATTATGTTCTGTTTCTTTTTACGGGCCGTGGGAAACTTAGGATGACCTTTGTTAATATTTTTGCTGCGGCGCTTAGATTTTTTTCAATCGTCTCCAGGAACGGCTTTTCTCTTGATTTTCCGAGCCCCCATATCTAATTGAGCGATAGAGTGGCATTTACGACTGACGCTTTCCTTTCATGTGGCGTGAGAAGAGATATCACCTGACGACTTTCTGATTTCCCCAAAGTGTTCACACCTCACGGTCGGCAGGGTAGGGGGCCAACGAACAAAAGAAGGGATCCTCTAGAAGGTCAGTCGATGACAGCTCGATATCGATGCCAGCGGATAAAGGGGGATAACATTGACCGCTACCATACCTCTGATGTAAGCGATATTTTAAAACTAACAAAAGTCTATCTGCCACATCGTAAAGGTGAATTGAAATAGGAGGTCAAGGTAGCCCAGTTGGAATAGTCACGGATTAGCAACCCGAGGGCTGCGAGTTCGAAACTCAGTCCGGCCAAAGTCCGTCGTGTACGTGGAGGCGGTTGCATATTAAATCTAACGTGGCATCAAATGTCCTCACGGCGTGTTGTGGAGGAGACTCGACAGCTCAGGTGTCGACCTCGTCATCTGACCGTGGTTCAAAATGACATGGTGTTGTCCTAGTATCTTTCCCGACCCCAGACTGTCATTAGCTCGTGTTGCTGTAGTTCGACGTTAATTCAACTACCTATCCACCCACATCGTCCACTACACAAGGTACTCTGGTGTCTACATCGCATCGGCACCCACACGGAAATTCACAGTCATCGGCACAATTCAACACATGAATTTGTGGTTCAGTTGTCGACGCTATTTAGAATTTAAATCAACAGTTACAAAACTCAATAAGTCACTGACTGTTTTAAAACACAGCAATCTAAAGGGGCAAATACAGTACAAGACATTTCACAGGATGGCAGGAAATCCACAGCATAGTTCCGCGGAATCGAAATTGGCTTCTTACCAACGAAGAATGAAAGTAGTTATGGGGCGTAATATGTTTGTCTGCCAACTACTCTCGGTGTAGTAATAGACACAGCCAGTTTAAGGCAAATGTCTTCAAGTGCTTGATAAACTTTTGAGAATGAAACTTGAGCATCGTCTCTCATTTTCTGAAATGAGTGTTTAACATTCATGGCAGATGAAACAGAAAAACCAAGATTCGCAGTCTGCAAATATTTGCTCAAGGGAATGGACATTTGAAAAGCAGATTCCAGAAGAAGTATTGAATTTTTTGTAAAGACTTCGAACTCGTTTATCTCAGAATCACTATGTTGTGGGTAAACTAATTGTGTGCTCATCGCCTCATATATAAACAGAAGTTGATTTGATTCCCGTACACACGTTAAACACTTAGTTTTTAACTGTCATAGTTCCATGCTCATTACACACATATACATGAATTCCAGACTAACGTTTATTACTTGGGCTGTGTGTTTTTAGCTGTTTTATTTCGCATCTGTATCTTTGGTTTAATTCGACTTGTCCGCTATCTGACCTTGCATCGTAAGTCCACCTCGTAGTTGTCATTAGCAAAAAGGAACCAGATCCTCCTTCCCGGATATATCTTTTCTGCATAGATATCCAGTACCTATATTTTTTAATAATGTCATTTATTCAAATGTATGCTGGTTCTGTAAGAACGCTTTTATTTATAATCTACTCTTTGCATTTGCTCTATTCAAAATTCTTGTTGGCATGTTTTAATTGCATAGTAATTAAGTTTTGGCATTTATCCTCGTCTTTATCCAGAATTATGTTTTCTTTTACAGGAATAAATCTGTTTTTATCTGGTTTAAAAATTTCTAATATTCTGTACCACCTCGGTAGCAAATGAATTTAAATATTTAAGAACGTCATCTCTTTGAGTGTAGAACGTTCTTTGACCTATATTCTTTAGAGCTGGATCCTGTGGAATCCTCTTGTTCATCCTAAATGAATCCGAACACGTTAAAAAGATCATTTTGGACCAAAAAGACCAAAAAAAAGTGTTTCATCTCATTTGACTTTTCAAAATAGTATTAATTTTTCGATCGCTTGTAAAAATTTTTTGTATTAAAATATATTTTTGTTTCTAGTTCATTTCCTAGAAAAATGCATGTACTTTATTTTGGTAACATCATTTTTCAAATGGGTTGAATAGATTTTCATGTTGCACATTTGAAGTTTTTGACAAATAACTTTAAAAATTAATACATAATTATCATTTTTACAAAATAATTGATACATATTTTAAATATTTAAAGCCCAAAATGCTGTTGTTTAATAACACTAAACATAAAAATATCATTAGAATGTTTCTATACCACATTTAAAAAAAATTATCTCGAACGTGTTCGGATACCTTAAACCCTTGTGGCTAGGCTGGGTAATCTTCGTGGACGAGATATCTCGACGCCAAAAGAAAGCTGACCGGATCTCGATTTCGTTATCATCAAAAGGTTGACAGAGAAAGATGCTGATGTCTCGTCATTAGCAAAAATAGTCTGATCTTGACGGACGACATATCTCGTCGAAAGCGTTCCAACCTAAGAGGTGTTCTTTCGTTCCAGGGCGCCAGCCAAGATTCTTTGGATCCCAGAAACCAGCCGGATTCCCCAGAACAGGACTCCGGATACAAGAGAAGCAGCTCCTTCTTCCCGCTCCGGGGCAAGAAGATGACCCTTGACCCCGAGCTCATGCCCGAAGAAGACAAGAGGAGCCACTTCTACCCTCTCCGAGGCAAGAAGGTCCCCGACGACCTGAAGCGGGCCAGCTACTTCATGCCCATGAGGGGCAGGAAGGACGACGAGGGCTGGCAGGAGGACCTGGAAAAGAGGATGTCCTCCTTCATGCCCATGCGAGGCAAGAAGAGCATAGCGGACGCTTTCCAGCGGCTCGGCAAGCCCGGTACGTATGCCCATGACATTCTGTATCCCTCCAGTAGTGGTAGTAGCAGCGAACAGAGGACATCCTCGCTCCTGCCAGAGGACCGGAGGAATGCCACGGAAGACCACTCCCTGCAGAAGAGGGCGTCCTCTTTCATGCCCATGCGGGGACGACGCGAGGACTCGAATCCGGGCATCGCAACCAGCCTTCTCGAGAAGAAGTTGTCCTCTTTCATGCCCATGAGGGGGCGGCGGAACCCGGACGGTGACGAGGCTCCTGAGGACAGCGTGTCCTCGAATCAGTCCCGACCGGAGGAGGACGAGGCGGCGAAGCGGGCCTCCTCCTTCATGCCGATGCGAGGACGGAAGTCCTCCTTCCTGGACTCGCTCGACCTGACGGACTACGACCTCAGTGCGGAGGATGAGGACAAAAGAGGCCGGCCGTCCTTCAACGCGATGCGGGGCCGGCGCGGCGACGTCCTCGAGGACAGGGACCAGAGGGCGTCTTCCTTCATGGCCATGCGAGGGCGGCGCGAGGACTGGACGGACGAGGCCAAGAGGATGGGGTTCTTCCCCATGCGAGGCCGGCGCGAGGACAACCCAGAAGAAGAAGACCCGGAGGACAAGAGGTCCCAGTTCATGGCGATGAGAGGACGACGCGGCAACACGACCCTGGAAGAGGACCTGCCTCTGCGAGGGCGCAGGAGGTCGTCCGGCTACGTGTTCAGCCCCGTGCTGGTGTCCTCGGGCATCGGGTCCTCCCTGATGTCTCGGCACCTCTTCCCGGCCAGCGCGGTCCGCAGCGCTTGGGCGGCCCGCAGCAGGAAGGTGGATTGGGACTCCGTGAAGCGCGGATTCCACGCGACCCGCGGGAAGCGGCTGGACGGCGGCTGCAGGTGCAAAAGGAGTCCTCTGCGTCCGAATGCCTCGCACAAGCAATACATAGGTATCACACCTTTACTTTGCTCTCTTCCTTAGGGATCCTCTCATTCGGTCACTAGAATGGCTATGTCTTCCTCTAATGGGTAATATGGCATTGCGTTACGAAGTCGGTGGTTTCAATTCCATTTTCTATGTGTTCCACAACAAGTTAAAAAAAAAAAAAAAAAAAAAAAAAAAAAAAAAAAAAAAAATATGCTTATAAAAAATATCTAAAATTCAACTTAAATTCACACAATAAACTTGTCGTTTAAACATCAAGTTAAAAATATTTCTTCACGGCTAATGAACCTTTTTTTTTTCTTCTTATCTTCAATTTAGACCCTTAGCTACTTTATGCAAGTTCAAATTCCCCCAAGATCACATCTTCTTTTGAGCCTGTACGGGCATCAGAATTTTGATGTACCCCCGAGTGATTCCCCCCACCCCACCCTTCCAATAGCCGACCAACCGGCATAGTGATTAAGGTGTAAGCAATCAACGAATTAGGTATGGATTTTTATTTTTTATACGTTCTGTGAGAGAGCCTTAATGCATGGATGTTTATCGGCCAGAGGGAGTGTGCCTCTTTATAAACAGATTGTGCCTTGAATGTGTCGATGTATGTGAGGTGTAGAATTGGTGCACCAGGATGAGGGCTCACTAGTTCACCTTTTGTAGAGCCTTAGTG
Source organism: Metellina segmentata (assembly GCA_947359465.1). Classification (NCBI taxonomy): domain Eukaryota; kingdom Metazoa; phylum Arthropoda; class Arachnida; order Araneae; family Tetragnathidae; genus Metellina; species Metellina segmentata. Next base: position 3,625,277 of record OX375877.1, on the reverse strand, counting down.
ATTGGTTTCAACTGTCCAGTCATTAGCAACACAAAATTTTTTAATCTTTTTTAAAAAATGTAATTAAAATACACTTGATTCACAACCGGTTTTCTTGTTGGGATGATGCAAAAGTTTGTCGCTAGATGGCATAGCATCGCGAAACCGAAGTGTTATCCACATCGATAAGTTTCAATGTCGTTAGAAAGATGGAATTTCAAACGAATACTTGGGGGTTGGGAGGAATTGTGTTATTGGGTTATGTTTTGTAAATATTGTTAAGGATTAAAATGAAAGAAAAGAAAGAGCATTTTCGACACATTATGCTTTCTAAAATTCTATTTCTCGATTCCAATCAAATGAAATGACGAATAGAATTTTTTCAAACGATTCTATTCTGAGGAAAGAATCAATGCATTAGACTAATTAGAGAAAGTATTCTAAATATATATCTCTCTCTCGCCTACCCTAACTATTTATCTGTTTATCAGCCTCCTGGGTTGGGAAATCAAGCTGGAAACAAAATTAAAATCACTGGGAACTACTCTCCTACCGTTTCCTAAGTTACTATACCTTCTTTACTTGTGACAGCTTAATTAACTAGTAAAACTTCAAAAAGTTTCCCAAGAGAATTTTTAAGAGTGGGTTCCTATTATCGCCCACACTTGTTCCTATTACCACCCACCAGGCGAAATGAGAAGCTACTATTAAAGCCGAGTTGCTAGTAGAGCATACCTACCTACCTTTAGTATTGACTGTACTTTCGAGTCATATAAACGAAATGATTTGTAAACGCTTACCTGGATATTCCCCGAATGGATTGGAGACAAAAAATACGTTGATCGCTGCCTCAAATACTTCAGATGCAATAGTGTTGTTGACATAACCGATTGGAAACTTGCCGGTGGTGCTACGTGTGGCTAAACCCTGGACCGTCAAGGTGAACTCATCGATGTCGCGCATAGTTGCTTGCAAACACGAGTAGGCGATACTAAGCACAGGGGCGATATTTGGAACGTCTACCCTAACCAATAGATTTGTGAGGTGTAGTACCGTCAATCTATTCAGCCAACTCGTAAATCGCGCCAATAGGACAAATCACTCCTCGTATGAATGTCTAGAGGGATTCAGTCAAGCATCGTAACAAAAACGCTCCGTCTACATCGAGACAACTAAAGGTAATAAAAGAATTTTCTTGTTCTGTAAAGAAAGTGCTCAAAGTCGCTGCTGCGGAAGTTACGTGAGGTCTCAAGGGGAAGTCAAACATAACAAGGGGCTAAAGCGTTTGTCAAGGATGTCACCTGATGGTCTTGTCCGCAGGTGACTGGACTTATAAGGCGTCCGGCCATATTAGAAATAAAGAAAAAGCTATTTGGACTGGAAAGAAAGGGCGGCGTACAAGATTTAAAAAATCCGATGGTGCCGAAGAGCTTAAACGTTCACCTGTCTTGAGTCCAATCTAGTCCGGGTTACGGTAGCACGGTTGGAAGAGTATTGAACTCGCAACCCTTCGAACCCAACCCTAGATCATCGAGTACAAAAAGGGGTGTACGTCGGGCGTGGTGTGGAAGATTGCAGAGTGGGGCGCCAAATCAGCTTTGACCGTGGTTCAAAATCACGTTGTGTTGTCCTAGGATATTTCCCTTCGTGGGTAGATCCCAGACCCGCATATTACCAACCTTTACCTGGAATAGAAGACATGGGGAAATTTTAAGCCCGCTGATTCGTTGCTATCTCTCTCCTTGATCTATGACGTCACTCACCCATAGTGAAAAAGAAATATATATATAAAAGAATATACCCATAAAAAGTATCACTATTTACTTGCAACGTTTGCGAAAAAAAAAGTTGAATCTGCTTCGACCGAAAATAGAATACTAATAAAAAAAATAGCTTTTAGATGATTACCAAGCGACAGTTCAACGGCTTGTGCCATGTACTCGTAATTTGATCGCAAATGTTTTGTGTTTAGTTTTAATTCCAGTATAGATTCTACACGCATGATTAAAAAATAATCCATTTTCGAACTTTAAAGAACACTTGGGACCTTGGACAAAATAGAAGGCGGAAACAGGGGAGTTTTTCGTTATTACTGGGGATCTGTTGTATAGATTCGTTATTGATGTTGCAGAGGTTTTGCCACCGGCTTTCAGTTCAAGTAGAAACTACCGAGTAATGACAGAGTCCACGTGAAGCATCGCCATTAATGATGATGCCACGTAGTAATGTCATAGTCGAGACAGTTTGAAACCAACGAATCAGCGGGCTTAAAATTTCCCCATGTCTTTTATTTCAGGTAAAGGTTGGTAATATGCATCCCGGGCCGTCGCCAATAGCCCATTTTTTGGCTCCAGTGTGACGTCAATTGAATACCTATACCTACTAATCTGTATATAATCCACTATTTAACATTAATTACATGCTGTAACCATTGACGTAAAATAAGTTAACGGGTAGGTTGTTGAATTAACGTCGTACTAGAACAGTGGTCGGCAAACCACGGCTCCCGAGCCGCATGTGGCTCTTGGTACAGCTACACTCTACGTTTATGAGCGGTAGCAATGACCTTGGCGATTTTTTTGGCGTACTTTTAGTAATGAGTTACGGTAGATTGAGGCAACCCATCTGTCTTTACGGTTGAAAGAAAAAGAGTTTGAAATAATCCTTTCCTTGGCGAGTTTAGAAATGCGCCAAAAAAAATTGCCACGGCCGTTGCCACCGATCATAAACGTAGACTGTAGCTGTACCTGGCTCTTCAGCCACTGCGGCTCTGCCACGATTCGATTTCGACTCAATGCTGACAGTAAATATCTCGTCGGGGATGAGAGGAGAAGAAAGCAGTTGAAGAACTTCAGAAGAGTCAAGACTAATCAAGTTCTGTATTGAATTATTGGGTGCAATCTTCCAACAATGTCGCGAGCTTTATTGTTAGTCAAGAGATTGCTAAGAGAGGCAAACCATACACAGACGGAGAATGCGTTAAAAGTTGTTTTATAAATGCATCCGAAGAGCTTTTCCGAAAGTTTAAGACCACGGCAGAAATTCTTTAAAAAATTAAAGAGTTTCCACTGTTTCCTAAAACAATAAAAGATAGAACAGTCAAAATGTCAATCAGCAAATCGAAGATCTTAAATTGGTTTCAGCTTTATCAATATTCAGCTTTATAATGTCCAGTGAAGGGGAAGGCGGTTCCACATCTAGAATGTAAGACATCCTGCCAGTTCTTCAGTTTCTGTTTTTTTTCCAGCCCTGAAGCGACCGATGTCATTTTTCGCCACCAGAGGGAAGCGCATGGACAGTTCCGCCCTGGATCCAGTCTCCAACCTGCGTTAGTCAAAGTCCTGTTTCAGTTGAACCTTTCACCGCATTTCCGACCCGAGATGAAGGACGTGTCATCTTTAATGGAACTGTTGTTGATAACCCCATGAGAAAGAATATGTTAAATCTCTCATTTGTTATTAGGTAAAAATATATAATGTAACATAAAAAGTCAATAAAAGGTACCAGTTTAAAATTCTCCCCATCTGTTGCTTTTTCAGTGTCTCAATTCCACATTTCTAACACTAAACAATGTTAAAACAATATCCCACAGTTCAACAGGAGACAGGTTTGCCTAAGCACACTGCCAGAAAACCAAATACCACTGATCAAGAACTATTCCTCAAGTTTTCACTATCGCCATGTTGGCGACGTTTGGGACCAATTTCTGTAAATAGCTCGGGCAGAATAGTTAGATCCAGTGCAGTCATTCGCAACATAGATGTTGGGCCTATTTTCGGTTTAACCATCTTAGGGGTTTACATACATAATTCCACATTACAGCTTGCAACCTTCCTGCATGACTTCTAACCTGTTTTGACCTTATGGACCAAACTAATTCTGTTCCGAGGATTCTATTCTAAGGAAATGACTTACAAAATATTTCTAAAAACTTATATTCTAATTTAAAGGGTCTTTCCAAAGGATTCCTGTTCTTAGGAAAGAATAAATAGAAGAGAATATTTTAAGCATCTTTCCAATTAATTATTTTCTTATTAAAGGATCAATGGAATCTTTCCAATGGATTCCAATTCAAATTAAATGACCAATTGAATCTTTCCAAATGTTATTGCAATAAGGAAATGACGGATAGCATTATCCCAACAGATTATTTTCTAATTAAAGGATCAATAGAATCTTTCCAAATGATTCCTGTTCTTATGAAAGGCTCATTTGTATCTTCAAAGAATTATTTACTGATGAAAGGACATATAGATCTTTCCAAATGATTCCAATAAGGAAATGACAAATAGTATCCTTACAAGAGATTCTTTTCTAATTAAAATACTTATATTAACTTCAAAGGATTACTTTTTAGTTAAAAGACCAACAGCAACTTTCCAAATGATTATTTTCCAATTAAAGGACCAATAATATATGTTATGTTTTTAAATTATTACTGACATTAGGAAAGAATATATAGCATCTTTATAAAAAGAATTATTTTCTCATTAAAGAATTATTTCTCATTCCAATTCAATGATCAATAAAATATTTTCGAATGATTCCTTTTCTTAGGAAAGGATAAATAGTATATTTCCAAAGGATTTTCTTTTCTTATTAAAGTACGATTGGTATCTTTCGAAAGGATTCTTATTCTAATCAAATGGCCGACATAATCTTTCTAAAGAATTCAGATAAGGAAAGAACAAATAGTATCCTTTCCAAAGAATTATTTTCTAATTAAAGGTCCAATAATATATTTCCAGATGATTCTTTTTTAATTAAAAAACTAATCATATCTTTTCAATTTATTCTTTTCTAATTAAATGAAAATAAAATCTCTACAACGAATTATATTCCAAATAGAAAACCAATAGTACATTTCCAAAGGACTCTTTCTAATTAAAAGATAATAGAATCATTCCAAATGATTCTTTTTTGATTGAAGGACCCATAGTGGATGAATCCAAATCCAGAAGAGGCTTTTCACCTCCCCTCTTCGAATCGAATGATATTTTGCATACAGGTACATTTTGGGTCTACTTGAATCAACTTTTTTTATCATCCGGAAAAAAATTTCTTCGAGATACAAGTCCGTGAAAGTGAAGTCCCAAATCAAAAAGTGTCCCAGTTTAATGGTATATTATAACAGTTTAATTTAGACTATTTACATCATAAATCAAACATCATAAATCAAATTGAAGATAAACTAACCTAATTTTTCTTACAAATATTCAATATATGTACCTTTAGTTATACGGCACACATCCGATCTATTGTCCAATTCTTATCGTAACAGGGTTGGCTTATCTGGATATGCTGAAAGAATGGCTCCTTACCCAATTAATAGAGGGTGAACCTGTAAACTTTATTTGGCAACAGGATGGAGCCCCTCCCCATTGGAATGTCTTTGTACGAGAGTGGTTGAAGGTCGAAGTCCCTGACCATTGGATTGGTTGAAATGGTTGAGACGACAGAGCTCTTTTTCGCTGGTCTCCACGTTCACCTGACATAACGCCATGCGAATTTTTCCTTTTAACGTAACAGTACGTTAATAACAGACGTGTCTGTTCCGCCGCTACCTATTGGTTTGCCAGAGTTGAGACCCAGAATTGAAGAGGCTATTGCTTCCATTACTCCGGACTTGTTAATCAAAGTGTGGGAAGAATTGGACTTAAGGTTGGATGTATGCCGTATCACAAAAGGTGCATCTATTGAACATTTGTAAGAAAAACTAGGTTAGTTTACCTTCAATTTGATTTATGATTTGTTGAAAATAGTCTAAATTAAACTGTTATAATATACCACTGAAACTGGGACATTCTTTTAAGGACACTTTGTATTAAAACTGCTCCTTCAGTATATAAATAGTCTTGCCCGTGTGAGAAGCTAGATGGATCCAATTCAGCTGTTTGTAAAATAGAAATAATCAACACTCCTATATAGAACCCTCGGTATAGTATGTATTACATTTTAAAACTAGCCACTGTGTGGCCAGCACGGCGTTGCCCGTGACAGTTCTCTTCGTGGGGTCAAGTGCTCGGTGACGCGCGCCAACCCCAGGTGATTGCTACGTATTCTCGGTTGGCTTGTTTCGCAAACGAATTCCACAGGCCGAGATGGCCTCGAAGTGGCTATTATCAACAATGGAAATCAAATCACGCTAGAATCGGAAAATTTGGCATGGTTTCGAAGGCATTCAGACGATAAACGTTTATGACGTCAGCGGTCGAAAATCGCAAAATCCTCTCCTTCTTCAATGACATCACAGTCCGGAGAGAAGAACGAAAGGGGTGAAAAAAAACTAATAAATCAATCAAAAAATGTACTAAATTAAATTTTTAAATTCGGGCGCGTCACAAAAATTGCAAATAATTAGGACTACCTGTGTGCCAAATTTCATCATTATATAGATTCGTCAAGATACTGCGTACAGAGAAACACGTCCTTTTATAATAGTAGAGATTTGTTGCAGTAGGTGGTAAATTATGACCAAGCAAAATTTTTGGTGCAAATAAAACCCTTGTCGTATGATTGGGTATAGACGTGGAGTTAAATTAAGGTATTACCGTTAGAGATTAATTTGGAATTAATATTTGCGTTAATCGCGTTTGACTTAAAAGGAATGATCGATAGTTGTACATTTGATGCGTAAGCAAAAATCCAAGCGTCCTTTTTGTGTAGATAGTTTTTGCAGAATGAGAATCACCTAGGAATGAAAGAAAATCAACATACCTGGAAAGATGAGAGAAACTCCATTTTTAACTAAATCCTCTTTTTATTCAAATTATCTTTGATCTCCAAGCCCATCTAGCGCGTTGGATGAAGGGCGGAAGGTATTAGAACATAAAAAAAACGTAACAAAAAAAGGGGAAACTGAGGGAGAGAATTACGTTGAAAACACGATGGCTCCCGAATCAGGCGCGGTATTCACGTGCATCATGTTGTCCCGATTTACCGGCGAATCCATAGTCGTTCTAAAGCGGGAGTCGGTTTTGGTGCGTGGGTGAATCAGGAGGGTGCGTAAATGTCTGTGTCCAAAATTGACGTTCCGTCTCTTTATAGGTTCTGTTTTGTAGAGATGAGTCGAGAGAAAGCCTGCCTGCTTAATGTGCTCAGAAACGTTTGTTGTTTCACTCTGTCATGTTGAGTTGTAGTCTTTTCCTTTTCTTCTCAAGAAGACGACCACCCTGGTATTTTAATGTGTTTGTTTTTCACAGTTCTTCGGCCAGTGAGCTTCCTCTCGCACCCGTACCCTGGGTTCAGCGACTTGTTAACGGCTTTTTGTGGGGGTTATAGCAAGCCCGAATGAACCAGCGTAACTTAGTGTCTACCAAAAAGTACTTCAAGGTAGAGTTGGGTTACACTGGTATTTATACTACCCCTTTGTAAGTTAAGTTGTGGAGTGGTAGCTAAGCTCGCTACAGTACTCCCCCTCCAGAATTTTAGCAGTCGCCGAAATTCGATAATTGACGTCACTTGTAGAATGATTGCCATTTTTTGCGTTTGACTGTAAGAGCTGTATTAAGATTACAGTTGCCGTGCTGCCTTTTACATGTTATTTTATCCATGCGGCAATTGCACGAATGGAGGATGTGATATAACATTAGCAGTTTCTGCTATCACAGCGCCCCCTAGTGGTAGAAAGGTAATTAGTATCAACCATGGCGAATTCTACTGGACATTGTGTGCCATCCATCGAATTTTTTGTAAATTTTTAAGCATGTTTAAATCACGTCCGGGTCACCAATATAGCAAGCGCGAATGAACCAGCGTAACTTAGTGTCTACCAAAAAGTACTTCAAGGTAGAGTTGGGTTACACTGGTATTTATACTACCCCTTTGTAAGTTAAGTTGTGGAGTGGTAGCTAAGCTCGCTACAGGGGTTATGCGTCCATTGCAGACCGAGATTGCAGGGGTTGTGTCCACGAGGTAGACGTACACTGACATAGGTCAGTTATATATAAAAATAAAATGTGCAATGTCACAGCCCTGAAGCAGTATGAAGCCCAAATAAATCCCTCGGTAAATAATTAAAAACAGAGAGGCTGATTTCTTTTCAAAACTATCAACAGTAGAATTATAAGACCATCAAAAACTTAGACACATAATATCGATACATGTATAAAAAATCATGAACGTTAAAATATCGAATCGAGAAAGGTGCTTGAACTGTCGGGGAGATTTAAATGCTTACTCAGGAATATCTTTGGCATCGCTTTAAGCGCGCGTCAGCGGATGAAATTTCCACATCTTAGGTTGAAGGCTCTGAAAAATCAATCTTTGAGATTGCATTATCTTTCTATGCCAAATTAACAACTTTCGAATGAACTTATACAAAAAATGTCAACATTTTAAATTATACCTTTTTTTTTATCTTAAGAAGACACGACACGATGAACAATTAGAACTTTTTTTTTTTTTTTCATATTCACAACAAAATGTTTTAGTGTATCTTATTCCAATGCACGTTAAATATACACTACAAAATTAAAAAAAAAACAATACTTTCCTTCCCAATAATTAAATATTTCGGATTTTTATAAAAAAATATTGCAATATTTTCAAATTCTTACTCCATCTGCCAATTTTAATTTTTTCCAAATATTTTTTTGTGTTTACCTTTTATGTACTTACATTTTTGTGCATGGATTACATGTGCCATAGTTATTTATGTTTTTACAAATATTTTTGTAACAAACGCTGTGAAAAACAGCAAAAAACAATCATAATTTATTTCAGCAATTTTTGAAAAAATAATTATCCCTCCAAATCTTTCCACAAAGTTATAAGTTATCAAATGTAACATAATAAACAACAACAAAAAGTTTCAAATCTCTACATCACGTACAATGAAAGCCTTAACATTTTAAACACATTGTAATCATAAAAAGTAAAAAGACGAGAAAAGGCACTTTGAAGTTTTAACCTTTAACTGCTGTCATGGGTCTCACAGACCCCGAGTCATTTTTGACAGGTCGTTTCCACACCTTAAAGTGAATATTGTTCCCTGTCCTATTCAGTACCTTCCTACTACGTCCAACAGAAGCCACATTCCAAGACTGGTTTGGCTGCCCCAAATATTTCGTATTTCGCACTATCTGCATTTACCGCGTGGTCTCTTAGACTAATTCACAGCATTTGCGTTACCGTTCTTGTTGAATGAAATTGTCTAAGTTGGAGTAGAGAATTTTAGCAGAGAGCCTAAAATGGCAACGAACTTTACCAAAAAAACGACCTGTGTATCTTACACAAAAAGAAATTCAGGATATTGTTGATGATGGGTCATAAATAGAGTACTGGGACAGTGAAATTTCGTATAATATTATTGAAAGCGAACACGAAACGGAATTGGAAATTTTAAACAGATGACATTTCAAGTGCGTCTTCACAAGAATAATATTTCTACGGAAAAAATAATTTCAAATGGATTCCGTTAGAACACCAAAGCACAACATAGTTTTACAGTTTCCAGGGTAGAAACGTACTGCAAAATTAGGTCCGAAAACTGAGCCTGAAGAGACATGGAATCTACTTAACTTATATAGTAGTACAAAATGTATTTCTTGTTAGGAATTGAATTATCTAAATTTAAAATGTATAAATAATAATTATCTAAATAATCTTTCATTAATACATTATATTAACCAACTTTATACGCACGTTAGTGAGCGAGGTCTGAGAGACCCCTCCACACTAGTTACGAGACGGTTTGTGACACAGCAGTTAAGAGTTAAATGCTTTGGTTTCGGTCCTTATACTCGATAGAAAAACTTGAATACCTCGCTAAATAATGTACCCACAGCTATAAAATTTTGCGCAATTATTATTTAAAGTTGTATAATTAATAAATGATAGTAAAAAAGTTTTCAACATTCTGATCAATTTTATGTTAATGTGTCCCCTTAACCAAACTTCTGCAAGTTCCGTGCCAAGCTGTTATAAAAAACTAATAAAATTTTAAAAGACATTTTTACTTATTACTACGAATAGTGCATTTAAATATCACTAGCAAAAATCAAAGCAAGTTTTTCTCTAATAGTTTAAAGGTAGCAAAATTTTTAAATGCTACGCGATACTCTTGGCAAGCAAAATTGAATATTTTTATCTCCTTTCAAAGGGTCTTCTTTCCGTGGCAAAAAATTATGTTTCAAAACTGAACGTGGCATAGTTAAACATACGTCATCAGTCATCTTATACTATTTTTTTTCATCGAGAGTGGAGAGAGGAACGTTTTATTTTTATAACCCCCTGTATTAGAATTGATTTACTCAAGTATATTTTAAAATTATTTCTGCTCTTAGGTAAAGATAAATAGTATATCTTTCCAAGGAATTATTTTCTTATTTTTCTTATTAGAGGAATCAAATTTTTTTATAGATTGAATTTTTCCAAAGGATTTCTATTCCAATTAAATGGCCAATAGTATCTTTCCATATGATTCATGTTCTTAGGAAAGGATAAACAGCACAATTCCAAAGGATTCTTTTCTTATTTTAAGACCAATGGTTTATAGAATGGATTCTTATTATAATTAAATTACCAATAGAATCTCTCCAAAGAATTCCAATAAGAAAATTACAAATAGTATCTCCCTTCCACAAAAAAAAAATTATTTTCTAATTAAAAGACCAATAATATCTTTCCAAAGGATATTTTACTATTAAAAAGGACCAATAGTATCTCTTCAGTTTATTCTTTTCTAATTAAAGGCAAATAAAATCTCTCCAAAAAATTGTATAGAAAAAAGAATCTCTCCAAAAAATTATATTCAAATTAGAGTACCAATAAAACATCTCCAAAGGATTCTTTTCTAATTAAAGGGGGGCTAAAAAATATTTACAAATAATTCTATTTATAAGAAGGACCAATGTGATATTTCCAAATGTCGACGGAATCTATAGATTCTTCCAATCAATAGTTGCGGTATTCATTAGTTAAAGTGCTGTAGGGTAAAAGCGGTGTTACACACCTCGAGAATCTCATGACCTTCAGATGGTTGATAAAAAGAAAATTCAAAAAGTATCGACAGGATTGATTTTGTTGACTTACAAAGTGACCTTCGAATTTAATTTATATCTTCTAGTTATAATGAAATATTTTCTATAACAGACAAATGGTCTGTAATAAATGTATTAAGAATACATTTGTAGTTACAAACAGTGTTGCAAAGTTCCATTTAAAAATCTAATTACTTAATCCAAAGGGATTGTTGTTCCGATAGCTCTATAGTGAACTGTATTTTAATGAACAAAATTCGTTACAACAAAAACCATATTTATTGACACCAAACATAACAAGGTTGTGAATGGAACTACTTTCATTAAGGCTAAGGAAGCCTGGCTCTCGTTAAGGCTAAGGAAGCCTCGTTTTCATTAGGTCTAAGAGAGCACCTCTCTCCCCGCGCCCACACAGCGTCCTTTACTATATATGGGAGATTTAACAGGGATCATCTGAACAGACAAATCCTTCATAGAACAACCAGACTGCAAAACAATACAAAACAGTAACGCAGTGTGAAATAATCTGAAAAAACTAACTCACAAAATGAAAACTCGGAAAACAGCAAAAATGGAAAACAATACAAATCTGTAACGTAATACGAAACAATCGGAAAAGATTGAAAGAAATATATTGAAAGAAATAGCTATAAGACACCAAACCTCGTTTCATCCAACTAATTACCAGTCAAACAGTTTTGGAAAACAGTTGCCAATCAGAAAAATGATAGGAGGAAAAAACAGGGAAAAGAATAAGTAGCTCAATAGATAATACAGATCGGAGTGTCGATAATATAGCTCATAGCAAAAATTAGTAAATGACATAAACGATTTAGAAAAAGAGATTAAATTATATTTATTAATGGTATATTTATAATGTTAATATTAATTTTTATGTTTGTAATAGGGATAAATTAAGGAGCATCTGCGTTCTCTGTCCCTTTTGGTGGCAACGGTGTTGGCGCGTGTTTCGAAGCAGTTTTTTTTGTCGCCATAGAAATAATTTTTTTTTTTTTAAGTTTTTTTTTTTACAACGTAAAATAATATTCTTTAAAGGAAAATTTATTAACGTGAGAAAACGTAACAGTTTTTAAAAAAAACACAAAAAGGTATTTTCAAACACAAAAAGGTCGAAGATTTTCAAAAGAAAATATCAAGAAACGATACAACCTGATGCTGTAAGCTTGAATTCTTACAATTTACATGAAACGGAAAATAATTGGGGAAAATTTTTTGAAAGAACCAAGGAAATCAAAAGATAATTTAACAGATATGAAATAATTTTCTAGAATATTCAAAATGGAAATTTAAACTTTCCGCTTGCGGAGGTTGCCATAAAAACGGAATAACCGTAATAAAGATGTGCCTTCCCATGCCATTACTCGATTGTAAATGGGCGAAAAATAACCCTCCAATAGCGTTGCCACCAAACGGGGCAGAAAATGCAGCTGTACCTAAATTGAAATGAATGTAACTGAATTCAGTTTGGATTATTCTTGGCGTGTTTCAATAAAAAGACTACAAAAGTAAAATGTCATCTTTTTTTTTTCTTACCTGCCTATAGACGAAAAATTCCCTGACTAGATTTTAAAAAATAGCGTTTCCGGTGCCCTTTGTGTGAGTCACCAGGTAGAGAAGAAAACTATGAAATTCATTTAAAAATCTTCTAGATTGAATTTTAAAATTCGCCGCGACCCAAAAATTGCAAAAAATTGGGACTACCTGTGTCCCAAATCTCATTGCTGTAAGTGCCATAGAATCGTTAGGATTTTGCGGCAAACAGACAGACAAACACTTCTTTTTATACTAGTAGAGATACAAATCTACACCGTTTGACACATCCACACCCAATTGGGTACACTTACACTTAAGAACACTGCGAAAAACATAGGCGATTTCTTTCTTGTCTTCAGACCCATCTGTAGCACACAAGTAGTCCTAAAAGTGTCCCTCGAAGCCCCAATTTTAAAATTTAAAGTAGTTTGTTTTTCTGCAATAGATGGTCATGGATAAGGAAACACGTTCTACAGGGTTTGTGTATGACTTAACATAGGGAAAAGTCGCGGTCAAATTTTAGCTGTAGTGGTCATTATTTGAAACCATAGCAACGCCGCCGGGTTATTCAGCTAGTTGTAAATAAAACTCACTAATGAATAAGTCAGTAAATTTTAAAATAGGAGTACATGAAACAATTTGTTTTGTTTAAATACCAAGTTTAACTTTCATCCATTTTTGTCTTGAATTGAAAATGCTACTTAAAAATTGATCTTTAATTAGTCCAATTTATGATTCTCGTTGCATAGTAGAAAAATTATAATTACACTATGCACTTGAATAATTTTAAATTCTATTCAGTTTTTATAGTAGTTAGAATTAATTCATAGTACACGATTTTATTTAACATTTCCAAAACCATTAAACATGTTGGCGTGGTGTGGAAGTTTAGAGAGTGAGGTGCCAGCTCAGGTGTTCACCTCATCATCAACCGTGGTTCAAAATTGCGTGGTGCTGTCCTAAAATCTTTCCGATGGGGATAGATCCCTGACCGTCGTCAATAGCCCGTTGTGTTGCTCCAGTGCGACGTTAATTAAAATACCTACCTACTCGAAAACATCAAAACTTTGAACGCGTTTTTGTAGAAACGTAAGTTTTAGATTCGTGCCTTTGGCGTGAGAGTAACGATTTGATTAACTAATATGTAGAATAATATATTGAAGTTTTCCGCCTAATCGGTCGAACGGTTGGAGTGCTGTTTTCCGGGGAAAAAAGTTATTGGTTCGTATCCTCGTTTACGATATCTTTTTTTCGTAATCTCTTTATTTAGGAGTGTATAGGTGGCTGTATAGTGTATAGGTGGCTGGTGCACCTTGAATCTTTCGTGACCGAAAGTCTTCACGTTATGTTGGTGTGGATTAAGTTTGGTATTTTTAGTTAACGTCGTACTAGAGCAATACAACGGGCTATTGTCGACGGTCCAGGATCAGTCCCTTGAGGGAAAGATTCGAGGACAACACCTCGTCATTTCGAACCAAGGTCAGATGACGAAGCAACACCTGAGCTGGCACCTCACTCTCCAAACTTCCACACCAACCCAACGTGAGGACTTTCGGCCACGACAGATTTAAGGTGCACCAGCCGCCTCTACACCATACGCATACAAACATCCATGCCCGGTCCCGGATTCGAACCAGGAACCTTCCGATCTAGAGGCTAACACCTTAACCACTATACCGGTTGGTCGGCTCATGTAATATGAATGTTATAAAAATAAATTCTAGCAACTAGAGTAACTACACTCATGTCCATAAATTAAGGATAATTCAGAATCACGCGGAAATCGAATTCTAAAGTAAACATTTCACCTGTAGAATTATTGCACACATCTTCAAGACTAATATCCAAATTACAGGAAGCCCTCAGATGACGCCGATAGTACGTCACAATGACTAGAGTGTGAGAGAGGTGTATATAAGGAATGGTAGCAAAGAAGTAAAATTGTTCACAAGCGTTCTGTAAGCCACTTAGTGCACAACCGAATAGTTATGGCACAGAGGACGCATGTTTGATGATTTTTTTACGCGGTAGAATTATCGGCCGCCTGGAATATGGGCGTACTCAGACGGAAGTTTCAGTAGAACTTGGAATCGCCCAAAGTGTCATCTCTAGGCTTTGGCAACGATTTCAAAATGATGGAAATGTCAGTAGACGTACAGTACAGGTCACCCCCGAGTTACGACGCCGAATCACGACCTGCATTTGGCAGAAACTGCAAAAAATAGCAGACGGTGCACAAAGTTTAGCCACGGAAGTCTTTGTATGAATGATGTACCAACAACTATAATATACTTCACACTAAGCATTACGCTATATTTGTGTGTATTAAATCTCTTTAAGAAAACTTGCTAGAGAACAGGTGAATTATTAAGAAAATTAAAGAATCAAAGTGAGCACCTTTTGTCAAAGGAAGTAGAGCGTTAAAAAGACATTTATAATTTTTTTTCCCTCTACTTGTATTAGAGAGAGGGGCTTAGTTTGTAAGAAATAAACACAATTACCTCCCGAAAACTCAAAATTAAAGCTTTTGGGAAAACAGAGAGAAAGCAAAAGAATACAAAACAGTAATTAAATACGAGTTGAATTTATCGGGGAAAACTCAAAATGAAAACTTTCGGGAAACAGCGAAAATGCCAAATTGTAACACAGTATGAAATAATCGGAGAAAACTAAAACAAATTGGGGAAAGCAGAGAGAATGTAAAAGAATACAAAACAGTAATTAAATATGAAATTATCGGAGAAAACTTAAAATGAAAATGTTTGGAAAACAGCGAAAAAGGAAAAAATACCAAACCGTAATACAACATGAAGCAATCGCATAAATTGAAAGAAATGTAATAATGAGACACCCCCCTAACAGTCTCCAATCAGAAAAGACACAGGTGGAAAAAGAAATTCCAAAATGTGGAAAACGATTAATCTAAAGTATAGTTCATAGAGAAAATTAGGAGGTAAAATATTTTTTTTTAATTTCAATTTCTGTGTTTGTAATAGGGGATAAATTAAAAGAAATTTTTGAATATATCAAGAGACAGTGAAAACAGGATTTCATCTATAATTTTTTTTCACTTTTACGTTTTCTCTAAAAAATTGAAATTAACTTATATTCTAAGTAAAATTTAAAACTTACTTATTTTTCAAAATGGAATTTTCCATGAAAAAAATCTAAGATATAAAACGCAATGGTAAGAAAGAGGTTGGTGCAATTCTAGTTTGTTATTAGAAATCGAAGAAAAGATCAATCTATCCCAAACCTACGAAATCATTAAAGATCGAGCACAACACCACGTCGTTTTGAACAATGAGCCGATGACGAGGTGAACAGCTGAACTGTCACCGCCTCTCTCCAAACTTCCACACCATACCAAATTGAGGACATTTGAGGCACCACACCATACCAAATTGAGGACATAATATGAATGTTATAAAAATAAATTCTAGCAGCTAGAGTAACTACACTCATGTCCATAAATGAAGGATAATTCAGAATCACGCGGAAATCGAATTCTAAAGTAAAAATTTCACCTGTAGAATTATCGCACACGTCTTCAAGAATAATATCCAAATTACAGGAAGCCATCAGATGACGCCGATAGTACGTCATAATGACTAGAGTGTGAGAGAGGTGTATATAAGGAATGGTAGCAAAGAAGTAAAATTGTGATTTAACACCCCACAAAGACCCCATGACAAATTTAACACCCCACAAAGACCCCACGTACACGACAGTCTTTGGTTGGATTGTTTCGAATTCGGTAGCTAATCCGCGACACTTCTAAATGAGTTACCGTGGCCCTTAATTGACAATTGATTCGCAAAAGAAACCAGGCAGAATGAAATAAGTTTCTGTTCATTTATTCTATTTCATTGGTCTGTCATCTAAGGAGAATTTAAACCCACTCTTTTAGTGCTGCCATCTTGCGGAAATTATTATAATCACAACTATTAAACATATCCACAAATACATTTTAAGGAAAACAAATGTTTCGTGAGAATTAGCGTCAAATACGAAGCATAAGCATGGTTAATGGAACATTAGCAGGTTTTCTATTCCTCTACCACCCAACACGGTCGGCATCCTAAGAGAACTGCGACGTTTTATGGACAACAGAAAGTTGGAGCGAACAGGCAGTCTTCGCATGACAAACAAGTACAACTACGCTCGACAATTTCAAGTACAATATACAAATGTTTTAAGACTGTAAGTTATTTTAATTTTTATACTCTGTTAATATTCTTTATATTTCTAAAATATATAGTGTATCAGTTCTCACTTCAAATGAAAGTCAAATTCGTTTTAAGCAAGTATAAGATGTGAAGGGATGAAAATATTTTGGACGTGAAGGGAAAAGACAAATTACTGTGTGTGATCCAAGAAAATTAAAATCTAAAAAATAAAAACTTAAATCAAAATTGCCAACTACATGGTTGTTAAAAATTTGATATTTTTAAGAGGGTTTCCAAATTCAGTTAATAACCTAAATATATTAGCTCCCAAGTAAAAAAAAAATGCTAATTCTAAAGTATTCCTTTCTTGTAGAGAGAAAAGAGCAGGTCCAGACATTGACTTTTATATGTAAGAATTTTGTTATTACTGTAAATTTCATTGTTACACCTAAATAAATAATCAAAACCTGCAGTTTCTTCAGTTGGGATAACGGAAAGAATCCGGGAAGAAACTTTATTAACTTCGCTTTAGAACAACACAGCGGGTTATTAACGATGGTCCGGGATCAATCCAGAAGAGAAAGATCTAGCGACAACGCCTCGTAATTTTGAACCAAGATCACATAACGAGGGAACCTAAGCTGTCATCCCATTTTCTGAACTTCTACACTACACCAACGTGAGGACATTTAGTGCCACATACGATTTAATGTGCACCAGTACCCGTGTATACAGAATCGAGTTTGAACTCGTAAATATCCGTAAGCTAATCCGCTATTGTTCTACCTGAATGATTTTTCTATTAGGGGATTGATCCCGATACGTCGTCACATCCGGTATATGTACAGGAAACGCATCCGCCGCAGAAAGAGTATCGCCATCTATATTTAGCATGACAGAAATTGTCTTTTATATTTATAGAGTAGATTTATATTTTTTCCTTTTAAAATAATAGAAGTTATGCAAGTAACCCTGCAGTTAAAGTTTATGCTATTTTTAAGCTCTTGGGTTGCATTTTAATTTGTTTTTAAAAGATTTTGTATGTCTTAACTTTGGCAGCAACTCGTTGGAGAAAAACAAAACACAAAAATGGCAGCCTCCAGCACGAGCGGCGAAATGTTGAAAAGAAAATCTGAAGAAACCTCTCCGCCGCCAAAGAAAATTATTCGTAAGTAATGATAATTTTTACTGAAAGAAAAAATCGATTTCTCTGAATTGCATTAACATTTCATGTTCAGTTGATTTCCATATACAAATATGTGAGCTAAAATAAACAGTTGCTTAACATTAATTACGTAAATTCCTTAGGTCATACGATAATGTTTTAGTATATCTGGTGTGCACCAAAGTTTTTCATGTTGTTTTTTGCCACGAATGCTCAGGAATTTGTAAATTTTTTAAATGGATCTTAAAGTGGTGACCTCTCGTGACCATATCTCCTTTCACAAACGTGAGGTACTCTTGTGAACTTTTCTTTTCCCATGAAGTTTGCTGTCCTTACTAAACTTATGATTCGCTCTTCGGAGTACCCAAGCTATCTTCTGCTTTTATCCCACTACTCTATTCATTCTCTATTTTCCCTTTTACGACATTTTTTACTTAACGTCTTGTGTTTGTCGATGTTTTACTGGCTTTGTTTTTCATTATTCAGCATATTCTGATCCTACAGTCAATCCTGTTACTACTTTTAATGAAATTTTATATTATATGCTAAAAGTGAAAATTAAGAACTTTGGCAAGTGGTCAGTGGCTACTGAATTCGTTTCATTCAAGAGTTCACATATTTTGTAGAATACACACATTATATATTTTTGTTTGTAATTCCAGACTTTTTTCTTTCTTTTTTAAAAATTTATTTTACAGTCCTCACAAAGAAAGAAAATCGCAAAAGTGGAAGTTCCACCATATATAAACTAATGTTTTTAAGAAAGTGTGGGTCTGTAGCAAAATTTTTCCAGTCTCCATATTGAAACATTCGGTGGCGACCGTTAATTTTCACCTTTATTATATGCCCATGTAGATGGAAAGTCCATTTTTGATGTTCTGTTTGTAGGCCATTTTACGATATTTTTTAGAGCATTGAGAGTTTGGTAATTATATTCACTATGGTGCTGGGTTTCGATTCTATTTTACCGAAACATTCCCAGTCACAAGCGTTGCATATGACTTATCTCTTAGTTTTTGATGCCATAAATGACCTTGCTCTACCCTTTAAATTACGCAAAAAAAAAAAATTATCAGCGGTCTATTGACTCCAGAAAGATAGGTTAGTTATCGTTGTAGATAGTCGTTCACAGTGGAAACAGAGTGCTGTGACTCTGATCTTCTAATTAATAAAATACATAAAAGGCCTACAATTTGGAATATGGAGTGTCATGATTATAAATACAATTTTGAAAAAGTCATCTTGTTAAGTTACTGTAGAAAGCTTTTTAAAACTGAGAGACAACAAAGAAATATTGGGTAAATTCTTTATTGTATTTTATTTTTAATATTTAATAACATTTATACTATTTTATTTTGACATGATACTTAACCTTCATTCACAAAGTAATCGGCATATTTCTCTTGCAGTTTTAGCTGACATGTTTCCCTGTGGTATATTTTCTGTGCCAAAGTTTGTAAATGGAGCTTTGTAAATAATATCTTCATATTGATACCCTTCTCGTGATCTTACGTAATTGGAACATAACAGGCCCCGATTATAGTTTCAGCTGTATTAATTTTAATACTCAATGGCCTGTGAAATATTCACCATCATTTCATCGATAGTTGAAAACTCTCTTGGTGTATGTTAAAGATTTTCCACCATAAGTGTGCATGACATTTTCCAAAATTCCAAAAGCTTCATCTCCTGTTAGTACACGAGGCAAAAATGTGGTATCAACTTTGGATTTCGAATTTTTAAAGTGCATTCTATAAGTTTTCTATATTATAAAAACTCTTGGAAAACAGCTGAGTCACTGCTTATCCATATGCTCCAATGTCAACTTAGAGAAAACTATAGTTTGCATCACATACAGCTAACAACGTGATAGAAAAGTAATTCTTGTAGTTGTAATACAAATAGCCTGTATTAGGAGGTTGTATAATTCTAATGTTCTTTCCGTCAATTGCACCAATGCAATTTGGAAAATTAGCATATTTTTTAAATCCTTCTGAAATTTGTCATTTCTGGCATCATACTGATTGGTAAGCTCAATTGTTTAATTAAAGTTGATAGTAGACTTGCCGACCCTGTAACTAGTGCCAATCATCAAAGAGGCAACTAGATACCAAATACCTGAAAAGAAATTTTTTTTTAAATGACAGTGCTTCTTCTTGTAAGCTCTTTCAAACAGTAGCACGAATTTTTTTTAACTTACTAATTTTTTTGCTGTATTTTTACCTAATCAATTTATTCCTATTAATATATTTTAGAGTGAAATATCTTCATTAAACAAAATGCAAATATATTAATTAGTTTAAAAAGGACGTTTTCAAAACAACATTTTCATTTGTCTTGCAGAATCGTCTGTGTTGCGATGCAAAAAGAATCCCATTCTGTAAAGTTCAATTTAATTTTAATGTGTCAAATACATTTCTTTTTTGGTTATCCACTGTGCTTCTAGAAAATTTTCAATGTGATAAGTTCTCTGAAACAGCTATTTGGCCAAGTGGGCTGGGGTTTTCCGTTTGAAAACTTAATAAACTACAATAAAACATACATATCAGATATTGTAATGGGTTGTTTTGGGTATCATTTTCCAGAACAATTTTCAGAGTTTCAGGTTCGTAATTGCAAAAGAAGTGGAAAAGCCTCAAGGATAACTGATTTATAAAAAAGTTGAAAGAACAGAGGAATCTTCTCACATGATCATGAAAAATTCCTACATATGCTTCACTTGATTACTATTTTTGTTAAAAGTCTGTCTTTAACAAAAAAACAACCAGCAGCTTTGATGAAAGACAACAGAAATCGATGCACAAGAAAACAATGACTAAGTTTTGAAAGAACCAGGTATCCCTATAGAAACTGTCAAAAAAAAAAATTTTGATTCTGTGGATCAGAATTTTTTTGATATTTTAACGAAACGTGACTACAATAGAAAAAAGAATAAGAACAAAATAATCAACATGTTGATAAACTATTTTGTATTTCTTTATACAAAAAAAGAACTTTGGAAAGTACCTAACTTTTTAAATGAAAATTGAAGTACTACAGATTATTCAAAGAGCACAAGGTTTTCATAGTTCCATACTCAAAGAGCACAAGATTTTCATAGTCCCATACAGCTATGCATAAATGTGCAGGGCTCCTAACACGTCACCTTTTTATTTTTTGTCCCCTTTTTGACAATTTGTCACCTTTTCAGGGGTTTTAAGTTCTTAAATTTTATTTAGAGAAGAAAAAAATGTTTGATGCACAGTAAAAAAAATTCATTTTCTCTAAAAAAAAAACAGGGTTTGTACGAATTCAATTTTGAAATGCGCTACATTCCACTGCAAGAATGGATTCAAAAGCGTACCATTTCAATTTTAAAAGGATACTTCACATTGCCCGCGGTGTATTAGCTGCAAGTTCTGAAAATTTTCCCACAGGAAAAGGCTTATCAGTAAAACGAAGCAGGGAAGTTTAAGGGAAGCAGGGCCATCTGC
Source organism: Metellina segmentata (assembly GCA_947359465.1). Taxonomy (NCBI): domain Eukaryota; kingdom Metazoa; phylum Arthropoda; class Arachnida; order Araneae; family Tetragnathidae; genus Metellina; species Metellina segmentata. The sequence goes on along the minus strand of OX375877.1, from coordinate 3,603,955 downwards.
ATGTACCACCCCTCTTCCCTAATTACCTAACTTGAGTGACATTTACGACTAACGTTTTCTTTTCATAGTATTGTGTGGCGTATCATTTGGCACAAGATAGATATCACTGGACAACAGGGTCGAACAATAGGAGTAACCCTCTAGGAGGTCAGACGTTGACAGCGTGCAAATGGTGATCCATGCCAGTGGTCACTTAAAAGGGGGGATAACATCCTCCATACACAGATCTGAGGGCGGTCTCAACAGACCCATTTTATTTTCGGATTCTGGAATAAGACGAGAATGGAGAGGCTAAGAGACCGGACGGATCAAGCTGATATTAACTCAACCAGGAGGAGAGGTAATATGTTTAGTACCTTTGTCATCACATGTTGCAGTTTCTATTGTGGGTCTGATTATGTCTAGAAGGTGTAGATACGTAGTAGATACGTACCCTGAAAGGACGGTGGAATCTTCAATATGTATGATAATTTACACTCGAAGGTGTCTTCGATGAAGTTTTTAATGGGATAGGTCATCAACCTCTTACACATTCCAAGTGCTCGAAGCTCCCCATCGAGAACCCCGACATTCCTGTCTACGGAACGGAGGCTATTCACACGCTACTCTCTTTGTGGCACAGAAATGAGGGCATAGAAATGTTAATGAACTTCAGTCGTTTTTTCAAGAGTTTGAGATCTGAAAGATTCCAAACCCCTCCGTTACCAGAGAATGCAAACATTTTGTCCGTCTTTGTATCCAGAGGGTTAAATATTGAAGGAGCATTGCAAATATATTAAAAATCATTATCTGTTATCATCGAAGTTGATTATTACAAATTCTTAAGTTTTTTTAGTGAAAGTCAATTTTTAAAAAGATTAATGACTCATTACTTTATTCCCTGAAAAAAAGAACTAACTAACATTGAGACATGTAATATTCACACAATACATAATGCTTTTCTCAAAGGTCTAAAAGAGTTAGTGGAAGATGTGTCTGAACTAGTTTTTGGTATTCACAGATTTTTTAATCAATGGCCTAAGCGTTGGTCAACATACAAACAAATTTAAGAAGACGAAACTTCCCACTCACCATTTCATCAAGCCATTGTTCAAGCAGGTGGCTAAGCCTAAAGCTAGTTGCTGAAAGGTTGCTTAAACATTGATTTGCAGAGCGAAAGTATTTCCTTCACTACATTCCAATAAAGAAGCCAAACATGATACAAAGTTGAAAATTTGTTGTTGAAAATTTGAGTTTTAAATTTGAGAACATCACTGAATGCATTACATTACACTCTTTCTTATGGTACAATTATTTTAAAAATTGGTTCATAAATAAATTTGATGCAATCAAAAGTTGGTCACACATATTTCGTATTTTTTAGTTCGCATAGCAGGTTCTGCACGCAGTTGTGGGTTGTATTTTTGATTATCGGGTTTGCCAGATATTAAATTTATCGTAGCAACAATTGCCATAAGGGTCATTCTTGTGAAATAGGAAAAATTGGCTTCTTAAAATTTTTTCAATCGAAGGTTTTTAAAACTTTATTTTTTTGGCCTAATAATTTTCTACTATGTTCATTAAGTAAATTAAAAATATCAGCAATCTAAATTATTAACATTTTGTTAAGGAAAAAAATATTTCAAAATATTGGAAGGCAGGACAATGACGAACCTGCCAGGACAATGATGAAAATAGAAAAAAATACATAAATTTCTTGTTGAACATTTCATATGACCATGTATTTTTAATTCAGCTGATTAAGTACATAAATAAAATTACTAGGAACATGACACTTCAGGAAATTATGGATTCCCGAATATTTAAGTATTATTAGAAAGTAGGAACATTGTGGATAGCTATTACTGCAACTTTTATGCTTTTTTAACAGATTATGTGTTTTGCTGTGTGGTGTTAAATTACTGCAATCAATTCTCAGCTATTTTTGATCTGTAGTATTTCTTTTTGTATTTTTCCATTTGCCTTGTATATTTTTTAAATTTTTCTTCCAGTTTCTTTATACGAATGTAGGTCTCTGCTCTATCTCTTCTAACTTTTTTCATTAACTTTTTTTCTTAACATTATCATCTCTTGTGTCTGGGTTTGAAGAACCTGAAAGTTGAATATCTATACCACTTTCACTTGGTTTGGGTAGCCAATTCTATCGGATAACAATTTCTAGTTCAAGCGATAGAGTTTTGAATTTTCTTTCCTATTTTTATAATTCCCCTTTTCTGCCTCAAACTCATTTTAGCTATAGGCTTTACCACTCATTTCTTCTTTTGGTTAACATATATTTCACATGCCTCTTCAATTTATCTTGTATCAAACGTTATGGAATTTTTTTTAATATGCTCCTGACGACGTTTCTCAGCTAACCTTTTCTTTAACAACCTTTCCTCATATGTTTGTTTCTTTTTACCACTCATATCTGTCCATATATTGTTTACAACTTATAAAAAAGAGCATGTGATAACGGATATTTAGTAATATCTAGACATTTTTAGGTGCAATGACAAAAACATTATGTTTTAAATAAAAGAAACAAATAAGTTTCAAAATTTCAAGCCCATTATAAGGTATTTTACTATTAAAAAAATTACAATGGATAATAAATAATCAAAAGTTAATAGTTGTAAGTAAAGAATATATTTGTCTTCAGTTAATAATTTAAATATTTATAAAATACTGAACATAAAACATCATTTTCCTGTCTTGACATCATTGACTTGGTATGTTAAAGGCAGGACAATGATGGCCAGGATAATGATGAAATAGGCTTGTTCAGGGCTTAATGGATGAACAATTAAAAATTTCAGTTTGAATTTCACACACATTTAAGAAATATCTTTTATACACTTGATAATAAAAAAAATTAAAAATGTACTACAAACATTTAATTTTTATCATGGCCAGGAAAATGATCTTCAATTTACATAAACCTTGAACTCTGAACTTGTATGTGCTGACCAAAAAAAAAGTTGATAACTTTTCAAAATTGCAGTTATTTATTTAAATAACCTCAACCCCCAGATTACTTGAAAAGTATTCTTCTAACTCAGTGCTGTCATCTATTAATTGCCCACATAATGATATCTGAGATGCCAGGAAAATGATGATATTACTTGGGACAATAGTTATTGAAGTTACTTTTGGAAATTTTTGCAATATTATTTCCATTATTGTAACTAATAACCTTTCAAATGTATAAAGAAGCAGAAGAAATTATTTACAAGAATATATAAATAAATATTAAAACCCTAATGAATGAAGAAATTGTAAAATTTCACTCAGGGACATGCCAGGACAATGATATTTGATATTTTAAAGTTTTAAAAATGTATAAAATAAAAAAATATGTCATTAATTTTCTAATTCTGTAGATTATAAAAGTGATCCTAAACTATTCTTGAAAGTTGACAAAATCTTCAGAGTGATAGAATTCTATAAATTTTGAAGGGACATGAATTTTGCCTATTTTGCAAGAATGACCCATAAATATTATTTCTTTTTAATTGGCGAGGAAAAGGGCTCGCTTTTTTCACTTTGTTCTCAGAAGGTTTACAGAGAAAGTACGAAGTACAGAACGTAAAGTTAGGAGATTAACACAGATTACTTAAAATTGTACAGGGAACAAGATGCAGAAGGTATTTTACTGATGCGGCTGTTAGTTTAGGGTGCATTAAGTGTTAAAGTAAAAAAGAGTGAAATCACTTGCAAAAGTATTGGTTTGCTTCGCAACCCAAACGGGATTACGTGGCAATCCCTGGGGGGTCTGTGAGCAGAGGGAGAAGCCCTCGCTGTGACGTCATGGACCAGAAAGTCAAATCAGGATTATACGAATTATTCAGATAGTTTCGCTGTCCAGGAGATGCACTCTGCGAAAGTAATGTTGGTTTGCGAAGCAACCAATGTAAGTAATGGGATTGCGTAGCAATCCCCGGGGGTTGGCGAGTATAAGCGAACAGGGGGCGGACCCTCCTAGTAAGATATAAAACATGAGGCACAAGAAAAATTAGAGAAGGACAGGAAAGAAAAAGATAGACTGGGAGCAGAGAAAAAAATATTTAAAGCAGCTGGCAAAGAACAGAAAGGTGATAGAAGAAGACGAACGAAAACTTAAAATGCTTGCGTAAGGAAGAGAATGAGATATTGGACAGTGCTTCAAAATTATTAAAGGAAGCCAACGATAGGCTCAAGAAGGCGATGAAAAATAAAGTTTTTAAGGAAGCAGCACTTGCTCAGGCAATGATTGAATTAGCGGCAAAAGTCTCAGATGATGCTGGTCAGCAAAGACAGACTTTAAAAAATACACATTCTTCTATTGAGAAGAAAAAGACAAAAATTATTTCAGACTTTTTCAACAAAAAATGAGACGTAATCTTTCAAAGAAAAGGAAGAAATTCTTGAAGCAGTGTCAAAAATGAACAAAATAAAAAATCATCATTACGATTTTTTTATTTTTATGTTAATATATTTAAAATGATTTACTTTTTAAATGAAGAAAATGGAAATATCCTTCCAGAGAAAGGAAAGGCTAGGGGAGGATCTTTTTATTTTCTATCTTTATACTTGAATATAGTTAGCATTATTGTTATTTATCACTTTTTTTTTGCTCGATTAGTCACTTTTTGTCACCTTTTTCTGCTTGATCAGTCACTTTTTGTCACCTTTTTCTGCTTGATTAGTCACTTTTGTCACCTTTTTAGACCTTTAAACCTGTTATGAGCCCTGTAATACATTTAAAACGATGTACTTTTTAAATGAAGAAAATGAAAATATCCTTCCAAAGAAAGAAAAAGAAAGGCTAGTGGAGGATCTTTTTATTTTCTATCTTTATACTTGAATATAGTTAGCATTGTTGTTATGTGTCACTTTTTTTTTGGTCGATTAGTCACTTTTTGTCACCTTTTTCTGCTTGATTAGTCACTTTTTGTCACCTTTTTGGTTAAATTAGTCACCTTTTTAGACCTTTAAACCTGTTAGGAGCCCTGAATGTGTGAATCATTTAACCCACATGCTTATCCAAACAATCAGAGCAATTTAGGTTACATGTCTGCTTTACCATCTACAGAGTCGATACTACCACCAGCATTTACTTCAATAACATCTTTGACAATTCTAATATATGCATCATCTAATGCAGTGGTCCCCAACCCCCGGGCCGCGGACCGGTACCAGTCCGTGGATCAAATGGTACCGGGCTGCCCTAGGAACATTAAATTATTTCCATTTTATTTACTATGGTGTATTTCTCTTGGTTCTTATCTATGAAAAGTCCACTCAAATTAGGAGGCGTTAAATCAGAACTTGAAATTTGTTCAATTATGATTTCTGAATTCTGTATGTCTCTATTTTCCAATTTTGACAAATGTGACGACTGTTTTCAAGTTGATAGACAAAGTAGCTGCATTTAAGGCCAAACTGAAGTTGCGGGGACGGCGCGTGAACAGAGGCCTTTTTTGGACATGTTTCAGACATTAACGGGAATTTTAGGCGAGACTGAGCCTAAATATTCATTTTCCTAGTTGGTGCACGATCACCTGTCTTTGCTTTTAAAAGAGTTCGAGCGCTTCGTGGGTATTTTGTGGTTGAGAAGCCACAAAATACCCACGAACTAGTAAGGAATGGATCCGCAACCCATTTGTCAACAAATGAGGTGAATCTAGCATGTCTGTCCAAGAAGATCAACTGCTGGAGATTGCAAATGAAGGCGGCCTTAAAACTACGTCCAAGACAATAACTCTTCTGGTGTTCTGGATTAAAGTCATGGCGGAATACCCTGAGATTGCCACCACAGCATTTAAATCCCTATTGCCATTTCCGACAACCTATCTGTGTGAAGCGGGGTTTTCTGCAGTGACAGCAACCAAAACAAAACAACAGAATAAACTGGACATAAGCAACACACTTCGGGTGTCTTTTTGGTGAAACTGTATTTTATTTTGAAGGCATGTTTAAATACAATTAAATTAAAATTATTAAATCAAAACAATCTAAAATATAAACAATCAACGTCTTTCCCCCCCCCCCCCCCAGCGGGCCGCTTTAAAATTATCAAACGTCGATCCAGACCGCAGCGATAAAAAGGTTGGGGAGCACTGATCTAATGGACTTTCTTCACCACTGATAAATGTTACTGGACCATTCCTTTCGCCAACTAACAGCTCCATGTCACACCACAATACTGAAGTGATGGAGATCTTCGATTAATTTCCTAATCAGCTCACAAAATTTCATTTTTGTTTATTGTAATTAGGCTTGTATAGTGCCAACAGTGTTTTTATGTTGTAATAACTTAAATTGAATCTTGTAGTGTCACATTACAATTTACGGTGTAATTGAAGAAAACTTTTTTTCACAGAACTTGCATTTGATTGTTTCAAAAGTTTTTCTGTAATTCATTAAAAAAATTTCACAAAATTGTGAATTAAATTTTATTTCTTACTAACATTTGACTTTTTAAAAAGTTATGTGCATTTTAATATATTTAATAGTAATCAGTAAAATTTTATTTAGATTTTTAAAAAGGAACTATTTAAGTGAGACTAAATTCTACAGTTTTCTTAAGTAGATATAAAAAAAATCTCTCTCTCACACACTAATTTTCAGAGTTCTCTCATAAGAATAAAAGCATAAACATTCAGAAAAAATTAATTTTGAGAAAAACAATTTGAAAGTTTAACTGTTGAAAATATGCTTACAAATTACGTACACTATAATAATTAATATACAGTGTGTGATGTGATCCTTATATATTATACTTCTGTATTTCGATGCTGTATCATCAAAACAATTCACTATTTGTTTAAACTGAGAAGTATAAAAAATATGCCTATGTACTTGAAGAAAATTAAGTTTTAGAGAAAACACAAAAATGTAATTTGAGGTCAGAAGTGCAAATATTGTTTGCAAGTAATACAATGGGAAAATACACGTATTGGTCTAAAAATAAATTTCTTAGTTTAAGGTGAAAAAAAGTCATCTTTGTTTAAAAAGGTATATTTAAAAATTATGTAAATTACTTAAAATGGAATTGGAAAAATAAAAACTTATTTGAAACGAAAGTACAGTTCCATAAATCTGGAAGACCTGATAACACAGGGCCTTTGTTATTCATTTTTTCGACTTGTATTTCACAATTAAAGGAAACAGTAATTCGGAATTTTCTTCTATTGTAATATAGCATCGCTGGCTTGGAAATCGTGGCTTTTTACAAAATTTGAATAAGTAAGGATTTAAAATTTTGAATGTTGAAAATATAGTTCCCAAGACAGTAAGAAAATTAGGTATTTCTATTTAATTATTGGAAATTGGAATGTCTTAAAGTTAAATATTCTTTCAACCATATAACTAACATATAAACAATATACCTAAATTATACTTACCTCCATGTTATAATTAGTTTTTCCTCCAGTGAAATGGCATCCCTAACAATGCACTCATGTGAGAAGATATCATCCCTTATCTCCTCCAGGAAACCATCAAACAATTTTAATGACATTCTAAAATAATTTAAAATTTTGGGTTTGTACTCCCTCACTTTAGGATACAAATACAAATATTGACGACCAGCTACAGGCTCAAGCCCAACAAGGCTGGTCCTTTGTTTATGAACTCCCCAATTCCCACTGACTATCCAATTGTATCTTAAATTCGTACACTCCCTTTGAATTAACTATATTTTCTGGCAATGCATTCCAACTGTCTATTACCCTATTAAAGTAGTAGTTTTTCCTTAAATCCCGATTAAAATGTGTCTTATTCAATTTATACCCATGGTCCCTTGTTCTGTTATCCCTATTGAAATTTAAGCCCTCTGTGTCCCCTTGTTTTACCAACTTGAAAAGCTGAATCAAATCTCCCCTCCTTCTTCTTCTTTCATACAAAGTTGTAACAACCTGTGTGTTAATTTATCCCTCAAAATGGGATGCATCTAATATCTCCTTAGTTTCAGCAATCGTCGCTTATAGCAACTATAACTATACAGAAACCAAAGACAAGCTACTTGTTCAGCTTCCATGATGGAAATGACATACACAAGAGTGGATACCTTGGAGCATGAATCCTAACGTTATGATTTCAAATTTTCTCACATCAATTTTTCCCTTTTTCTTTACACCACTTTTTTTACCAGAAAGGAAGTCCTAGCCAAATGCATTTTGCAAAAAGATTAGTGACTACTACAAAAGGGGGGGGGGTATAAAGAAAATTATGTTTTTGCTATCCATCTGGCATAGAATGTTACGCAGATCTGAAATCCATTGAAATTTTCACTATCTTCAACCACTGCAGAGATCGAAATTTGAATTAGGGGAATAAAAAACGTAATTTAATACATAAGGAAAGTTGATCTTGCAAAACACTCAAAAGGTGTTTACATGGACTTTTTGAAAACGCCCATTAGAAAAACTCCATGTGAACACGGCCTTAAATTATAAGGTAAAATCAAAGTTACAAACAAGTATTTTCCATTCTATGTAACTACTATATGTTAAATTTGTAGGAAGATTTATGGGTGTTGTGTGCTCTCTTCAAAGTTTCTCATGTTTGATTTCTAACATTTCTTTTGCAATAGTTTAGGAAATAAGAATTTAGTCTTACTATTTTTTGGTTCTTAATGATTCATTTACTTCCAGGGTATAATCCAAAAGATAAAAGCAGGAACTGTCCCTATCTAGATACAATTAATAGGTGAGTGTATTATGTGTGGTATTTGTGTAGTTGCTGCTCTTATTTATCCTCAAATTATGACAAAGTATTTAATTACTTTTTCTTTAGTTATCTGTTTCTAAATGTTTTGATCAAAGCGCACGTACCTGCTTTGATATAAAGACTTTTTATGGCAACAGTTTTGTTCTGTTTTTAAGTTACCAAGGAAAATTTTCCTGGAGGAACGTTTTAGGCTTAGCATAACAATTTTTAAAAATTTAAGAAAAGAAAAAAATTCACACAATTGATTATTCTTACAATTACTAGCCAAGCAAATCTACCACAGTGAAAAAAAATCTTTACTTTTTCTGAATTATTGTTATAGAAGTTGTCATAAGTTATTTAAAACATGGAAAAGTATAGAATTATTTACAAAAATTAATAATATATTAAAATAATTAAGGTTGCCATAATCCTAATAAAACGGAGTTGCCTTTGTTTGCCACAACTCGCTACAAAAAGCACTTCAAAAGTATTGCCACAAAATGTCTATCAAAACTGCACCACATGTTTTGAGGTTATTTGTTTGACAATTCATGGCAAATCGGGGAAATAGTTATGGAATTTGGATGGTAAAGTTTCGGAAATTCAAATGTTTAATTTGTATATCAATAAGTCACTGATTTATTTGAAGCTCAAACTATTGGAAGTTGGCCAACATAACTCCAATTTTCAAAAAGGGAATACAAAGTGATCCGGGCAACTATAGACCAGTTAGTCTAACATCAGTAATTTGCAAAATTCGACTACAATGAACGTTTAAGTAAACTAAACATGTATACACTGGAAAGAAGAAGGAGGGGGATTTGATTCAGCTTTTCAAGTTGGTAAAACAAGGGGACACAGAGGGCTTAAATTTCAATAGGGATAACAGAACAAGGGGCCATGGGTATAAATTGAATAAGACACATTTTAATCGGGATTTAAGGAAAAACTACAACTTTAATAGGGTAATAGACAGTTGGAATGTGTTGCCAGAGAATAGAGTTAATTCAAAGGGAGTGTACGAATTTAAGATACAATTGGATAGTCAGTGGGAATTGGGGAGTTCATAAACAAAGGACCAGCCTTGTTGGGCTTGAGCTTATAGCTGGGCGTCAATATTTGTATTTATTCTTGAAAGAAGTATTCAATCAATAAAGATTAGAAAATTTTAGGTTAAAGGGAATACAAAGTGATCCGGGCAACTATAGACCAGTTAGTCTAACATCAGTAATTTGCAAAATATTTGAATCTGTTAAAAAAGCATATAATGTTATACTTGGAGGAGGGGGGACTGTTATCAGATAATCAGTATGGGTTTAGGAAGGGCAGATCCTGCTCTACAAACCTTTTGAAGTTCTACGAAAAAATTACTGAGGAGTTGGATTATAAGAGCAGTGTAGATATCATGTACATAGATTTTCAAAAGGCTTTTGATAAAGTACCTCATGAGGCATTACTGTTTAAATTGGAAAGGTTGGGGATTCAGGGAAAAACATTGATATGGATAAGAATTGGTTATTGGGTAGAAAGCAGAAGTGCAGAAAAAAGGAAATTATTCACAGTGGACAGAAGTTATAAGTGGAGTGCCTCAGGGATCAGTTTTGGGTCCAATTTTATTTATAATTTTCATAGATGATATAGGTCAGGGGATTAAGAATAGAATCAGTATATTTGCAGATGACTTAAAAATATGGGGGACAGTGAATACCAAGTTACAGATAGAGAATTTACAAGGGGATCTTGATAAGATATCCAAATGGGCTGTAAAATGGGGTATGTCATTTAATATAGGGAAATGTCAAGTTCTGCATATGGGTTACAGGAACAGTGGAGCCGAGTACTGTCTGCAGGGAGTAAAGGTAAAGGAGGGAGAAACAGTCAAGGATCTTGGGGTGATAATTCACAGGGATTTTAAAATGGGTCACCAATGTTCAGCTGCGGGTAAAAAGGCTAATAGGTTACTGGGGTATATTAAAAAGACTGTAACTTCAAGGGATAAGAATATAATCTTGCCGTTATATAAGGGTTTAGTAAGACCACATCTAGAATATGCTGTACAATTCTGGGCTCCATATATGAGAAAGGATATAGAATTAATTGAAAGGGTTCAGCACAGAGCTACAAAAATAATAAAGGTATAGCAAATCTCGACTACAATGAACGTTTAAGTAAACTAAACATGTATACACTGGAAAGAAGAAGGAGGGGGGATTTGATTCAGCTTTTCAAGTTGGTAAAACAAGGGGACACAGAGGGCTTAAATTTCAATAGGGATAACAGAACAAGGGGCCATGGGTATAAATTGAATAAGACACATTTTAATCAGGATTTAAGGAAAAACTACAACTTTAATAGGGTAATAGACAGTTGGAATGTGTTGCCAGAGAATAGAGTTAATTCAAAGGGAGTGTACGAATTTAAGATACAATTGGATAGTCAGTGGGAATTGGGGAGTTCATAAACAAAGGACCAGCCTTGTTGGGCTTGAGCTTATAGCTGGTCGTCAATATTTGTATTTATTCTTGAAAGAAGTATTCAATCAATAAAGATTAGAAAATTTTCAAAGAAAACTAAATATTACATAGTTAAACCTTTTATGTTACCAAGGTTATTAACCTACCTTGAAAACAAACAAGGTAGGTTACCTGCAAATTGTTGTAGTAAGAACATGGGCTGAAAAAAAAAAATTCATATTCCACTATTGACTTTTACAAGTATAACTAATTATTTAGTTTTATAATACATTTCATGCTTTGAATTTTAGACTTCATAAATGGGCAATTTTATATAACTCCCAACTATAATAGAATTTCTCTGTTGTATTCGCTCGGACAATTTATGTTTCAGAAACCATGTTTGAGAGGTGCTGTTGTTGTCTACCTAAATCTTTTACTAGTTTTAAAATTACCTTTTTGAATATTAAAATTTAATGTAAAATTTACTTGAGTACTTTGTTCTCTTTAAATTTTTAATACTGCTAATTTTTCAGTTTTCACTTCTCTAGCATTGGTGTATTGCTTCAGTTTATAATTTGCTTTACCATTTGTATTGAAATCAATATTTTGCTAGCATAATGTTCATTTGGGGAGGATTTTTGAGTGCTTAATAGATTTGTTATTTATTAATAGTTTTAGTTAAAATAGTGTTTATGTTCATCACTTTTTTAAATTTTTTCAGGAATGTTCTAGATTTTGATTTTGAAAAGCTCTGCTCAGTTTCCATATCCAGAATCAATGTATATGCTTGCCTTGTATGTGGGAAATATTTTCAAGGTATGAATCCCTCTGTTAATACCATGTTTAGAGTGACTTTATTGTCTCTTCAAATATATTAAATTAGTATACTAAATTCTAATTTATAAAATTTCTAATCATTTATTCATGAAGGTACATGATTTTTACACTGGACAATGTATTATAATATCGATCTGCTTACAAAACAAGTGAAATATTTGCTTTTAAAATTATTACTGAAGGTGAAGAAGAGCTTAACAATATTTTTATCTTTTGTTTGTGTAAATCAAAATCATCCAGATTATTTATAAAAATAAAATTTCAAACTGTTTGCATTGAGAATCACTGCCTTAAACAATATTGAAATCTTTCAAGTGTGGAATAAATAATACAGTACAAAAAATCCGGAATCCTCTAAGCCTCGGACTTTTCCAAATTTTGGATTATTTGTATTTTTGTCAAAAAACCCCCTTAATTTAACCCACCAACCCCAAGCGAATTTTGGGTTTGTGATTAAAATAGCAGATACATAAATCGGAATAATTTTTTAAAAAAAGGAAGGAAAAAAACTTGTTAATACACACAATGCCCCAAATTTTACTTGCAAATCTTCTAATTTTTCTGTGTAATATTTACTTTGAACATGGCCCGGGTATTTTTTTTCGTTGTTTCATCGATTAGGTCCAAGTTTAATGCCTAGTTCTTTATAAATTGTCGGAAAATGGGAAAAGTGAGAGAAAAACAAAAAAAAACCTTGTTTAGCAAAACTTCAGGATTTTGGACTTTGTACTGTACTATGATCGGTGAGCTAGTATCAGGGTTCCCACTGGTATTGAAAAGTACTTGAATTTCATTTTTGTTTTCAAGGCTCCTTGAATATATTTAGAAAAATTTTAATTTGGAATTTTCTCGAGTATGAATCGGCTTGAAACGCACGCGCCTCGCAATGCGCTTAAGGGTGTGGTTTTATTCCGGTTCTGAAGAATATGCTGTTCATCAAGGCATATTTATTTTCTTTAATCAGGGTCAATGGGATTCTGTGTCAGTTCGAACATTTAGAACCACAAGTACAATAACTTAGCTACTTTACTTTTTCTTTTGAAGAATTTTTTCTTTCCCATAACATGCTTGAATATTGACTAGAAATATGTTTGGAATTGTTTTGTATGTGAATGGTGATGAAGAGGTTACATTATAGGAGAGGCTCTTCAGAAAAGTGGTCTACTAAAATGGGGGGTTACAGAGAGAATTTCTGCCTTTTTATGATAGTCCTTGAAAAACTTCAAATGGGCCTGGAAAAGTACTTTTTAGAAAGAATTATTTTCCCAGCAAAGAGTGGGAACCATGATTATGCAAAGAGTAAAATAGCATGTAACCAAAAAGTTAATTGTATTTCTACTGTAAAATGATTAGCACAATATGAATTCTTAAAAAAAAATTGGTACAGCTTTCATATAAAGACTTTTTTCAATACTTTAGGTGCTTTTTTGTGTGTTTATTGTTGCAAGTTGTGTCAGGCAAAGACAGGCCCTCTTTATTAGGATTATTGCAACCTCTTCTCAATTGAATCTCTTATTAATTTTTGATTTCACCATGCCTAAATAGCTTTAGTTTCCTATAATTAATGTGATCTATATAGCCTGGTTCCATTAGAATTGAAACTATAGATTTTTTCACTAAAGTAAATTTTTCCCTAGTATTTTAAATAATCAGTTCTGTGGATTGTGTTTCTACTTTCAAATTATTTTCAATTATAATTGTTTAATTATTTTCTTCTATGCATAAAACTATTTTTCTAAGAAATTTTTCATTAGTGACGTGAAAAGCATGCCAAGAAATGCAACAGTAGCGTTGTCTCTAGAAAGTCTATACCGATATTTTTTTATCAGAGTCCTTTTTTTTTCAATCTTAAAGATTAACGTTAAACTGTTAGCCAGTTAGACTTAACCTTCTACTTTTTATCCTAGTTTAATGTTCATTGATTTCTCCTAACAGGTCGTGGGACCAACACACATGCATACATGCATAGTGTTCAGGCAGGTCACCATGTCTTCCTCAACCTTCAGACCCTGAGGTTCTACTGCATTCCTGACAACTACGAGATCATCGACTCTTCCTTAGACGACATCACTGTGAGTTGTGCTGCATTCATTTTGTATCAAATTAAACCTGCAGACCCGTGCATAGCATGAGCACTACTTTCTTAATTTGTGTTGCTGCTCACATTTCATATCATATTTCAGTCCATTTGTAATGAATATCCATTTTCATATAAATGGATATCATACCTGTTAAAGAGATAAAATAATCCAAAGTACATATAAAAGCATGTCATTTACTTTTACTGATGTCAATTCTTATTTCCAATTAAAAAATATCAAAAAGCTCCCCTCAATCATGTTCCCACTGTTAGATTCTTTACTTTTATCCCATTCATTCCCTTGTATGAAGGCAATTCAATATTTTTGACACTAAACTTATTTTTGCTCATTTTTTCCGTTCTGCACTGATTTCTGTTTTTCATATTTCCCATTGCTTTCTGCAATCAGACTGCTGAAGAATTTTGTTGGAGAGGCGAAGTCTTCCGTGAAGTTTTAGCAATATTATTCTGCTCCGTATCTCGAATCAAGCATATTTAAACTGAACCACAGAGCTGTCAAATGAATCCCATAGCAGTCAGTTTTTTTTAGTTTCTTTGTTGTTACCATCCAACTATAAACAAATGTCCATTTCTGTGCCATGTTAATCAATGTGGTTAGAAGGACTATCAAAGGTTTACTCCTCCTCACATGGCTTCAATCTAATGATCAAAGACACGCCAAAGAGCTCAATCAACAATCTCCCTGGAATAGATCTAGGGAACTGCTGAAATTGAGCAGGAAAGAAATCAGGGTGTATATTGGCCTTCTGGCTGGCCGCTGGGGGTAATAGGTGACCCATTATGTACAGGTTGTCAGATGGAAGAAGATAGTCCTAAACTTGTATTGTGTGACTGATTTTTACTCTGCACAACGATTTGAATATCTGGGATACCATTGTATCGAACCCTGGGAACTGGGCAACATTCCAATCATGTTAATGCTGAAATTTATTTCGGCAATCAGTCTTTAATGGATCGCCAGGGGTCTCAGTACAATAGACTATTAGTCACGGTGCTGGCACTCTTCGGAGTAACCCTCAAAATAAGTCATTGTATTAGTTGGTGCCCCTGGTCCAAAGCCCTCAGGAGCACATCTCCTTCAGATGTGTGCAGAATCCGATGCACCTCAGCAATCAAGTACCCAAGGTGTTTACTGTCTTTAGTAACACAGGGGTACTAAAGACAGGGGGTATCCCAAGTGATTTTTTTCATCCCACTACTCTTTTCCAAAATCCCTCTTTCCTTTCACGACATTTTGTACTCAACGTTGTTTTGTGTTTGCCGCAGCTTGGCTTAATATGGCCCTTGTGCATTAAGACCTAACAACAACCAACCCCTGGTCTAGAAAAATACTAGTCCAGGTCCATAAGATCTTGTCACCTGAGCATGAGAAAAGCTGCCTCCTCATGCCCTTCCGTCAATTAATCCAAAGAGGCACCGATGCAGTCGAGTATGTGAGAGGGAGTCGGAAGCAAGGCAGTACCTGAGCACACAAAATGGGAAAACCCCGTCTCACTTCCGAGTCTTGCCGGAGTTGTTTGCGGTGATCCGACCACCGAACCAAAGAGAAGATCCAATGTGCTCAACTGGGTGACCAATGATGGTGTTGGAGGGACCGAGCGATGTCTAATTTGATAAACAATGTGTGTAGTAGTGGCCAAGAACAGAGGGACACAGCATACCTAAATTGGACACGCACATTTGTTTACAAGATAATATGAAAGTTTCAAACACTAGGGGGCTCCGCCCCCTGCTCGCTTACGCTCGCCAACCCCCGGGGATTGCTGCTCAATCCCATTTGGTTTGCTTCGCAAACCAACACTCCTTTCACAGATGTCATTTGGTTTGCTTCGCAAACCAACATTCCTTTCGCAGAGTGAAACTATCTGAATAATTCGTATTATGCTGATTTCACTTTCCGGTACATGACGTCACAGCGAGGGCTTCGCGCCCTGCTCGCTTGCGCTCGCCGACCCCGGGGATTGCTACGCAATCCCGTTTGGTTTGCTTTCTCAAACCAATACTTCTTTCGCAATTGATTTCACTTTTTTTTTTTGCTTTAACACTTAATACACCCTAAACTAATAGCCGCATCAGTAAAAAATCTTCTGTATCTTGTTCCCTGTACAATTTTAAGTAAACAGTGTTAATATCCAAACTTTACGATCTGTACTTTGTACTTTGTCGGTAAACTGTCTTGAGAACAGAGTGAAAAAAGCGAGCCTTTTTCCTCACCAAATAAAAAGAAATCGTTTTTATGGCAATTGTTGCTACGATAAATTTAATATCTGGCAAACCCGATAGTCGAAAATGCAACCCACTACTGTTTGCGGAACCAGCTATGCAAACTGAAAAATACGAAATTTGTGTCACCAACTTTTGATTGCATCGAATTTATTTATGAACCAATTTTTAAAATAATTGTACCGTAAGAAAGAATACATTGTGAGGTATACTGCAATATTTTTAAAATTAAAAACTAACAGTAATACTATATAGATATGACCATTTTAGTTTTGTATCGGAAGTTACGATCTGAAAGTTCCGAAAATTGTATGACCTACTTTTAATTGCATCGATTTTGTTTATTAACCAATTTGAAAAATAATTGTACCATAAGAAAGAGTGTAATGTAGTGTATTCAGTGATGTTCTCAAATTTAAAAAATAATGGTTTTTGCCGTAGACATAACGGTTTTAACAAAAAGTAGCGAAAATATCCGAAGATTCCGAATTTTGTATCACGAACTTTTGATCGCATCCAATTTAATTATTAACCGATTTCAAAAATAATAGTACCGTAAGAAAGAGTATATTCTGAGGTATACTGCGATATTTTAAAAATTAAAAACTAATAGTAATTAGATATAGATACAGCAGTTTTAAAAAAAAGTCACAAAAATGTCCCGATTTTTCCCGAATTTCAAAAAAATATTATCAAGGACCAAATTTAAATTTCAAAAAAAACTCGACAAGCTGCAAAAATTTATGTTGAGAGGTACTCTTTAAAAAAAACTCACTACTGAAGACTGAAAATTTGAATGTGTTTTGCTCACTCGCGGAAGAAATTTCACTTCTTCAACTTTAACACTTAATAAAACCTAAACTAATAGCCGCATCAGAAAAAAATCTTAATAATTATCCAGGAAATACGATGAAGAACAAAGCATGTTAATTTCATTTTTTTCCAATCAGTACTTTCTCGGGAAATCGTCTAAGAATGGAGCTAAACAACAAAAATTTCAATCCTGCGGCGGCAACTTTTTTTTAAAATAGAGAGATACACGTTGCACTGTTTGGTGCAGAAACACGTCGCACTCCTTTCAAGTCTACAAAAAATCTGCCTTATTCGTGTTCTTTTTCAGAACAGCACCCAACATTTCGTATTCTTGATCATATCAGAACACAGGCACTGTCATACATCAATGTTCATCTACTAGAACAGTAGCAACCAGAACACAAGAACAACTGTTCTGTTATTTGTGTTCATAACTCCTGCCAGGGGATGTTTACAGATGGTGAGGAGGAATGCAAGCTTTTGGTTTTCACTGAGGACTGGACCTCTGCTGCAGTGTCCGAGGAATAACTCTGTTCACTGCCCTCGTTGGCCAGCGATTCAGCAGTTTTGTAGTCCATTTCAACATTATTCGTTTTGAGGTCAACCTCTTGAAAAGGAAATTGATGATGTCTGTTATATTTTGCCAGTTCTTGGGAGTGTTGTATGGCTTGCTGTCTGCCAGAGTCCAGGCACTCACTGTCACTGTCACTGGTAGATGTTTTTCTTATTGCCAAAAGTGGATTTCATTTGTAGATCTGGGTTCTTCCCTAACATGTTCTGAACAATGGTTAGAGTTTCCAAATTGAAGTTCGATGATAGTTAATTTTGATGATCAAGTGCAAAGGGTAAACTAAGTCATTTTTTCTGTGAAGAACTAATTGAAATCCACCTAGAGAATTTGTGGCTTGATATTCTGCTATTTCAGCAAATGTTATTCTCAAATTAATTCAAATAATGAATGCAAGGTTTATTGTTTAAAATAGGCTGACGAGATAAAGATTTATCTTGCTGGTTGAATAAGGTTTATTTACATTAGTAACTGAAGCTAATTTCTTATTCTTGATAAATTTTAATTTTAACCCGCAATAAATTTTGAGTAAAAATAATTTTAAATATTAATGTTTAGTAACTAGGTTAAATGTGTGTATACAATTAAGAATTAAATAATACCAAATCTGGTTATACTGAGGTATTCAGTTTAGAATGTCTATGTTCATATATTTTTACATTTTTTTTTAGTATGTCTTAAAGCCAACGTTTACAGAAAAAGAAATAGCAATTTTGGACATGAATGACAAGCTCTCTCGTGCTTACAATGGAACCACATATATGCCTGGTAAGTTTTCTTCCTCTTTAGCTACAAGGGTCATTCAAAAGGTAAGTTTCCCACAACGGCAAAAGACGACGATGCAAAAGGTGTTAGGGTTACGGTCGAAATAAAAGCCGGATACAGCATTAGATAAAAGTAATCCTCATTTATTTAAGTAAAGTAATTCGATTACATGGTATAAACTATTAAAAGTATACAAATAGGTGTAGTTCACCTGGCCTGTAGGCTTTAGAAAAAGAGAGAATTGAGTAATCACGCACTTTCATCCTATATATATATATATATATATATATTTCAAATAGGGATAGATGATGTAGTAATAGTAACCAATCATAGCCTGAAGTGGGTGGGACTAAACACAATACGTGATACAATTGATTTACATATTAGTTCTTGTTTATAAACATCCAAAATGTACTCTAAAAAAAAAGGCACGATCAGGGTAGATCGTGGATATGGCTATCGTATGCGGAAGTTATAACTTCATGGTCGCTGTAGTGCGCAAAGATGTTGGCTCTCATTTCTTCTTCTCTTCTGTCGACTGCAAGGCTCGTGATAAAGTTTTTAAACACACAGAAGGTAACGCCGATCCAAATCCATCGTCAATTGTGTGGAAAGGATGTGATGAGCTAGCAGATGGTTCGTCGTTGATGTCGGGATTTTCCCGAAGGTAGGCGAAATGTGAGAACTGTGACACACTGATTATTATGTTGAGAAGTAGCTGAGATATTGCAGTATCTCTTTTGCAATAAATCTTTCCAGGTGATTACAGAGTTTTTTTTACGGGCCATGGGAAACTTACTTTCTACATAACCTGATAGATGTCTTCTTTGTATTGAAATGCATTTTGCTACACATGTGTTGATTTGACACTCGGAGAAATAGTACAAAAATGGCATTTTGTGCTCAATGGCATCGTACTTACTGTGGATGATCAAGTTATTAGAACTATATATATATAATGCAAAAAAAAAAATGTTTATAAATTTTTGGTAAAAATGAATGGTGGCTATTTCTCAGGTTATCAAATTAATCAGTGGTGTCAATAATTTATTTTTTAAAATTTTAACATAAATGTTGTCAAAATAAAAAAAAGTGATGAAACTGAGTTTTCATTTTTAAAACTATTTGGGGGAATGTTAAATTGTTTACTTTTGTATTTATTTATTTATTGCCAAAGTTTTGATTAACTTTCTTTTGTTCTTACAGGTATTGTGGGTTTGAACAACATTAAAGCCAATGATTACTGCAATGTTATATTGCAGGTACAGTATGATTTATCTGCATCGTTCTTCTGTTCTTATTTAAATACCTTTGAACATTCTTAGAAAATCAAAGAAATAATTTCAGCATTTTGTGTTGCATCATTATTATACGTCAAAAATTGTAAACTCTTCAATACATCGTTACTGAAGTATTCCTTACAAGCTGAGATTTGCGCACAAAGTCTCAAAAGGTCACCATTTAATATTTGTGCAAGTTGCTTTTCATTTATATAGAAGACACCGTGAAATTTGATATTGGGTCTCACTTTTCAATTATTTCTTGTGAAATTATCTTAAGTTCCATACTTTTTCTAATCTGCATTACATTTTATAATTTTAATAGTAGACTATCCCATAAGTATTGAGAAGCCAGATGACAAATTACTTAAATTCGGGTTCTTGGCATTTGTTTCATTTTTTCCCATCAGTGTTATTTTTCAAAGTTTTGGGCCAAAAATATTAAATCTTCCAGATTTTCCACTGCCAAAATCCTTTTACTTTGCTTACCTTATGTACTTTATATTATGGAACATCTAAAAGTAATTGTTTTTATTCTCCGATGTGCTTCTCATAGTAACTAACTATCTAAAACTGTTCAAGGGGCAAGTAAAATAATAAGATTGCTTTGGTACAGTATGTGAAAGGATTACACAGTATTTGTCAATTGGCAAAAAATAGTTTCAGACGTATCTGGTTGCTAATAAGAGTGTAACCTGAAAATTCCTCATTGACAGGACTGGCCATGTGTCACATTTCTGTACCTGCCCAAAAATTTCGTTAGGAGCATGACATAAAGCAGTACGGTGCTTGCACTAGATGTACTAAATCTCTTTTAATTTCAATGGCTTTTGTCTCATCAATTTGTCTTGAATCAAGTAAAGTTGATTCTGTAAAATGTTTGCCATTTAGTTGCATGCAACAAAATGATACAAAACTACATGTATTGTAAGAAATGTTTATTATTATTTTTATTTATTATTATTATTTTTTATTAATATTATTATCCCCCCCACTGGAAATGTAAAACTTTGAATATAAAATTTTGATTTTGAAAGTAACCAACAAATAAAATAATTACAAATGGAATATCTGAAAGTGTAGGCTTTCTGGATGCTTTATTTTCCCAGATTTCACTGCAGTAACAGTAAGTTTAGTTCGTGTAGGTCATCGTTGGTGTTTTCTCTGACCACAGGCCCTGTCTCATGTTCCGCCCCTCCGCAACTTCTTCCTGCGCGAGGAGAGCTACGCCACCCTCAAGAGGCCTCCCGGCGACACCATGTTCCTCTTGGTGCAGAGGTTTGGGGAACTGCTGCGGAAGCTCTGGAACCCCCGGAACTTCAAGGCGCACGTCAGTCCCCACGAGATGCTGCAAGCGGTTGTCCTTTGCAGCAAGAAAAAGTTCCAAATCACGGAGCAAGGTGAGCTGCGTTTTCTCTTCAAATGGATGTGATAGTCCAACTGTGGCAAATCGACTTTTTTATGACGTCCGTTCTACTGACAAAGAATTAAGGGTGGTGGCTTTGAGGGTTGACATTATACATTAAAGACAATAGAGATGAAACACTAGACGTAAAGCATTTGTAGAAATACAAGAAAGTTAAGGGCCGCAGTAATCCTGTTGGTAGAATAGCGGATTAGCAAAGCAGAGGGCAGCGAGTTCGAAGGAGCTGGTGCAAGGTGAATCTGTCATTGCCTTAATTGTCCTCATGCAGCAATGGTGTGGAAGTTTGGAGAGCATGGACATGCTCATGTGTTGACCTTCTCAAGACCGTGGATCAAAATTATGAGGTGTTGTTCTCAGGTCTTTCCCTTCTGGATTTATCCTGGACTTTCACCAATAGACCATTGTGTTACCCCTGTGCTGCATTGGTTCAACTCCCTTGTTCCCTACTGGGATGATGTTTATAGCGTTTGCATGCCACCCAGTAGATCCTGGGTTCGAGTCCCGGTTCTACTGGGACTCGGCATCCACATGTTTCTGAGCACGTGGTCATTGACGATTGTCCCCGTCACAGACCTGCCAACTCTCAGGCTTTTTGGTCAGGTCTTGGGCTTTCAGAGTCTTTTCTCAGGCTTTTTCGTCAAATCTCCGACTTTCTGAGGGTTTTTTCGGATTTTTCCCAAAATGTTTGCATTTTGAAGAAAATCCTATAAAAAATAGATAATATTGCTCATGCTTCTTTTTCTAGCATTAAGTTACTTGCTGAAAGGTACCCTGTTTTGGTCCAAGTTTTGGGTGATAATGATAAGGACTTGTATCTTGATACTCTACAGTCTCAGTTCTGTGGTCTACAGTGTGAGGATATTTCTGAATTACTAGTATCAAAAGAAAGAATTGATTCCAAATGGTTTGAAATTGGAAAAATTAATAATTCTGCTTACAAAAAATTAGCAGATTTTATGCTAGCAATTTTGACTTTACCTCATAGCAATGCAAGTCGTGAAAGGGTATTTAGTTTTTGTACAAAAACACAAACCCAATTCAGAGCATGTCTTAACATACAGAATTTGGAGAATTTAGTTATTGTTAAGGCCAATCAAAAACATGTTTGTTATGAAAGAAATTTTGATTCCACTTTTTTGAAAAATGCTAAGTCAGCAACTGTTGCAACTCTTAATAAATAAAATATTTAATACAAAATTTGAGTATTTCTTTTTAGTATTTGTATTTCTTAGTAAATTGTAAATCTCTTACCCTTTTTATAGTGTGATCATACATAAGTTATCATATGTAAAATAGGCCGTGATGTCGATAAAAGTCTCAGGCTTTTTGAAATTGGCAGGTCTGCCGTCGGGAGTAGCGGCAGCCTACCCACTGGGGTCTTCCTCGCAATCAGCCCTCATTTCGCCCCTCCTAGTGCCGAAGAAGTCGGCGGTCGGGCGTTGGAAACAAAACATGTATGTTTGGGGTTCATTAAGAAAAACTTATAACCTCAGCTCTAAATTTGAATTCAAACATAGCATCAAGTGAATATTTTATTTATTTTCAAGTATTGATTCGTTTGCAGCATACGTACACATAAAGATTGCAGACAGAGTGCTATGTGCATTACATGTTAAGTAGGAAAAGCGTTATGTGAGTGTCTTCTTTTTTAAATTGTCTTTCAGGCGATCCCATTGCTTTCTTGTCTTGGTTCCTCAACAGCCTCCACTCAGCTCTCAATGGCACAAAGAAGAGAAACAGCAGTGTTGTCTACTCTACCTTTCAAGGGTCTCTCCGGATCTATACCCGTACTCTGCTGCCCATTGACGCAGTGAGTATTCTTCAATCAGGGTGTCTTATTACCCTAATTAACATACTCAATCAAGACAAAATAGCTATTGTAACACTCTCCTAACATTACATCACTCCCAACGCATTGGAGTTATGGAGATTCATAAGTATTAGAAACTAGCCACTGTGTGTGGGTAGCCTGTTGACAAACAAACACCACGTGCAACGCCAGGTATTAAACTGATAATGTAAGGTATTAAACGGGTGTAAAATTTTCCGCAGATTTCAAATCCGGTGAAGATATATTCAATTTAAAAATTATTTATTTAAAGATAATCATATTTTTAGGTATTAATCTAAAGTGAAATTTTCCGCAGATTTCAAAACCGGTGAAATTTTACATCTATCGTTAGCAATTCCGATTTTACGGAAAAAAAGCTTAACAATCGCGGTCAATAGGTTTTTTTATTTCTTGCTTTCATTCGCAAAAATGAAACAAGAAATGGAAACTGTGGTTTTTTTTTTTTTTTAAACGCGAATGGCACAGAATGAATTTGTTTATATTTGGAACCCAAAAGATACGGTAACGTCACAATCTTGTGCGAAAATATAAAAGATATATTCAATTTAAAAGTTATTTATATAAAAAAAAATTCATATTTTAGGTATGGATCTAATGTAAAATTTTCAACAGATTTCAAATCCACTGAAATTTTTACTCTATCTTTAACGGTCTAGGAGATAGAAAAAGAATTAATTGACTCAAGTTAAGAGATTGTTTGTTTTTATCGTCTGGGCTGAAAAATTATTCCTCCGATCAAAATCAAAATGGAAATCAAAGCAATAAATTAAGAATGTGTGATCTCTTCTATGCTGTAGCATTCAATAATGATTAAATTTCATTAAATTTATTTAAAAATCTTCTAGATTAAATTTTAAAATTGGCCGCTACCCGAAAAATTGCAAAAAATCTGGACTACCTGTGTGCCAAATCTCAATTCTGTAAGTGCCATAGAATCGTCAGGAATTTGCAGCCACGAAAAAACAAACAGACAAACACTTCCTTTTAACCCTAGCACTGAACACGTGTGGCTTCATTACCCCCCTGAGATTAATATGTTTACCTTGTAAGTGTTTCTTTTGTGGTGTTTTGTGACTTGTATGTAATATTTTGTCTCATTAAATATCAGAATTACCCCAATGATTAGTTATTTGTCGTGTCGCAGTACACAATAAGAAAAGTTCAAAATCAGTTTATACAGTTCTTTTTGAAACTCGTGAAAGTTTATTCCCACATTTGTCTAGGACTGTAGTCGGCAAACTCTTTAGTCAAAAGAGCCAAAGATCAGCGGTACAATGATTAAAGTTTCTTTTCAAGAACCATGTTTTTAGGAGTTGGCATAAACTACCTACTAACCTTAAATAAAACCAGATATCATAATAATAATAATGATAATCTTATTTATTGACAAAAATATTTTTGACATGAAAATAAAACTATGACAAAACACGCATTTAATGTGAACAATGACCTTGCATTTCCTTGGAATGTTTTGATAAGTCAGGTTTCTGTTGTTGTTTTTGATTTAAAGCAGGATTCCGGGCTCGTCACTAAGACTATTTCTCAATTTACTTTTGATAAGGCTCATGCTTGAAAAAAAAAAAATTGCATGAATATGTAGAGCCAAAGAGTGAAAGAACAGCAAATGCTAGTTTTTTTAACTAAACATACGAGTCAGGAAGAGTATTCCAGGTGTTGCAAATTATCATGTGTCTTCCTTCTCCAGATCTTTCAAAGCAGACCACTTTTCCTGTAAACTAAGATCATATTTATTTTTCTCCAATTTTTCCATATCAACATTAAGTCGTTCAAATTTGGAGCTCCATAATTCTTTATTTTTTAGTAATTGCATTTCAAAGGCACCAATGAGCCGCGGTAGCTCAGTCAGTAGAGCGTCGAGCTCGCATCAGTAGGGTTGTGGGTTCTGTCCTCGGCGGAACCTGCAATTCTGATGATTGCGAGATTGGCGCTTCGACCTGGCTAAAGACTGTCGTGTTCGCTAATGGTGGCTGGGGCACATTAAATAGGTCGTGGTCACAAAGTCCCCATACCAAATCAATACCTCTGGGGGTACCTGATCAGGGGGTTATTGGCCTCTGAATGGGATCTAAATTACGATATGTGTGAGTGAATGGATGCGTGAAAGGGACCTTCCTGTAAAACGGATGTGTCATGCATGAAGAAGTCCAACCCTCCGGGGCAATGGCACCCCCAATTGGGTTATATGTGGCCCGCACGACAACAACAACAGCACCAATGTCAATATTAAAGGGAGAATAATTATATTTTGTTACATCAGCACCGAGAACATTTTTAACAAGGCTAACATCGCTATGCTTTTTCTGAATCCCTGAGACGTCCGTAGAAAAGTTTCCCTCATATTTAAAATTGTTGCTTTGAAATAATAATCGATTTGTGGCAGAGCCGCACTCAAGTGTCTAAAGAGACGCAGTTTGCTGACCACTGGTCTAGGACCAGGTTACCCCATTTGGAAGGGCAGTTGGTTAGTAACTGGGGGGTTGCGAGTTCAAAACCCAACTCAAAGACAGTCATCTGTGTGGGGGTTGATGCACGTTAAAAATAGTGTGGCCTCCAATGTCCACGTGGTTGGTGTGGTATGGAAGTTTGGAGAGTGGGGTGCCAGATCAGGAGTTGCCTCGTCATCTGACCGAGTTTCAAACTGACGAGAAGTTCTCAAATCTTTCCCTTCTGAATTAATCCAGGACCGTCGGCAGTAATCTGTTGTGCTACACTCGTGCAACGTTAATTCAAATACCTACCTCTCGTAGACAAAACATTCTGTGGTGATTGGACACAACTGATTGTGATTCGAAATTATGAGGTGTCCTTGATCTTTCCCTTCTGGATTGACTGTCACCAATATTGGTCCATTGGTGTTGTCCCAGTGCAATGTTAGTTCAACTACCTAAACTCCACATTTGACAACATTGTTAGAAGCTTTTCCTTGTCAAGGTATTTTAAAGCTTTTTATCAGTGAAGACTCAATGATTCCATTCAAGTCCCTTGACATCATCCCTTAATTTCTTCCAATTAGTCAAGGTACCTAAGGCTTCTTTATGCATGTATATTACGGTCAGGGGATTGAATATTTCTAGGAAATCTGCATAAGTGTGTATTTAAATAACTTTTTAATCATTTGCTTTTTGACTTGTTTGTTTTTCATTATCTTATATTTGTCTTATGGAAATGCAAGTACTATTTTCCCATTTTAGACTGAAGAAGAAATACAGCAGTTGATGTTAGATGAAGATTACCAAGGTACGTTCAAAATATTTTGTGTTTATTTTCTGAGAAATGAAGATTTTTATTGGGCCTGAACTTTTGTTTTTGAATTTTTCAATTTCTTTCAGTTGTAAATATTTCGTTCCAACATATTTCAGGGGCTTGAGTGACAAGTTTTCGGTAATAGTGCAATAGTAACAATTTTGTGGTACACATTACAGGGCCGATTCAGTGGGGGCCGGATACAAGTTTGAGAAAAGATGTATTTATTATTAAATTATTTTATCCCTAAATTATATAGCTGCACACTTCAATGCTTATGTTTACTTTTAAAATGCTCTTGAGTGTCAAGCACTCGATTCACTTCATTCCAAAAACTGTTAATTCATTATTTTTATCTTATGGAATCCCTCGGAGTATTGCCCAATACAGAGTGATCGAACTGGGTACATTGTAAGGCTGGCCCTGGTATAGTTTTTTGCCTTTATTCAAACCCCCTCAGTGCACATCTTTAGGTGTGTATGAGCTTCATGAACCCAAGGTAGGTACCCCAGTGATGTATTCATTTCCCATGGGGTCCACTGCCTCTTAAACATATGGTCATGACCAAGATGCCCAATCAATTTTTCTCTACTTTCTTTTCCCGATTACTCAACATTTTCGGTCTCATGTTTGACCAAATGTGGCCCTCATGCCACAAAACCAATAATTATTCCAAGCATAAAATCGCCTATGAATAAACTTAAAAGTTTTTTCACATGAACAACAAATGTTGGGTCATCTGGGAAGCTCTGCGCGTTTTCAAATCGAAGCTAGCTTTGTTATTATTATTTTGTTTGCTGTTAAGGGGTAACCTTGACTGAAGCAGATGTCTAAATTCGGTCTTTTCTGCTTACACTGCATAATTATAGCATGTGTTGTGGCATAATTTTTGTTTCACTGCAGTGCTAAGATTGGAGAACCAGAAAGTTCATTTTTGTCATATTATGCTCTTTTATTTTAAGAAAAGGAAAAATGCTAGTCAGATTGCTCGTAAAATGTGTGATGTATATGGACATAGTGCTGTTTCTGAGGCCACAGATCGAAGGTGGTTTTGTTAAATTTAAGCACACAAAGTCAAATGAACATCCCTGAGTAACATTGAGAGGGGGACTGCATCCCAAAAAAGGAATGCTTTCTGTAGGGTGGGACTACAAAGGAATTGTTTATTATGAATTGTTGCCACAAAAATAATCTCGGAAGACAATAAGTTCAGAAAAATACTGTTCTCAAATGGCAGTATTAAAAGCAGAAATCAAAGCAAAGAGGCCAGAACGGACCCATCGTCGAGGTGTCTTCCAGCATGACAATGCTAAGGCCCCACATTTCGCTGAATATCAGACAAAGACTTCTTGAGTATGGCTGGGATTTTTTGTGTCACCCCCCATATTCACGAGACCTTGCCCCCTCAGACTTTCACCTCTTCAGATCACTTCAAAATTCTTTGAACAGCCTGGAGTTAAATTCTTTGGAGACTGTCAAACAGCACCTTGATAACTTCTTTATACAAAATAAACCTACTGATTTATAAAAAAAAAAGGAATTTTCCAGCTGCCAGAAAGATGGCAAAAAGTCGTGGAACAAAATGGGGCTTATGCGATTCAATAAAATTTTCTTATGTTTTTGTACTGATTCGTTGGTATTTATCTTAAGAAACACGCAGAACTTTCCAGATGACACAATATGTTAATGAGCACTGCCTCGAACCTTTCTTTTCTAGAGAAAGTGGAAGACACGACTTTTCTCTACCTCACTCTTGACCTCCCCCCGCCCCCACTGTTCAAGGACGAGCTGACCGAGAACATCATCCCACAAGTGCCCCTCTTCAACATCCTGGCCAAGTTCAACGGGACCAATGAGAAGGAGTACAAGACGTACAAGGATTCCAAGATGAAGAGGTTTGAAGTGACCAGGCTGCCCCCTTACCTCATCCTCTTCATAAAGGTGAGTTTTTTGTTTTACCATTGAGTGGATATAAGACTTTCCTCAACAAGCACCCTGCATAGGCAGCATAATTAACAGACCTCAGTGAACCACTTAAAAATAACAAGACCTGGAAAAATCCTTAAATTAAAGCTGAGAAGTGTTCTTATCATATCGCACCCCGGCAAGAAAAGTGACGACAAGTCAAAAAATAAAAACTTTGTGATGTTATGTCATTGAAAAATATGTATGAGGTGCTCCAGCATGTTATATTACTATTCTATAGAATATAACTGAAGTTACCACCACAAATACTTACCTAAAATTTAAAAGAAATTTATACTACTAGAGGGCTAACGCCCCCTGATCGCTAACGCTCGCCAACCCCCGGAACTGCAAGCAGTTCCCTCCGGATCGCTTCGAGATCCGAGCTCGCTTCGCTCGCCCATAGGACAGAACAATTCATTAGTCTAGCTTAAAAGGGGATCTATTTAGTCTACATAGACCTGAAAATTGATCTGATTATGTATTGCTGAACGATACAACTACAGTTCTGAGAGAGCAGCGTGAAAGAGGATCTCTGTGGACTACTATGTATTAAATTCACTTTGAGGAACAGTATGGGTGAGTATTTACACTGATAAATACATTTTTGGGACAATATATAACTGAATGTATTTACAATAATAACAAATTCTGGGGGATATGATAGTAGAGTATTTACACGGTGCAAAACAGTTTATTCGAAGACCCTTTTTATGTATTGCTGAACCATACAGCTAATGTTCTGAGGGAGCAGCAAGAAAAAGGAACTCTTGGGACTACTATGTTCTAAATTCACTTTTAGTAACAGTGTGTGTGAGTATTTACTCTGACAAATAGATTTCTGGGATATGATATGACAATGTATTTACAATAGTTCTGAGGGAGCAGCGAGAAAGGGGATTTATTGGGACTACTATGTTCTAAATTCACTTTTAGTAACAGTATGGGTTAGTATTTACACTGACAAATAGATTTCTGGGATATGATATGACAGTGTATTTACAATAATAACAAATTCTGTGGTATATGATGTTTGAGTATTTACACGGTGCAAAACAGTTTATCCGAAGACCCTTTTTACGTATTGCTGAACGATTCAGCTACGGTTCTGAAAGAGCAGCGAGAAAGGGAATCTCTGGGGACTACTATGTTCTAAATTCACTTTTAAGAACAGTGTGGGTGAGTATTTACACTGACAAATAGATTTCTGGGATATGATATTACAATGTATTTACAATAATAACAAATTCTGGGGTATATGATATTTGAGT
This sequence comes from Metellina segmentata, assembly GCA_947359465.1. Taxonomy (NCBI): domain Eukaryota; kingdom Metazoa; phylum Arthropoda; class Arachnida; order Araneae; family Tetragnathidae; genus Metellina; species Metellina segmentata. The sequence continues at coordinate 3,574,458 of OX375877.1, read as the reverse complement.
ATTTACACGGTGCAAAACAGTTTATCCGCAGACCCTTTTTACGTATTGTTGAGCCATACAGCTAATGTCCTGAGAGAGCAGCGAGAAAGGGGAACTCTTGGGACTACTATGTTCTAAATTCACTCTTAAGAACAGTGTGTGTGAGTATTTACACTGACAAATAGATTTCTGGGATATGATATGACAATGTATTTACAATAGTTCTGAGGGAGCAGCGAGAAAGGGGATTTATTGGGACTACTATGTTCTAAATTCACTTTTAGTAACAGTATGGGTGAGTATTTACACTGACAAATAGATTTCTGGGATATGATATGACAGTGTATTTACAATAATAACAAATTCTGTGGTATATGATGTTTGAGTATTTACACGGTGGAAAACAGTTTATCCGAAGACCCTTTTTATGTATTGCTGAACGATACAGCTACGGTTCTGAAAGAGCAGCGAGAAAGGGAATCTCTGGGGACTACTATGTTCTAAATTCACTTTTAAGAACAGTGTGGGTGAGTATTTACACTGACAAATAGATTTCTGGGATATGATATTACAATGTATTTACAATAATAACAAATTCTGGGGTATATGATATTTGAGTATTTACACGGTGCAAAACAGTTTATCCGCAGACCCTTTTTACGTATTGTTGAGCCATACAGCTAATGTCCTGAGGGAGCAGCGAGAAAGGGGATCTCTTGGGACTACTATGTTCTAAATTCACTCTTAAGAACAGTGTGTGTGAGTATTTACACTGACAAATAGATTTCTGGGATATGATATGACAATGTATTTACAATAGTTCTGAGGGAGCAGCGAGAAAGGGGATTTATTGGGACTACTATGTTCTAAATTCACTTTTAGTAACAGTATGGGTGAGTATTTACACTGACAAATAGATTTATGGGATATGATATGACAGTGTATTTACAATAATAACAAATTCTGTGGTATATGATATTTGAGTATTTACACGGTGGAAAACAGTTTATCCGAAGACCCTTTTTATGTATTGCTGAACGATACAGCTGAGGTTCTGAGAGAGCAGCGAAAAAGGGAATCTCTTGGAACTTTTAGGAACAGTGCGGGTGATTATTTACACTGACAAATAGATTTCTGGGATATATGAATGAATGAATTTACTATGATAACAAATTCTGGGGTATATTCATTCACATAAAACCTCCCTGCACACACAGTTGTGTATTTGAGAACTCGCAGATACAACAGTAACAGATTCGAAAGATCTCTCTAGAAAGACCTACGTACGATTGGCCATGAGTAAAAATTGGATTGCTCACATCTAAACATATTTTGTCAAAAGTTTGGCCCTGAGCTTTATTAATGGTCATTGAAAATGCTAACCAAACAGGAAATTGTTTACGCTTTAATTTAAAAGGCATATTACTATCAGATGGAATAAGAGGTATTCGAGGTATCAGGTAAAATTCATTATTTTCGTTACTTATTTTTTTTTGCTTCAATAGTATTTTTCTGCAAATTTACTGCGATAAGTGTAGTTCCATTGCACAAAACTTTTGAAGGTGCTAAATTTCTGAGTAACATTATAATAACACCTGTTTTTAATTTAAGTTTATGAGGTGGCATTCCAGTTGGTGTCTATTAAAAAATTCCTCTGAATATGTAAGTTGACCTCATGGATCTTCACTGACTATTGTAACAATACTCTCATAAATGACTTCATTTCCTGGCATACACTGCAGTACATGATTATTGATTTGCATTGATAAATCATTTGTTACAGTGAGAATGGCACAATTTTTTAGCTCTTCAGGCGTCTGTTTCAAAATCTATATCATTGAACAGTTGTTTGGCAGCATTTTGTGAATTTTTTTGAAGAGTTCAATTCATCAGGCCAATAAAAAGCTCCACAAAATGAGCATATTTCTGTCATGAATCCACAGTCGTGTTCAAAAACACTTATTTCCACTTGGGAATTGGTTCTATTACTTAAATGTTGCTCCATCGCGTGCTCTGGCCGCAGTATTTCTAGCGGTAATTCTCTGAATTCGTTCGTCAAAAGATTCCCTAGTTCGCTGCTCTCTTCTTCGCAAATTATATTGAATTTGACGCAAAGAGCTAATTTTTCTATCAAAAACCTCTCACAATCACAATTATCGGGAAGATGCGCTTCCTGTTGGTGAAATGAGGGATATCAATATTTATTTACATTCGTAAAGGACAAACCCGTTGCCACAACCGGGAGAGAAATACAGGCCAATTTTGCGCCACGCATAAGCGTATTATATATATAGATTTCTATATATGTTTTATTGTATCCTTTAAGTTGATGTTTCTCAAATTCTCTGCAATTTTGAGCTGTGTCACTTTTCTTGCCGGGGTGCGATATAAGAAATAGTTTTGTATTTTGACTGCAATCTGTTTTAGTTCCTATTCTGTGCAATTAATTCTTTTATGTCTATATGAAAACGTAAAAATAAAGCATCACGAAGAGGCACTTTAAATGGGAAGTATGAAGAATTCAACCTAAAAATCATAGATTTTAATTTGAAAAAATTTGTTTATAACATGTTCTGGAATTTTGTCCTTAAATTCATAAGGTATTTCAGTTTAAGCGTACAAGAAACGGGAACCCTAATGCTTTCAACTGAACCTCTAAACATACATGATTTCGGCAGCATTGAATTGTCAATTTTTACTAATATTTGTCTTTCTTGTTTTTCAGAGATTCACTAAAAATACATTTTTTATTGAAAAGAACAACACCATTGTAAATTTCCCCATCAAGTAAGTAATGAGTTGTGATTTTTTTTCTTCTTTAGAAATGTATTTAATTACAAGAATTGCAGCTTCAGAATGACTCATAATTTGACAACTGCAAATTTATGCAGAAATTGCTCTTTTGCTTGAATGATTATGCTGAGATACACCATCATGCATGGTATTCAGTTGATCATGTCACATGTATATCCTTAAAATCAGTGTTACTGCATCCTGCTCTCGGTGTAGTCATAAAAAGGTAATAATGGTTCAAAACCAATTAAAAAAAACAAGATTCCTTTTGAAAAGTTTTGTGTAAGATTTTGAAACTTTTTTTCTACTTAAAAAAAACTGTTCATAGAATTATGTAACAGAATTCATATGTGTGCATACATTAGTTTCAATTTATTTTTGCATGGGGGGAAATAACTTTTTGAAATAATGCAATTTAATAAAGTCTAACGTGCTTGGCTGGCTTCTAATGAAGCTGATTACCATTCCCCTCACAAGCGATTCAGCAGTTTCATTTTCGACATGGGAATTAGTGGTTGGGTAGGTAGTTAATTGATGTTGCACTGGTACAAAACAATGGGCTATTGACAACACAGTCCAAGATCACTCCTGAAGGGAAAGGATTCAAGGACAATGCCTTGTAATTTTGAATCATGGTCAGATGGCGAGAACAATACCTGCACCAACATGGGAAGGAATCCATTGCAGCATTATTTTAGAAAGAAATGCGATGGTTTGCCAGTTCTTGATGTGAACAGCAATCGCTAATCTTTTGGATCTCACAGACCACTAAATTCATAATTTTAAATCCTGCGGATCACTGATATGAATTTTTTTTAAAGACATTTGGTAAAATAGTGATCAGAGAACTTCTATTTTATTAACATGAAATGCACCTATTTAATATAAAATAATTATAAATGCTTGTATAATCATGACAAAATTATAAATACATATATAATCGCAACAAAATCCTTGAAGGTTGTTTGATTGTAACAAAATTATTAAAGTTAGTTTAATTATTATAAAGGAATTGAAACTTATTTAAGAATTACGCATTTTTAGTGTGGTATTTGTTTCTGCTTGTTTGAAAGACATTTTTGGATTATGGGCTGCAGTGCAAGACAGCCATATTTATTTCAAGCTGAGACCGGTGCACCGTTTAAATACTGGCACAGGAAAATGTCTCTTTGAACAAATATACTGTTGAAAAGTGAATCAAAATTTTCATTGCTTTGTCATTCTGCAAGTTAGTCACTTTTTATGGAGAACCAAAAATGAGGTCTTGGTAAGGCTGACTGGATTTTAACTTTGAGACCGTCATTCATATTATTAAAAAAACATTTTGAATATTATTATTATTATTTTTTTATTGCTGAAATGAAAATAATGTGTAGATTTTTCACGAACTCTGTTGGTGATAGCTGGTATAGAACACGTTGTGCCATCTCTTTATTTTCAGTTTAAAGAAATATTATGTTTGTGTTGTAGAAGTATTGAAAAAATTGTATACTTTTTAAACATACACCTTTTATTTCTGTGTAGAAATGTGGACTTCAGCGAAATCTTTCAGCCGGAGCAGCGAGAAAAGCAACCTAAAGCCATCTACGACTTGATTGCGAATATTGTGCACGATGGAGAGCCAGGCTCCGGAAAAGGAACCTACCGCACGCACATCCTCCACCGGGTGAGTGCACAGTATTTTTGTGTTCTTTTTATATTTCTGCTCCGCATTGATTTGTTAAATGTAATTACTCCAAAAATTGAGTATACACTGTAAAGAGATTTTCTTAAACATCCCAAAACTAATAAGTAGGGCAACTTTTTGTTGCAATAAAAATGGGAAAAGTTACATTTATCATTCCTTAAAGTTGCATTTATATAGAAATAAAGTTGCATATCATTTTGATGCACTGAATTCTAAAATAAATTATTCATAAAAAATGAAAAAATTCCAAATATATTGACATTTCCAGTCGTGTTCAAAAGTGTTATAATACATACTGAAATACAGAACAATGTCGAGTGGCCGATCCTTGGCCAGTAATTTCTATAAGATTGAAAAACTGTGCAAGCCACTGTCATATAATGTGCTATAGCGGAAACGCAAAATACTTTCGCTCAACATTCAGATATTTTAAGACGTCATCTACCAGGCGAACAACATATTGGTGATCGACACTCACCTCGCAAACTCTGCAGTCGGTTACACAAGTTTCCTCTGGATTATCAAGAGTGCCAACCAATGTGTTAAAAGTACCTTCTTGACATTAATTTGCTTTCGTCTGTTTGGACGAACACCTTCTTTCCGTGAACTTCTTGTTTGATCCGCCATACTTCGGCAATCGCAAGATCAGACACACGTGATCAAAGGGATGGTTCAGAGGGCAATGAATAAAATAGTAATTTCATATAAATTTATTTTAAGCCAAATTTTAAAAAGTTGCATTTACGTATGCTGCGGTTATAACTCACTTACAATACACCCCATGATGGAGGAATTTTGGTTTTAGCACTTAACATGCAGTGTAGAACGTGTGAAAAAAAAGTTGCATTTTTTGCAAAAAGTTGCCCTATTAATAAGCAATAATTTGAATCTATTTTATAAGAATGGTAAAGTACACATCTCATGAACATGGTGTGCTGATAAAAACAATTCAATGTCCACACTATAATATTTATAGAGATGGGTTTTAAACAGAGTGTAAAGATTTAAATCACAACCAATCTTACTTTTTTATAACTAAGTAAATGCACCCTAGGAAAATTACATAACTCGTCAAACGCTTTAAACATTCTGCACTCAAGGTGATTTCAGCAAGCACTAATGGCTACACCCAGTACTGATCAGCATTTGAAAAAATGTTTGGCACTGGACACTTGCAAATAATCTGAGGTGTCTGTGGACAAAGTAATCTGTTTGTTGAGTCAAGGTTTCTGCCAAACAGTAAAGTAAAAAAGAAGTTGACATCTATTTGAAAGAACATGTTACGAACAATAAAGCATTGATTCAAGTGTGGGAAGCATGGGAAAATATTGTACTTAAAAAAGTCCAGCTTTTTATAGTGTCCATGACCAGTAGGCCTACTTCTAAATGTCAAGACAGACAAAGAAAAACCCCACTAGTAGGCCTAAACTACTTGTTACCCCTTTATTGACTGTGTCCAATGGCTTGGCTACAGTGATTTTTCACGACTACTTTTTTTTATAGAGACATAAATACAAAATACATTCTTTTGAAGAAACTACATTTCACATGAAAGAAAAATACTTTGAAAGGATGAGAGTTTACTAAAAACACTATGAACATCTTTCATTTTGCAAAATGCACCCTAATACAGTCACTTTAAGATTAGTGACCCATTTCAAATATTTATCTGATCAGACTATAATTTAGGTCCGTCACTTACACTTACTGATAAATTTGTTACCGTAATTGTGTAATTTAACTCGAGAAAAACTATGTAGGATGTCAACTTATGTTTTAAAGTTAAACAAATGTTTTACCTTTTGCTTTTATTTTGAAAATTCATTTTTTAAATGTATTACCATGTAACAAACTATGATTTTTAGTAAAATAAATATTGATCCACCATGTCACAAATTCCGATTGTTTACTTAGAATAAATATTGGTTTACATATCATGTGAAAAACTGAATTTTTTATTTATCAAATTTATACATAATTTTTATAAAAAACAGTGTATAGTGCCTTCAGAAATTTAAATTTAAAAAATACGATTGCTTGATTGTTTTTTAATTACTAGGGGGGCTCTGCCCCCTGCTCGCCTACACTTGCCAACCCCAAATTTCTAAAAAAAAACTCAATGAGCTGCAAAAATGTACGTTGAGATGTACTCTTTAAAAAAAACCTCATGGCTTAAGACTGAAAATTTATATGTGTTTTGCTCGCTCACGAAAGAAATTTCTTTTCAAACTTTGGCAAGCGTTCTCAAGCAGGGCAACCTAGTCTTTTAAATTAATTTTTTCGAGTTGTCGCTTTTTTCAGGAAGGTGTGAAATTTTTGCTTTGAAGTGGCAGAGTATGATTTACATGGAATATTTAAACTATTTCTTACTTGATTTTATTTGTTTTTGTGATAGGGGTCTGGAAAGTGGTATGAAATGCAGGATCTTCACGTGACAGAAATCCTACCACCAATGATCACTCTCTCTGAAGCATACATTCAGGTAATCGCCTCTAATTGCATTAAATTACAAACATGTGGGATCGAGAAACCAGTATTTAAATACCATTCTTGACACTTGGTATAAGAATCACCATTACTGAAACATCAGATTTTAGTTTCTTTCATTACTAGCAGTTCTGCACATGACATCTTCTAAATTGCCTGTATCTATTGATGGTAAAGCTGACATTCTATCTTATTTCAATACATGGTACCATCAGCAATTGATGATAATTTTGGAATATGGCAAAAAGCAGGCACTGTTGTGTACCTATTCTTATGAATATAGATTGGGTAAAACTCAAGAACATCCATATCCACGGAAAGGGTTTTCATACCTAAAATGAAATAAAAAAATATACATTTTGGTTGCTTTTACTGGTGTTGATTCTTATTTCCAATAAAATGTATGGCAAAAAGTGCACCTGTCACATTGGCATTTTTTTACTCTAAACCTATCTTTGCTTGTATTTTCTTTTCTGCTCTAATTTTATCTTTCAAGAGTGGCGAACTCTTCTGTTCAGTTTTAGCAATATTATGCAACTTCATAGCTCAATCAAGAATATTTGAGCCGGGTAGAAAAATTAGCCAATGACTTTGTCACACCCTCATTGAAGCGATCGAAACGTTTATTTGCTAAACGTGTTTGACCTTTGGTAAATCAGGGTGTCTACTGGTCCTGATAATAAGCCAAAAAAAAGTTCCCAAAATCATAAATTTTGTCCCAAAAATTCGTCACATTTTTTAAGGCGAAAACAAAAGGTGGCTGCAGATGAACTTAAACAAATCAGAAAAGAAAATTGCAAGTAATGCAGACTGCAAATGATGAAATTGAACAATTAAGACAGAAATTATGCAAACGGAAAAGAAAATGGTGTTACTCTCCCATTTGGAGACCGTTTTTTTAAATACACAAATTGATATATAATTTTTTTTTACCAACTTCATTTGATGCATAAAAATTTTCACGAAGAAATGAAGTAATTGTTGATTCTGAAAACAAAAATAATGAATATAATATGGAGCATTTGTTAAATCTGTTCAACTTATGGTTTGTCTTTATTTTTTTAAATTTCATTTAGAAAACAGCTTATTAAAACTGAAATTTGAAACTAGAGTCCTCTTTTTTCGAGATTAGACTAAGCAATAAAAAAACTGATGTATTATAGCATCTAACTGACCCACATAATCATGTAAAATCAGATCATGCATTTATTTCCTAAATGGACCAAGAGAAATTTAGTAGACACCCTGTAAGTACATATTTTTACTGTCTTGAGGATGCAGGTAACATGAAATGATTTGGGGAGCAGTTTGGCAGGAATAACATTAATATATTCACCTACCAGGATACCTTAGGAGCAGTGGGTGTGCTCCTTCACAAATAGCTGTCAGTTTGTCCCTTGTAGTGCCAAAGAAGTCGGTGGTCGAACAATAAAAATCAAGGCTCCAAATGGTTTCGACGCGATATTTAGTCCTTCAAAATCTGAAACCTCTTGGAAATAAGTTTCTTGCAGCCAGACAAACCCTCTACCCCCCCCCTAATTGCTGGTAGATCGAAATTACCTATTAATCAAAGTGCTCAGCTACAAAACCATGCTCAGACCAGTTATCAACTATGCCAGTCATGTCTGGGAATATGCAGCTAAAACCTGAATTCAAAAACTTTGAAACCCTTCAAAATTCCACTCGGGATAATTCTTAATGCCCCTTGGTTCTATAGGAACACACAAATTCGTAAAGACCTGAATGTGTTACAACTACGTAAATCAACAGTAAAATTGGCCTGAAATCTTCCTCGAGATGGAGGCAATGGATAATTACGCGATCCAGCAAATCCCCAGATAAGACTTTCGTCGGAGATACTGTAAAACGGCCAAGAGCCATTATTATTCCCAGGTAACTTAACCCCTTAAACACTAAGCAAACTTGTCTATCTAACTTTATGCGCATACGTAATAGTACCTATTGTGTGATGCTAGCAAACTCTGCCCACCTTTCAAATCCCATTGCATCCTTACACCCTGGCACAAGATTTGAGCTCTTTCGCCACATGATCCCACAAGACCTTCGGATTGGATTGTCCCACCTCCAACAACGTTCAGAAAACTGCCAGCTATTCGGAAAGATCATCATTCCGGAGATTGAGAGCATCCTCTCAGGACCACTAGTAGGCTTAAATTAAAAAATAGTCACCCGACTGGTACTGTTACCCTGTAGGTCATGTGTTTTGTAAGCACATGGAAGTTAGCAACTCCTTGTTTGTAGTGTTCCTTCGCAATTAGCCGTCAATATGCTCCTTGTAGTCCCGAGTGATCAAGTGGTTAGGCTTGTGAAAAAATTATAGTACGTTAGTTTTCAATTGTAATCTAAAAAATGTTTGGGAAATATTTAATGTAAACTATTTCTTGTTCATAAAGCTAATTTTGTTCCGTGATTCTAGATCTGGGAGCGAAGACCGGCAGAGGAGTCCACCCAAAAGAACGGCAATTGAAGTTGTTATTTTCATGTTACCATTCATCTGTAAATAACTATCACAACATATGTGTTTGGTTTCAGTTAAAACAAATGTAATTTATTTTTATGATAAAATATGGCATTCAACTGAGTTTATTTTATTTTTACTTTAAAACTAAGACTAAATAAATATGGGTTCAATATATTTAGACCTGCAGAAAATCTAGTTTTGTAATGGGACCAACTTTGTGGTGAGTGATTAGTACACAGAAAGGTCAATCAGATGACCATTTTTTAACAAACAGGGTATCATTTTAAAGCACTACAGAATCTTAATTTTATAATGGAATAAGGATACATTTAATTCTAAGTGAGATATAAGCTTTTTAGTAAGGGTAACGATGGACATTTATATTAAAGCCATTTCAAACACTAAGAATTCAGCCTAAATTTTTATTTAAAAAATATATCAGTACAAAACTTTGTACTGACATATTTTCTGAAATATTAAAGAACTTCTGAAGGCACTTTTGTCATTTTAAGTCCGACACCAAAAAACAAAAATTTAATCTTAGTCAGCTAGGCTAAAACCATTTAAAATGAAATTTGTATTTAAAGCAAGCTTTTGTGCCTTTCATATTATCTATTCAGATTAATTTTTTTTAAATAATTTATCTGGAAAAAAATGGTGTCGGACGTAAATATTTTGTTTACTTGGCAGAAAACATCTTGTAACAGCATTTTTATTATAAATATTAATATCTATAAAATAAATTAAAGTCTAGATTTCTTGTAAATTTACATTGCAGAACAATTTGAAGAGATTTATGGTTTTAAAAATACCATTATATTTAAATATGCAGAACAGTAGTTTATTATGACTAACCATTATAATGCCGAAGAACATCTACAGCCTCAGTATATAAATTTCTTTTATAACATTCCCCATAGTGTTTGTTCTTACTATAAGAATGTGTCTTTTACTATTGCAGGGCTCCTAACAGGTTTCAAGGTCTAAAAAGGTGACTAATTGAACCAAAAGGGTTAAAAAGAGAAAAATAACAATAATGCTAAATATATTCAAGTATAAATATAGAAAATAAAACGATTCTCCCCAGCCACCCCTATCTGTTCTTTTTCTTTCTTTGGAAGGATATTTTTTTTTCTTCATTTAAAAAGTACATCATTCTAAAAATATTAACATGAAAAAAATCGTAATTTATGATTTTTTAATTAGTTTATTTTTGACACAGCTTGAATTTCTTCCTTTTCTTTGAAAGATTATGTCTCATTTTTGTTGTTGAAATTAATTTTGTCCTTTTCTAAAAATTTCCAGAACTTTCTGCTAATACACCAAGTGCAACGTAATGGTACGTTTTTGAATCCACTCTTGCGGTGGAACGTAGCGCGCATTTTGAAATTGAAAAGGCGGAAATAAAAAAAAAGGAGTTTTTAAGGAGTAGCACACACATAAAAATAAGGAGTTTTAAGAGTGCTTAAAATCGAAATCCATTTTAAGGAGTTCTTAAGGAACCTGCAAACTCTGTTTTTTTCAGAGAAAATAGGAATTTTTTTTTAACTGCGCACCCCAAATTTTTCTTCTCCAAATAGAATTTAAGAACTTAAAACCCCTGAAAAGGTGATAAAAAGGTTACATGTGAGGAGCCCTGTAATTAGGTAAGAGGGGTCGGACATGCAGATGGCCCTGCTTCCCTTGAACTTCGCCGCTTGGTTTTATTGATATCCTTTTCCCATAAGAAAATTTTCAGATCTTGCTGCTAATACACCGCGGGCAACGTGAATTATCCTTTTACAATTTAAACGGTACGTTTTTGAATTTATTCTTGCAGTGGAATGTAGCACGAATTTCGAAATTGAATCTGTGCAAACCCTGTTTTTTTTTTTAGAAAAAATGAATTTTTTTAACTGCGCACCAAAAACTTTTCTTCTCTAAATACAATTTAAGAACTTAAAACCCCTGAAAAGGTGACAAAAAATAAAAAGGTGACGTGTTAGGAGCCCTGCTATTGGCTCTAAAACCTACTACAAATCATAGTATGAAAATCTGCACCTTCATTGATCGAGTTGTGTGTACAGTAACATCAAAGATTTGAATGTCACAGCAATCTGATTGTTGCAGAATTAAGATGTTCATGTTTGAACCAAATGCTGACATTGATAATAATCCTATAAGATATATGCAGTAACAGTAAAGTTAGACACGGTTGATGTATCGCGTACATTAAAATAAACCTTTGAAGAATTAGTGAAACTAAAAATTTTCTGATCCATACATTTGTCAAAAGGAATCAGTCAAAGACATTTACAGTTTAAAATCAAGTTTCTGTACAAACATCATTTTTTTCTCAATAAAATTAATTTTTTCTTGGATTTCATCACTTTTAAGATTAATTTAATTACATCCGACACAAAAAATTTATGTCCAACACCGGAATAAATATTTGTAAAATGTACTTTAATATTAAACTAGATAAATAGAAAAAATTTTAAACATATAGCATTCGTATGTATACTTTTGAGAATTAATTTGATGTCAGTTTCCCAGTTTGATTACGTCCAACACAGGTTACTTAAACATTTTGTCTTAGGGTTTGAAATATTCAGAAATTCTTTTTTACATGTTTTCTGACAAAGTATGATGTAGTAAGTATCTTGTATAGAAATTTGATCATTTAGTTGAAATTTATACACCAAAAACCAGATTTTCCTCCACTCCAGATGTCGGTTTTTATGTCTGACACCATGGAATTGCCCATTTGTTATTTAAGTATGGATGCTCATAGTGGTTTGAAATCCACTTTAAATAATAGGTCCTGTTCTAATTATCACTGGTGTAGCAAAAAAAAATCAATGAGACTAAACTGAGTGACATAGTTCATATTTTTGTCCAATACATTACCGAGTGGATGTAATACAAATTGATTTTGCATACAAACTTAAGAGATTAAATTAGTGACAAAAAAATTTAATCTGTTTTTGTGTAAAGAAAAATTTACATTAAATTATGTTTAAATTTACAGATTGTTATATTAGTTTTTTTTGTAATGAACTTTTATTCCTACATAAACAAACTATAAGCAGGAATGAAATTTTTTTTTTACTGCCTGGCACCTTACCCATGCTTTGTTATTATCTGTTATTTCATTTAATTTTAATGCTATAAAATCACATAAATTGAGACAATGTGTTTTTTAATTTACCATTACATGTCAAGTAAAAACAAATTATCGATCTGGATATCCAAATACATTTTTTACTAATTACTTCTGAAAATATTTTGATTGAGTGTAACAAAGTCTAGCCTAAGTTTAAAAAAACTAGAATTTTGAAATTTTTGATCATTCAAGGATATTATATTTCTAATAAGATAAGTACAATTTGTTTTTCTTTTCGTCTATTAAATTGATAAAATTCAAAATTACATGTTGGCCCATTTCCCTAAACATGGATGTTATTCATGTAGATTGATATTTTCCATCAAAAATAAAAATTTTTATTCAATAGCAATGAAAGACTTTTTGAAAATGTTTAATAGTTAATTGAATTGTTGATGGAAAACAAAGGAAATGCACATTCAAATAAATATCAATTAACAGATAAAAATTCTATTGAATAGAATATTCTTAACAATACAACTTCACTACCCATTTAACAAGATGTCGTCAAATGGGTGAAAGTGCAGAAAATAATTGCTTGGAAGAAAATGTGGCCAAAGAGAATATTTTCTTTATTTCAGTCTCCAACTAATGAATTAAACTCAAAACATAACACAAATGAAGGGAGTGTCACAAAGATCTTGATTTGATTGTCAATACAATTGAAATTGCAAGAGTTTTCATTTCAATTTTGGCTAACATTTTTGGATTAAATTAAAGAATAATTAGTGATAACTCAGTCACCAAAACTCATAGCATTGAACAATTAACTATTATGAATAGAAAAATAAAGGAATACTTACAATTAAGTTGATTTTAATTAGTAGCAAAACATCAATGAAAAAGCAGCATTATTAAATTGTTTTTAGATTCAAGTTGTTCAAAATAAGAATACATCTGAAGCCAATTCTGCAAACTTTAAAAATTCAAACTCATAGTAGTTAAAAGCGTCAAGGTTGAAAAATAAACTTTCACTCTAAAAACTTTTATTGATTGTATTAAACTAAATTTAATTTTTCCTACTCTAAATTAGCAAAAAATTTATGGAATGCTAAAAAAGTATATAAATTGTTAAAAATTAAGTACTCTACCCAAATTTTTATAAATTATTTCACAAAATAACTGCATGTAATTGTTCAAAATCAGTAAATTGTGATAATATTTATTACACAAGTTTTCTAAGTGGTAAAAAGGAATCTTGTAACGGACTTCAGAAACCAACTAATAACTGGCTGATTACTCTAATTTTGACACATCTTTCTAAGGATAGAAAACAGTGCAGTTTTTTGTCTGTAATTTTTCTTCAAAACTCATTCTCCGTCGAGCTTCCGAGAACAGATCGAGAGAATATTTTGAAATGAAATGCCAAATTATATATTAATTTAAAGAAAAGCCACAAAAAATTTTAAAGGTTTGCCCTGTTGAAACACCAAATCAATGATTGTTTTATTGCTCTGGTCATTTATTCACCTGAAGACTAAAATTGTTATAGGTACTATACTATAATAAAATAACCTAAAACTTTAAAAAGAGGAAGAAATATCCAACCCCTTCAACATAATGCTCCAATATTTTGGAGTGTAAACTTTATCTTTCAATCTGAATAAATCGTCTTTCTCAAATTAAGGAAACATTAGCATGCCTGCCAAATCATTTCTAAACCTTTCCACATATTTCTTAGGACATCAATTTCGAACTCAACTATTGTCAAAACATGAAGAAAAACCACTGAGTCAGTGGTTGCTAGATTGTAGATTATGATGCTCAGTTATCGTTATGATGCAATGGAACTCTTTAGTGATGCGTGCTTATTATGCACAGCACTGTATATGGAATGGTTCGAGTTGACAAACACAAAATATTAAACGGTCAAACGACCCATCATGGTAAAAATAGGTATACAGGAAAAAGTGAAAATAAATATATTTTACTTAATAAATTTCATAAGCATTTTTAGGAAAAGTAATAGAACTTAAATTTAATTAAATTGTTATCATTTAATCCACTTGGTAAATCTAGCGTTATTTTTCGTAGACCTGTGATGCGATTTCAAGAGCTTTTTAAGAAGATTTTGCTTAAAAAGATGCCTTGGTTTCCAAGGTAATATAAAAAATTCCCTGCTGCAGCCGTATTTTGAAATGGTGTTTCTAAAACTTCAATTTTATTCGGATGTATGAGGGTACTTTGAAGGGTTTCAGTCTAAAAAGTTTAGGAACCTCTGGCATAGAGACGCTTTTTAAGTTACCAAATACACAAATCTGATTTTTCACATAAGTGAACAAAATTCCACACAAACCAATGTAAAAAATGAAACAATTTATTTATACTCATTATTATACAAAGTAAGAGAAATAGCCTACACTTAATTTCGAACTTTCATTACAAATCACCGAGACTGGACGAAATATAAATTTAACCTTTTTAGTGTTTATATTAGTTCCAGACTTCATTCCTTATACAGAAGAGCATCTTGGGAAATGAAATGGCACAAATTAAAACTAAAAAGTTAACAGGAAATTATGCCCATTTTTTAAAAACTAATTTAGTTTGGCATGCAGTCGGTTGCTCGGCTATCCCTACACAAGATATTAATCGGGAGTACTCGTTCGTGTGGAACGAAAATGATCGGCTTCTAAAAATCAGATCTACGTACACAAGTATATAATCCAAATGTTGCAAAACTCATTGCATAATTGATCCCTCAAAGACGAAAGCTCCGACGCGTCGAGGTGGGAAACATCACAACTCCGAGAACCGATACGATTTCGCTCGCATTCCCAAACGATGCGTCTCGCTCGAGGTTACAATGCACAGAGCTTTTTCCGTTGAACTCGACAGAATCGATGGACATCTTAAAAGTTTGAAAACAAGAATGAAATACAAATAAATAATTTATTTGCGAATAAAGGGGCAGACAAACAGAAACGTGTAAGAGTTTAAAAAAGGCAGTCGTTTTATACATCTACAGATTATGCATTAGTTAACATTTTTATTTCCTTGGTAAATGAGGTTTTTCATGATAAGCATGCAACAAAAAAATGTACTTCCATTTGGAGTTTGCAGCAAAAATATACAGCACAACGCTGCCTACTTATCTTATGTACAAGTTTCTTTTAGTATTAACACAACGGATATCCTTTGAAGCCTGCTCCAATGCTGAACGCCCACCGACCGATTAGGATGACTCGAATCGATGAAGTCGGGTGATTCCAGATGAGGCGAGAGAGAGAGCAGGATGAAGAGAAAGGTGCTGGGACTCCTTTTGTTTACATAGATGCTCAAAGGTATAAAAAAATTGGAGGAAGTCGGTAGTGTGTAGCGTTGCTGCATTCAGAAGTTTTATTCAGTCCGTGGCACTATTGCTGAGCAGAAGAACGACTCTTTCTGCAGCCCTTCTTTTAAAATGGCACACAGGCACTCCAGTACACTTGGGTTTCAACAGTAGGAGTTGAAAGAGCTGAAACATACAACACAGTCGGTTGCTATTCAATCAAGATGCATACATGAAAAGGCTTATGTATTGGGTCAGACGGAAAGTTCAGAACGTTTTTTTAACAAAACATAAAAAAGTTTTATTGAATCACATAAGCACAATTTTATTCTAGGACTTTTAGCCATCTTTCTGGCAGCTGGAAAATTCTTTCCCCCTTAAATCAGTAGGCTTGTCTGTAAAGAAGTTGTCAAGGGTCCAAAGAATTGGAACACCAGGCCGTTCAGAAAATTTTGAAGTGAAGGTTTGGTGAATATGGGGGTGTGACACAAAACATTTCAGCCATACTGAATAAGTATGTCTCACATTCAGTGAAATGTGGCGCTGCGCATTATCATGCTGGAAGAAAACGCCTTTGCTTCGATTTTTGCTTTTATACTGCCATTTGAGAACTGGTTTTTTTCCAAATATATTGTCTGATTTCGTGAAAACAATTCAAAACAAACAATTCCTTTGTAGTCCCACCATACAGAAAGTCGTTTACAGAGGATGGTCGTCCTGAGTGGGCATCCTCTTAGAGGCTGAAATTTCCGCAATTAAATTTACCAATCCACCTTTGATCTGTGGCCTCAGAAACAGCACTATGTCTGTATACAGCACACATTTTACGAGCAGTCCTACTGGCATATTTTTCCTTTCTTAAAATAAAAGAGCGTGATATCACGAAAATGAACTTTCTGGTTTTCTATTCTTAGCACTGCAGTGAAAACAAAATCATACAGAGAAAACAGAAAAGACCGAATTTAAACAACTGCTTCAATCAAGGTTACTCCTTATCAGCGGTAGCAAAATAATAAGAAAGCTAGCTTCAATTTGAAAATAAACAGAAATTTCCAGATGACCCAATACTATTCAAACTATGGCTTAAAGTGGATTCCGAACCAATCCGTGCCAAGACTGGGATTTAAACCCAGAGCCAACAGAAAATTAAATAAGACAATATCAATATTGGCCCTTATTTTTGCAGTAAAGTAAGGTTGATGTTTAATGTCACATTACATATTTAATTTCTGGATTTTGCTTCACTACATTTTTAAAGGTTAATTTAAATATTCCTCAAAAGTGTTGAGGATTAAAAAAGATCGTCTTAACATGTTATTTTTTCTACAAAAACAATTTAATAATTTTGTAAAAATGAAAATCTTGAAGCAAATTCCTTTTTTTAGGAGATTGTTGCTAAGAGAATCAGCTACTTGTAAACAAATTATTTGAATTAATAATTAAGTCAATGCTCATTTATATACCATTTTTAACATATTACGAGGCAATTATGTATATTTGTTTTCTAGAACTAGTTCAAAATGAAGTGACAAAGAACAATCCAAATATCAAAATCTAATCAAACTGCATAATGGTTCAATCATTTCAGAGTTTATATAAATTTATGAGCATTATGGCAAGGATGCAGTCTATATTTCCTAGCAACAAAACCAGGTATGGGGTTATATGCATTCATGAAAAAGACAATTCTTTTTGAAGATCGTCATCAAAACAGCTTTGCCTCCAACACTGCCAAGAGACTTCAAAAACTTTAAATATGAAATTTAAATCGCAGGCATTGTATACCAAAGTCACTAGTTTAGCATACAGGCAAAACAAAAAGTAGCTCTACAACAGAACTAATCTTTAAATATATCACTGCAGGTATCGATACATAGTACTAAAAAATGACAAGCAATTAAAGGTTGTGTATTCATTTATGATTAATCAGCATTAAAGTACATTTAGTTTTTATTAAAAACAGGGAAAAATGGCTTTTAATAAAAACACAGGAAATATGATAAAACCTGTACTGTCCCACTCAAAATGGCACATAGAGCAAGGAACAAAGTACTTTATCTCAAGCATTATAAGTAGAAACTAGAAGTTTTTGACAGCATGTTGCCTTTAACAAAGCAAGAATACTTAATTCAAGGAGATATTGAATAAATACCTGTACTACAATTTTTCTTGGAATAAGTATAAATTATTTGTAGCAGCTACAGCTATTATATTTTCTTCTGGATGCCATGCCGTATGTAAAATTTTCCTACCAAAATCAAGACAATCAACACTGATTTCGTCTTTCTTTCTCTTGCCCCCGGTACATACCTGAAAGAAATTGGAACACATTAATAACACAATACTTTTTACATCAGTTTGTTATGAGATAAATTACAATAGGGAACAGGCCTAATTTTGTTTACATGCATGCCATGCCTTATAAGTCATTATTATAAAAGATCCAGATATTATATGCAGCAATGAAAATGTATTAAGAAATCTAACTACCTAATTTTACTATTTTATCACCAAGATAACACCTTTTATATACAAGTTTGAAGATGAATCTTTAGATTTCTAATATGAATTCCCTTTATTCCATTGAGATTCAGGGTTATAATTTTAAGCAAGGCAAATAGCTCACATTTTTGCAGTGCAATCCAGTTTGCAATACCCAATTTTTAGCAGCAGTTTTTAGACATATTTTTAAGTTTCTTATCCAGCTTAAAATGCAACATATTTTTAATTGTGTTAAGAATAGAATCAGTGTCTTTCCCCAACAAGTATGCTACACGTTTTAAAATTGCTTTCTATAAACCTACAAAAAAAATATGAAGATCAAGCCTGCATTTAAAACATTTTCCCATAAAATACTACAGTAATTTTTCAGAGATTAAAAAAAAACAGGCCCCATTGAGGACTATGGAAAAAAGAGAAATGAATATATCAAAACATCAAATCTAATTTTGAGATCTTAATTTTTTTTTTTTATTATTATTATTATTTTTTTTTTTTTTTTTTTAATTCAGTACAGAAAAATCTTACTTGATGACAAAATCTCAAGTGTGGGATTTTCAGTAATAATTTCATTATTTGCAATGCCATAATTAAAGATGAAATACAATTTCTATGGGCTCATGAAATGCTGACTCAAATGATACATTTTATACATTCGTTAAGCACTCCCACATATACTAAAAATAAAAAATAATTAAACTTAAGCCAAATCAGCCTTTGTTTGCATGGAATCATAAACCCTGTTTTTGATTTTGTGACACTAAGATGGGTGAAACACAGGGCAACTTGAGCAGCACTGCCCATGTTTGCTTTTTCTTCCCAACAGGGTTGAAAACTGGCTCAACCACTCTCAGCATCACACCCAGGTTATGATCCAAACTGAGACAAAAAAGCATATCCTGGGCTGCACTTTACAAGTCACCCACTGTGTTACCATTTTAACATGGCAGCTGAGGACGTTTTTTTTTTAATTTGTTCCACGATTCAAAACAGCGAGAGGAAAAACAAACTATGAGGCTGGAAAATGTATTTCAATTGGTAGAATTTTAATAAACCAAATCATATATTGGCAGTATAAACCCAGAATGATTAATGTCTTATAAACACGATAAGTTATAAAATAAAACACATGGATGATGCTTACCTTCCTAGGCTTAAGGACAGTTTTAGGTTTCGCAATTTCTTTAGAAGCTTCTAGAGTGACGTCTCTTTTAGAGTGCCGGTCAAAAACTCGAAAGAAATTATTATATGAACCAGTCATAATGTATCTGAAAGATAAACAATTCAATTTTAGGATGCTATAAATCATTTAATTTCTTAATTGTCTGTAATCAATTAATTAAATCAATTAATTAATTGTCTGTAATCAATTATTAATTTAAATCAATTAAATTAATAGTTAAATTTTCAACTATGAAAGCACAGAACTCTTGAGATCAATTATAAAAAACATCATTCTGGGTTGCATCTTTATCATTTAAAATTATCTAAGAACAAATCAAATAAACAATAAAACATTGATCTATTCACACTTTGTCATTCGCACTGGTCACGACAGGTCATGGTTTCCCTCACCTTTATTCAAAAAAAATTCAAGGACCTAAAATTTTTTACAACGAACTAAAACAAGGAATACGCAAAAGTTGTCAATTAAAAAGAAAAACTTGAAAATATAAAAAAAAGGTCAAAAAAAGAAAGGTTATCATCAATTTTTGTTATAATTTGGATTTTCTTTCTCACAGAACCTTTTTTGTTGCAAAGTGGGCTTCTCGTCTTAATGGTAACTACATATCAATTTTGATCGTGCAATAAATTCTTTTGGTGGCACGAAGAGTATGCATTCCATGTACTTGCACAATCTCCATTTGTTGTCGTTCACTGCCACTTCAACAGATGGCAGTTGTGGTTTATTTTGTTTGAGAAGCAAAACAAATCAAAAGTTTTGACTGGTGATGGGGCTTTTTTTTATTCTTCAGTCTAAGTTTCTATCTTTGCAATCATTAAAGATAGAGTAAAAATTTCAACAGATTTGAAATCGGCAGAAAATTTTACAACAAAAAATTATCTTAAATGTGATTTTATTTCTAAAAAAAATTTAGTTGTAACTTTTATATTTTTTTAATAAGAATTTCTCTTTATTTCATCGGACGTGTGCCAGGTTTCTAATGACGTCCTGATTGCTAAAGTTACGGTTTCCAAAGAAAGTAGTGCTGTTATCTAGCAGCCATGATACATCATGATGCGACGGGCATAACATGGCGGCCGTCTTAACGGAGACCAGAGGTGTCAACTTAGATGGACAGAATATGATGGAGAATGGAATGGACAATCTAGACCTACAACTAGTGTGGACAAAGGGACACTAGTCTGGAAAAATTCAAATGCAAGTTGAAATTACACAATTATGTACATTAAAAAAATCAAGTACTTTAAAGGACTTTTCAAGGATTGTGGGAACCCTGCAGGTATAGAACTTTTTTCAATGCTGCACGGTAAGTATAAAAACACCATAATATTCATAAACTTACATACATTTTTTGTTATTTTTCATAGAATAGAATTATACAATTTGTTCATAAAATGTTCAGTGTCCTAAAACATATTACATATTTTAAAATTAACAATCAATCAGGGGTGAAAACAGTCAAAATGTAAAAAAGAGGAAAATATATGCAGCATTATTTTGAAGTACAAAAATAGCTGAATAAGATTACTATATTTGTGTACTAATGTGTGTACAGAACAGTGGTGCAGCCAGAAATTTTTTTCTGAGGGGGTAGGCAAATTTTTAGTATGATAAAAACCCTATAAAGTCCACTATAAACAATGAAATTTGTCTTTGGAAAAGTAGGAGTGGGCACCTTACGTGCAAACTCAAATTTTGTAAAAGAGAAAAAATATCTAGGCAACTATAAACAGTATAAATAAGTTGGATGAAGTTGAAAATGTTATTTTTATGAATATTTTTGAACACCTCACCAATGGTAAGATTTTCTTAAGAGTTGCAATTTTTCAAAAACCTTGATACCAAAAATGAAATTAACAGGAAATCAAAATGCTGTTACAAAAGAATAAATCAAATATATACTATTTTTATGAAACAGCATAAATTTTATATTAAAAAAAATAATTAGACACCAAAAATAAAAATGGTACAGCTTCAGTCTTGGTTTATAGAAATGACAACGGACTTGGCGCTTTTTGGCGCACTTCTAGTAGCGAGTAATTACAGGTTAAGGTAACCCATATGTATAACGGTTATTGCGCATTTTAATACAACCAGGTCAAGTGGAAAATTTTTTAAATTTCATTTCGAATATTCCAGAAAAATCTTTCAAATTCCGTTAAACTGTCGTTTGATTTCATTGGTTCATTCGAAATAATTCTTTTCTTGGCGACTTAAGGCCCGGTACACATCCGGTTTTTCAACGTGTGGCACCGAAGCCCAACTATGCACACATAACCGTGAAATGACACACGAACTCATTTCGCGCCATTTGCGATAAATATTCTATCGAAGAAAACGTGTTTATTTCGCTTACTTGGCGTAAAAAAAAAGTATATTTTGAAACAAAATAGACGTTACTGGATACAACCATTTATTAATTATTATTTATTTTCTATATATTTATAAAAACATAATTTAATGTATCTCAGACCGCACTTGCGTTGCGTCAGCGGCGCCGCACGTTGAAAAACCGGATGTGTGCACCGGGCCTAAGTGCGCCAAGGGCAGGTCGTTGGCACAGCTATAAACGTAGACTCAAGCTGAAACCATGTGGTAGGAAAAATATTTCTTAGTTCAGTTTAAATTTACAACCTATTTTCGAATATAAAATAACTTTTTTTTTCAAAAACTCTATATTTTTCAGTAAGTATTCTTATTTTCTATTTGGATCAAATAAACTTAAAATTAATAACTCTTATTATGCAAGAAACAATTTAACTTTTTGAAACAATCATAAATATTGCCCTTAAAAGAAGCATAATTTTGAAAATAGTTGCAGTCTATGTTTAAAACGATGGCCACCGCCTTGGCGTACTTCTAAAGTCGCCAAAGAAAGAAGTTTTAACGGATTTGAAAGTAATTTCTAGAATATTCAAAATGAAAATTTAAACTTTCCGCTTGCCAAGGTTGCCATGAAAGACGAAATAACAAAGCATCTTATTTTCTAGTTGAAAGAAAAATCACATTAAAAGCTGATCAACTTAAAATATTTCATTTATACCTTTTCCGCCGCATCATGACGTTTCACGGCCTTTAGATAACAGCTCCGCTTTTTTAGGAAACCGTAGCTTTACCTACGAAATATGCAACAACGTACGCTAACTAGTTCAAAATCCAAGTTCTCCAGGTTTACCATTAAACTAATAAGCTTCTCACAAAGGATTCTTTTCAAAAAGGAATTAGAAGACTTATTTGTCTTCTATAAACGTAGAAAAAGCTGATAAGGGCAAAAATAGGAATTTTTTTGTAAAAAATGATAAAAATCGGTCATTTTTTCAAAATTTACGAAAAGTCGGAAGAATCTACTACCTGAAGGACACACTTTCCTTATTGTTTTTTTTTACATTTATTCTTTGGCTGTAATTCCATGACATAATTTAACTCAAAGAAAAAAGCGGAAATTTTCGGAAGAAAAAAAACGGAAATTCTCAAAAGAGGGAAAAAAAGCGGAAATTCTCGAAAGAAAAAAAAAAGCGGAAATCCGCGTAAACGCGGAAGATTTTCACCCCTGCAATCAATGCATGTGTAAGTAGGAAAGAAAACGTCGAGCACCTCACAGATGCACCTTGACGTCATTAGTTAAAAAAGATCTGCGACTATTAGATGGTTACATAATTTTCAAACAGTAGAAAATAATACAAATACACAGCATTAAACTGAGTATTAAAACATTTAAACTACAACATTTTAACTTACAATAACAATCACAAATTAAAATTATATTTAACAAATGCAGGATACAAAACTTTTTACAAACATTGCACACAGCATCAATTGAACTCGAAATCAAATTACAGAGCTGTTTGAACTAGAATACATTGAAACATTTTTAGATAGGAAATAATGAAATAATAATTTGTAAAAACAGTTATTCCTTGTATTAAAATATTGAATATGAAATAATGAACCTAAATCATAAGTAATAAGTAAAAAACACTTCAAAATTACAAATTTGACAATCTGTATAAACCAGAAACTTAAAATAGAAGTCAGTTTAATAAAATAATAAACTCTAACGAGCCATAGAAATACAAATCCTAATTTGTAGAGTAAAATGCTTCAAAAGTAATTGAGACTATGTGGTCTCGTTTAACAAATAATTAATCTTTATATACATGTGTGTGTGTAGTTCAAAATCATTGCACTTAATAAACCATCACAACTGAAAATTTTAAATTATACAGAACATTTAAATCTTAACACACAGCAGCAGTCATGGGAACCTCTCGTACCACTATGATAAAATGTTAGTGCACGATTTTTGCACGCAACTTTGAAAGTAATGAAATGGATATCTGGGTTTTAACACATACAGTTGCTCATAGGATAACTCGTGTACAAAAAATGATAGTATGAATCTGATAAATTTTCTTCCGAGATCAAAATACTACTCATTACAAAACATTTGATAAACAGAACACAAGGAATAAAACATTATCTGCAGCTTAACAAAAAAATATTTCGCAAACGAAAGATTTTATCTCAAGTTTTAAATGACAAAAGATGGTGCACTGTTGCTAGGGTTGGTTTATTGGGTATTAGAATGCAAAGGCCATATTTAGCCATGCTGCACCAAATATAAGATAGACAACACCAAGTGATGGACATAGGTAAGTATTTTAATTAACAATGCATGGGAGCAACACAATGGGCTATCGGTGACGAGCAGGGATCAATCCCTCAAGGGAAAGACACGAGGACGTTATGTGCAACTGCACATGCAATGAACTTGGGGAGTGGAAGGAAAGGTCAGGTGTTGGGAGTAGCTATTTGCATGGCAAACACTAACCAATGATATACCGAAAGATTATCATCAAACTAAGGTGGGTTGGTTAAGGTTTTATGGTGTAAGGCAGACAAGCTGTGCCGCAACCAAGATAATCGAAACAAGTAAATATTAATAAAGGTTAATAAAATAGTCTAACCAACAATAAAAAGTGTATTTAAAATAATATTTATCGAACAGATTATGTGCAGTTTAAATGACAAATGTGTAAAATAAAAGATGAAAAACAAGCTGAAGCCAAGTACAGTACAAAGTCCCAAATCCGGAAATCTCCAGACCTCAGCCATTCTGGATTATTTGCATTTTTTGTTTAAAAAAACCTTAATCTAACCCATATATGGGCAACCACCGGTCCGAGGGCCGGATGTAGCCCGCCTCGGCTTTTGATCCGGCCCGTGGAACATTTTTAAATCGCGCTCGAAAAAAGTAAATATTCTCGGTTCTCGCCAAAAAGAGAGTGAGGGGGTGGGGAACAAAAGCCTGAACAACGTGGGTCAGTGTTTCACAGCCTTTTTTAGTTGACGGCACACTAAAAATATCTTGAATTATTTGCGGCGCACCTGAATATAAAAATGTAAAAGCTGGGATTTCCAATACTAAATTATATAGTTATTAATACTAATAAAATTAGTATTGGATATGAGAAGACCGAGCCTGTTTTCTTGAACAAATTAAATCAAAACGAGGTTTCAAAGTCACCAGACAAGTTATCGACGACACATCGCGCCACTCAATTCCACGGATAATCGGGTAAATGGTATTTTTTAGTTAACGTCGTACTAGAGCAACACAACGGGCTATTGACGACGGTCTGGGATCAGTCCCTTAAGGGAAAGATCCAAGGACAACGCCTCGTAATTTTGAACCACGGTCAGATGACGAAGCAACACCTGAGATGGCACACCACTCTCCAAACTTCCACATCAACCCAACGTGAGGACTTTCAGCCACGACAGATTTATGGTGCACCAGCCGCCTCTACACCATACGCTTACAAATATCCATGCCCAGACCCGGATTCGAAACAGGAACCTTCCGATCTAGAGGCTAATACCTTAACCACTATACCGGTTGGTCGGCCACGGATAATCAGGTATAATAATTATAAATTTCGTTATTAATTGTATCCGAGAAACAGCATTGCTCTTCTTGATTCCATTCCTTACTTACGGATGTGAATGTTATAGAAACACTGATACAAATGAACAATACTCGGATAGTTCTTTTCCATTATGAAAACTAATAAATCGAAATAACGAACCAGGCTTACAGATAAAAATTTGGAATACACTCTGCACCTGTGTATGAGTGGGATTGATCCCAACATTGATTATCTTGTATCTCAAGTTCAAGCTTTTCTTTAATTTCTGGTGATTGTAAGAAAATACTTAAAACTGTTCATGTAAATTTACCATTTTACTTTATAAATATATAAAAAATCCCTTATCATTATTACTTTTTCACAACTACCTATGATCTATGGCCCACGACTTCATTAATATCCTAAAGCTTAGCCCGCAACTTTCCAAAGGTTGCCGATACCTGATCTAACCCCTTGTGAATTTTGCGTTAGCAATAGTAAAATAGGAGATATATTAACAAGAATGATTTTTAAAAAAGGGAAGAAAAATTTTTTAATACAATGCAACATTTCAATTTTTCTTGTAAATCTTAAATTTTTTTTAGGTATTTACTCTGAACGTGTCCATTATTTTGCATTGTTTCATCAATTAGGTCCAGGTTTATCTCCTTGTTTTTTAAAAATTGTTAGAAAGATGGAAAAAGTGAGAAAAACAAAAAAAAACGCTGGTAATCAAAACATCTACATTTTGGACAATTCCGGATTTGGGACTTTGTACAGTGCAAACTGAACATATAAGACGCCGAATGGTGGCAACAGTGTGCTGATTGGCACAGCTTATTTTCATTCTTCTGAAGAGTAATCACTTGATTCGTATTGTTCTATTAATGAAAAAAGAAAAGATCACTAAGTAAGCATGGGTTCGCAAACACCGTACAAAATCTAAAGAGGTGTCCCGAGGGATATATTGATAATAGGAGTGGGACAATCAGTTGGATGTTATAAAGTTTATTGTTGCACTGCTCACTCATCTTCAGACCGTTGTTCTATACTCTATGGAGATAACTGCATGAAATGTGAACATCATCAAGTGCTGGGACAATCAGACATGCGAGTGATTCAGGGTAAACAAGCCTGCACAGTAGTAACAGTAAGAGTGTAAGCAAAAGTAGACATTTGAAATTGAAACTGGTGTCTTGCTACAAGATTACATCTAAATATATACACTATCCTACAATGGACAGGATGCCAGCGGATTTTATGCAAATCCAGTGCACACGTGACCTGTTGAGATTAAATACGATACATGAAGTGGTAAAGTCGTTAGTTCTGTGTGAAATTGTGACAATATGTCGAAATGAAAGGAACTTAGTGACTTTGAAAGAAGTGTTATAGTTATTTGTCCCATTAGTAGCAAGTCTATTTGCGCAATAGCGGTAAAATTATCACAGCCACGGTCAACTGTTGGTGATGTCGTGGAGAAGTGGACTACGGGAGTTGAGACACGAACTGCATACATTGGTCGCCCCCCGCAAACTGACCGAACGGGATTGACGTGTCCTGCCAATGTGAGGATTGTAAGAACCACAAGAAACCACTCCAAATCATCAACAGTGAGTTTCAACAGGCAGCAGGGGTTACGATGCACCCCAATACTTAACGGAAAGAACTGCACACCCTCAATATCCACGGATGTGTTGCCGCACACAAACCAAACATCACACCACTCAACAAAGCCGGAAGACTCGCTTGGTGTTTGTAACGTCGCAGCAGCATACTCTCCAACATTGGTAACCCAGTCATCAGTAGCAATTCTTACCGACATATTACATATGACATAGTATCAATAAATTATCGATTAATTATTAAAATTAATAAAAAGTTACCAAATAATTTTCTTTGCATTGAATAGCAAACACTTTTTGCTTTTTTTAAGTATTCATTGCTGAGTTTGACATTGTAATAAACTTCCACATTCATTTTTGTTACGAGGATTGACTCGTGTTCATTCTGGAACGAGATTCGGTTTGGTTTTTACGAACCAGGCTGAAAATTTATTTTAAAAGTATTTTCGGCGTTTTTGTAAGAGATCCATAGTTTTTCACCATACATCCGTAGCTTTACCTAATTTCTGTAGCAGTTGGAGAGTCTGCAACTGGACTGAGGACCACTGGAAAACTGTTTTATGGAGCAACGAGTCATGATACACGCTAGGGATGTGACATCGATGTCAATCAGCAAATTGAACATACTTTTAGACCAAAGTGGCCAAGGGTGAAAGGTCTGAAAAGTAGGGATATGAAATTGATGTTTTCTAAACATTGATGTTTAATAAAAAAAAAACATCGATGTATTGGAGCCCATGTCGCATCACTAATTGCTAAACCAGTTTTAAGAAATGCGGGGGAAAAGTTTAAATACACGTTCTTCCTACGCTCTTGGAATTTTATAGAATGGACGAATGTTACTTCCAGTCGACAACACTCCATATCATGTTACAGCCTCTGTCGAACAGTGGTATTAGATACAGATGTAAAACGTCTTCCCTGGCCTGCTCAGTCTTTACCTAAACACCTTAGAACATTTGTGGGACTAGTTAGAGCGACGCTTATGGACCAGGGAACTACGTCCGAAATCTACAGCTGAGCGGGCGACATTCTTGCAGCAGGAATGGACACAAATACCCATAGCTGTGTATCAATACCGTGTTAAAAGTATGTCCAGAAGGGTTGCTAGTGTCATTGCAGCACGTGGAGGTCCATCCCCCTTCTAAAGCATGTGTTCTTTCCCTTATACCATCACATTTTGCTGTCCAGTCCATTATTGTAGGATAATGTATATATAAATGGATCTGAGTGTATATTCTCAATACAATTCTACATATTTTGACCAATCTACACCCACTTATACTTTAGAGCAATGCAGAAGACAAAGGATATTTCTTTCCTTGAAACACAGATAGTCCTGAGATAGCCCCTTGCAGCTCCAATTTTATAATTTAAAGTTTGTTTTTCTACAATAAATAGACATAGAAACACGTTTTACAGGGTTTGTGTATGAGTTAACACAGAGAAATGTCACTGCCAAATTTAAAACCCGAGCAACACCGGGTTATTCAGCTAGTAGCAAATAAACTTTGCTTCTAATATCAGGTTTCCTTATTAAATATTTATAATTTTTTCCAACAGAGGATGCTAGGCTTCTGAGTTTACATGGATGCTAATGCCAATCTTGGGCAGGGTGGCAACAAAATTCTGGAAAAAAGTTCCCAGATATTTCCATGATTTCCCTGCTAGTCTCACAAAAATTTCCCTGATTTTACAATTCCTTTAATAAATGTTGTGATCCCTAACTGGTATCGATATACGGTATCCACACGACAATATGTTTAAATATTTAGGGTCAGGTGGTGTGAAAGGATAATTTTCTCTTTAGATATTTTAACTGTTACTGTAAAGGCTGGAACCCTTAATGGAACTCTTACGATAGCAATTGAAAAAACTGGAGAAAAAATTTAATACTTTGATTATGAACTTTTTACAACTAACCCTGAATTATCCTACTATACACCAAAATCAAATACAAATTTTCACAAAACATTGGTACATCTTCAGTCTACATTTATAGCGGTGGCAATGGTCTTGACGTTTCTTCTTTTGTCTCATTTCTAGTAGCGAGTTATGGCAGGTTAAGGCAACCCATCTATTTTGGTTATTGTGGTTTTAATATCAACCTTGGCAAACGGAATCTTTAAATTTTCATTTTGATTATTCTAGAAAGTTCTTTTAAAATCCTTTAAGCAGCAGTTTGATTTCATTGGTTCATTTGAA
The DNA here is from genome assembly GCA_947359465.1 of Metellina segmentata. Classification (NCBI taxonomy): domain Eukaryota; kingdom Metazoa; phylum Arthropoda; class Arachnida; order Araneae; family Tetragnathidae; genus Metellina; species Metellina segmentata. The sequence continues at coordinate 3,545,190 of OX375877.1, read as the reverse complement.
GTAATCCTTTTCCTGGTGACCTTAGAAGTGCGCCAAGGCTGTTACCACTGCTATAAACGTAGACTGAAGTTGTACCAAAACATTCTGCAAAAATGCAATTGCAAGCAAAAAATGTTAATTTAATGCACAGTAAAAAACTTCATTAGTTACACAAACCTCAAATTTTATACCACAAATTGTATCTGCGGCCTCACGCCAACGAGACGTAGTTGTGGCCGTGGAAAAAACTCGAAAATTACGATGCAAGTGTACTTAATTCTAATTACAATTTCGGCAAATACGATTGATTAAATTCTAAAAAGTACTCATGATCGCGTATCTCAAAAGAGGACAAACAATAATAGTTGCAATTAAGTGTCAAAATTAAAAAAAATCCCTAATTTTTGTGAAATTTGGAAATTTTTCAAGATTTTCCTGATTTTTCCAGAATTAAAAAGTTTCCTAAGAATTCCCTGATTTCCCAGTTCTGTTACCACCCTGGTGTGTATCATTGTTCCCTATTTCTCACTTTAATCGTTTAAAAGGATGGATTAGCAAGACAAGTACGCTTTTGGTGGGAGAACCTGGACCGATGGTTTTATCTCTGGTGTACTCAAAGGGAACTGAACAGCATTGAGCTTACAGATGGAAACATGTTTCAAGATTCTGGATTTTAATACAAAAATGTTCTTAGTGATGCCATTTAGAAGGCTGATTTGGAAGTAGATTTCATACAAGTTTCCTTTACTAAATGAATTTTAAAATCAATTTGTAAAGTTAAATTTTCTCATGTATTGTAAACAATTACAATTAACAGATAAAGTTCAAATTTTATAGCATTATTCAACCTTATTTTCTACAGGGTTCTCACTCTGTGTATCAGAAATGCAATTCCACTACTTTTCAGGGTTTTCCAGACGAATTTGTACAAAATCCCAGGTCATAATTAAACAATTCACAACACTTTTGAGGTGAAAAACCAAGAAATAATTTAGCATTTAATTGCCAGTAATAAAAACCAATTTAAGAATTATACACCATAAAAATTAATACACAGAGCACAGGTAATTTTGCATTCAAATAATCCAATATAGTTGACTTAAATCAATTTGTGATTTAATGTACCATAAGCATGAAATTCTTCAATTTAAGTACGTATCTTATTGGCCACTTTTCCTCAAAGCATCTGTCACGTCATGATCAGTCATTTTCCAGGTCATTGAGCCGATTTTCCATGTCGAGTCAATTTTCCAGGTTTTGGACAAAAATGCTCAATTTTCCCTGACTTTTTTAGACAAAATTAAATTCACTGACAATTCAAGATTTTTAAGGTTTTTCCTGACCCTTTGGAATTCTGTTTCTAGAAGTCCATAGCACTAAAAAATTATTTACTTCTAAGAATTCTCAAATATTCTAAACCAAATTGCAGCATTATAATTATCTTAACAATCTCTTGACAGTAGAACTGTTTTGAGTTGTGTCACTTTTAAAGCAGAGTTGTGATGTAATATTTATTAAGTGTAAATATTTATGAACACTTTATTATGACACTGTAAATATTTATGAACACATAACTTTACGTCTTATCCCATTTAGACTAACTGTATAAGATTAGGGCAGATTTTAGAACATGATCAGTTACAAATCTGCAAGGTAATGACAAAGGCTTGACAAAAAGTTATCAATTTTGACGACAAAGTTCTTTCGACGCCATTTCAACATTCTTTCACTACTGTAAGCTTTCAACTCGGGTTCTTCCTTGCACAGGTCTCTTAAGCACACATAAACAGTAACATCAATTTTTATATATATATACACACATATATTTACACACTTTTAGCAAGAAATATACTTCATTGGTCTAAAATATTTTTCATTATGTACAAAATCCAACTTCAAATGATACTAATGGGCCAAAAAAAAACACATTGTAATGAGGATAAAAATAGGGATTGGATATTTAGGATTGTTGCAAGACAAATCATCAACCTCCGAAACGTACACCAGGCCGGCAAATTGTCCGTTTTACCACCAAGATTTCTGTATTAAAATTCCACTACTCGCCATAATACCTTAATAAAGAATAAATCTATGAAAAATCTGCAATGGTTGGTATCTACATAATCAGTCTACCTTTCTGTTAACATGAAGGCACATCCAACATCTATTCAATTCAGCTAAGCACAAGTTGATAAAAAGAGACATACAATTGAGAACATGTACATTGACTGTTGAATCAATGTAAACCACTCTTGTAGAGTGTTGCCTGAACAGTTCATGTCAGCAATTGTAGGGGCATCATTTAAAAGAAAATAAATTCCACTATCTTTTGGGGAAATTATTAAGGTGGGTAAATAAATCTATTGTCTTTGTTTACACCATTACCAATATTTTTTGAAAATTTATAACATTTCACCCATATATTGGATTTGCAACATTTATCTCTCATGGTCACAACCATATAAACGAGGCTCAAGTTCAGGTCCTAGGACTCGTCCCTTCCGTTTCCCGATATAGCCGTCATAATCCAACATTGAACTACACTGGTTACCCATACTATCTGTATAGTTGTAATGTTTGAGGAAGCGTGTCAACACTGTCAACCATGAAAATATTCCAAGCACATCAAATAGGTTGGGTTTTATGAAATTCGGGCCATATTTAGCCCCAAGCTGATCAAAACATCCAATTGCCAACACAAGAGAAACACCTGAGCTTGCCACTAGGGATGCAACATCAATGTCGATGTATTGAAAACATCAATGGTTTAGAAAAATCATCGATGTATTGGAGTCGATGTTTTTGCAACAATGATGTTTATATGTGTTGATGTTTCATGTGGTCGATGTTTTATTTTTAAATGAAAAAAGTACGGTTTTAAAAATAACCTAGTAGCATAATTTTTATAATCGTCAAATTGAACATACTTTTAGACCCAAGTGGCCAAGGGTCTGAAAAGTAGGGATGTGACATCGAGGTCAATGTTTTCAAAACATTGATGTTCTATAAAAAACATCGATGTATAGGAGCCAATGTGGTATCACCATTTGCTAAACCAGTTTTAAGAAATAGAGAAAAAAGTATAAATACACTGAATTTTAAAAACATCAATGGTTTTGGTGCAATGTATTTTCAACATCGATGTTTTAATTTTGAACAACGATGTTTTTCTGTCGATGTCGCATACCTACTTGCCACCACATTCTCTAAACTTCCGCAACAACACCAACGTGAGAATATTTGAGGCCCCAAAAAGTTTAACATGCACCAGTCCAAAACCATACAACGGTCTATGGCTGGATCAAGTTCCGAATACTCTGGTAGATGATCTGCATCTCTCCCGACTGGGCTACTGCATCCCATTAGTAGCTCAGATAGTGCAGTCATAGCTGCATTGCAACAAGGGCTGCAACTGGCACTCCCAAGTCACCAATGCAACTATTTGACAAACATGGACAGTCAATTTCAGTACCCCTGCATTCTCATCACAGCTATTTCATGCAATTTTGTCCACTGGAAAGCAACAATATACAATTCCCAGCATAAAACACAGGAAAGCTCATAACATAGCAGTTGCATGGTTCCAACTCTTTGGTGGTAAAAAAAATTCAAGTACTTTTCCAGGCCTATTGGAAGTTTTTCAAGGACTATCGTAAAAAGGCAGAAATTCCCCCCCCTTTAGCAGACAACTTTTCTGAAGAACCTCTCCTATAGGCCCCGTTCACATGACGCGCGTTTGGCGAGGCTATAAGAGTTTGCTCTTCAAGGTCGCAAAGATGGATACTTGAATTAGAGGAATGAATAAACATAATTTAATGGTGGGACCTCCCCATACGCGCGTTGAAACGTCTCATGTGAACGTGGCCATAATGTAACCTCTTCATTACCATTCACATACTTAACAATTCCAAACATATTCAAGCTTGTTATGGGAAAGAAAAAATTCTTAAAAAGAAAAAGTAAAGTAGCTAAGTTATTATACTTATGTTCTATATGTTCAAAATGACACAGAATCCCACTGAACTTGAGCCAAGAAAATAAACACATGGGCTATTGACGACGGTCCGGGATCAGTCCCTTAAGGGAAAGATCCGAGGACAACACCTCGTATTTTCGAACCACGGTCAGAGGACAAAATAAATTCAAGGACTTAGCACCAAATTCAAGTACTTTCTGAGGACCTTGAAAACGAAATTCAAGTACTTTTCAAGGATTTTCAAGGCTCGTGGGATCCCTGAGTTGCTACTCCAGTTGTTAATCTGCTACTCTCCCAACTGGGCTGTAACGTCCCGTTAGTAGATCAGAAAGTGCAGTCATAGCTGCATTGCAACAAGGGCTGCAACTAGCACTCCCAAGTCACCAATGCAACTATTTGACAAACATGGACTGTCAATTTCAGTACCCCTGCGTTCTCATCACATCTACTTCATGCAATTTTGTCTACTAGATAGCACCAATATGCAGTTCCCAACATAATACCACAACAATGCTCATAAAAAAAAAACATATCTACACACACAAAAGAACAGTTGTTTAAGTAATTGGAGTACGTTTTTCTGGCCAAACATTACTGTTGAAATATTTAGAGCTACTTTAATTTTAAATATAGGTTTGACAAGTCTTAAAATTCAGGTTTAATAACACATATCCTCTTAAAACAAAACTATATTTCAATGACAAAATATACAACTATTTTAGCTGTTTGTAGTTTAGCAACAATTTTAAATTTCTTTTAATTCAATGCCAGATTTTAGATGGAAAGAGAGGTTTCTAAATTACATCAATGTTGAATACATCATTTGAATAAATTTTAATTTCATTACGTTCACCAAAGTCATAGCTTTAAGACAATCAATTTTTGTCTAATCAATATTTAACTTTTCTCAATAAATTCCTACAAAGCTCATCTCATTAATCATTTTAATAAAACATACAGTTTTAGGTTATCTGTTATTGACATCAGTTCAATTATCATCTGAAATATTCATTGCACTCTTCTCAACACCAAGGTCATTTATTTCGACACATAATAATAAATTATCAGAAGGTTTTGGTACAGAGAACAGTTCATTTTAGTAAAATTAACTATTCTCTTGACAAATAATTCATTGGCTAAACATCAATCACCATTAAAAACTGGAAAACCTACATTAGATATTCATTTTCTATTCATCATTGTCATGATTTGGGTTCAGCAATTGTTTTTGTAAAAATAAAAACATCAATGCATAGTTTTAGCAAATTTCACAATCAACTGTACAAAAGTTTGAAAAAACATTTTGTTATCAGTTGACAGGTATAAATCTTTAATTGGTAGATACAATCTGCTGATGTTTTAAGAAAATATCAAATAACTCCTTTACAGAAATTGCAAACATAATACTTTCTAATTATTTTTCAGTAAATTTCTTAAGATAAATAAATATTCAAGAATTAAAATTTCAGAAATTGAAATCCCCAAACAAATTTTTTTATTGCATTCGATCAAGCCAGACTGAAATTGGATAAATGATATGCCTAAACAAGATTCTTCATGCTTCATAATAACTGTTCTGTTACGATAATACTTATATCAATGGATTGAGCTATTTCCCAAAACATCCACTTTGGTTGAGCAGTCTATATATACTCAAAGTACAGGGTGGTCATAAATTATTGCCAGGGATTCCTTACCTCACAACTTTTGATTAAAGAACATGACAAAAACAATTGTGCATATTTAAAGTACAATTAAAAAAGTTTTTACAACACGAACAAAGTTGCATATTCGTAAAGTTGGAACTCAAAAATTTATTCATCTTTACGCTGCGGCGCTTACATTTTTTCAATCGTCTCACATAATGGCTTTCACTTGCATGTCCGACACCCCCTACCTAACTAGTGCGATAAAGCCTTGACTGGCATTTACGACAAACTCTTTCCTTTCATAGTATTGTGACATATTGTTTGGCTTGAGAGAGAGATATCACCAGAGCGAACTTTTGCCTTTCCCCCAAAACGTTCACACCTCAGAGTCGACAGGGTAGGGTACCAAACAAAAGGAGAAAACCTCTAGAAGGTCAGTCGCTGACAGCTCATAAATGGTGATCGATGTCAGCAGTCACTTAAAAAGGGGATAACACCCACTGTACACAGATCTCTACCATGCCGCTGGTGTTCACAAAAAAAATTAGTGGTAACAATTGTCTATCTACTGCAGCATAAAGGTTAAGTAACACAGAAAAGTTATTTTCCACATGGAAGCCTTTCATGGCACATAACATCGAGTGGGAACTCAATTTCCTGCCAAGTGTTCTCTAGCATTTGCGGTGTAACACTATGGAAATAACTCTTGGCGGAAAACTGAGTTTCGCCTTGATGGGTTACGTGCCAGAAAAGTCTGCAAAGTGGAAATTACATAACCATGTTCATGTTATTATAAAAACTTTTTGAGCTGTACTTAACGAATCTGTCAACTTTTTTGTCATGTTCTTTAACGGTAAGGAACCCCCTCCCTTGACAGTAATTTAAGACAACCTGTATATAGATATAAAAATTCTGCAAATGTTTCGCAGTCATTTGAAAGTTCTATCATTTTTTAAATAAATTTCAACATAGGAACACACAAATGCATGTCAAGGAAAACACAGAATTTAAAGCTTCAAATAAATCATTCCCAGAGTTTCATTTAGTCACAGAAGAAAACAAAATCTTACTCACCCATCCGAGCCATTCCAGCAACATTCAAACTTATCAAAAATACAGTCATTTTCGTATAAACTACACAGTTTTGATCGCAGATATTCATGTACGTGGAAGCACTCGATAGGTTTGGTATCCATGTTGAGGTCCCATACCTTAACTGATAAATAGTCCCTAGAAATAATATAACGTCCATTGTTGCTAAATTTAACATCCGATATACTCGAGATAATTTCCGAAAAAAAACTCCTATTCGTCGGATCCTCTGGTTCTTCAAACACTAGAAAAGAAATTATTTTCAGATGATTGTCCACCATACATGCACTTAATGCAATAAGAAACAGACTAGCATACCTGCCAACAAACACTCAATATAAAAAAAATTAACATGCAACTATCAAAAATTAAAAATACTAAAAAATCACAATAAAAAACAATTAAAAGCACCAAATTAGCGACAATTGCATTAAAAAGTGATTTTCCAGAAGACTTTCGGGTACGGACTAGTTGGCAGGTATAGCTTAGCGAGAACATAGCTTACATTTGGCATGCTGGTCACATAGTGCAGCTGCTCGCATATCACATAAGCGAATAGTGCCTTTACTACTACTATACACAAACACGTTACACTGAGAAGGGTGGAATTCAGCTGCAGTAATCACTTCAGTCAATTCCTCCATGTTTGTAGGCTTAATGTCAACGATGTCTAAACACTAGTCAAGGGAAAAAAACTGCTATTGCAAAAAGATTAATATTTCTATATGAAAAGAACTTTGGGTAATAAATTCCCCACTGTCTTAAAAAGTTTTGTTTCTCAACTGCCAGTACCAGGCCCTGGCATCCATTATACTGGGTCAGAAGAAGTTCTGCTGGGATTTGTAATTTTTGTTTTTAAAGCATCTTTTTGATTTAAATATTTCATATCGGAAATATCCTAGGGAGAATAATATTTGTGAATGTGTCAAAGCGCTCAGATTCAGAATGCCCAAATAAGATATGTGCAGCAAGTGTAAGTGTCCACCTGTTGTCCCATTAAAATTGTAGATCAAGACAATCTGTATTTGATTCTCAAAAAAAAATTTACTACTTTTTTCAGTAAATTTGTATTACTGTGTGCAAGTGCTTGTTTTGAAACCCGAGTGGTGTGATTTAAATTATAACATGAATTGAAGACAAGGGACTTGGTGATAAGAAAACTCATATTGAAGACGTTTATGAACCAACAAATATAAATTTTTGATTATTAGAATGGGATGTCAATAAAAATCAGCACAAATTATTTTAATAATGTTGGCCAGAGAAAACTCTAGTTAAAACCAACAAGTTCTCTTTATTCGCCATAATTAATACTTACATTAGGTTCATGTATAAAGTTTAAAAAAAAATGTTTATAGAAAATTGACCAGGTCAGTCACTCAAAGGTCAAGAACCAGGGCCTTGGAAGAATTAAAGGGTTAGACACCAGATTCATATGTTCATTTAATTATATCAAGCAGAGGTGGAAGTTAGGTTTGGTGGAACAAAGGCAAATGATGTAGATGCCACTCTGTCAAAATTTATGCATTTAAGCTGTACTTATTTTAACAATTATAATAAAATGAACTAATTAGTATGTTATTATGTTTGATGTAAATCTAAATTTTTCCCCACAAAAATATATAGTTTGAATTTTTTAGATTCAAACAAAAAATTTTCCAATAAATAAATTTAGACATATGAAAAATTCAGCAAAACAAACACATCAGATTGAAAACATCAAGTTTAGATATAGTGCAGCTTCCAGGAAAAAGGACAGTCGACCTTAGGTCAGTTTATTAGGTACAAAAAGCGTATTAGAAGGATGTCCTACACAAAAGCATAAATGGTGATTGCAGTGTATGTTACCACACCAGTAACTCGTCGCAGTGAACGAAACTCAGAACCCAGAATAGGCACTAAAGATGTCAATAGTGGAAGTGATTTATTTACATTATTGAATCCCCCAATTTAACTAACATATTTGTTCAAAACCATGAGACTCGACTTCCTTCTCGAGCTGAATCAACGTCACACTGGAGCAACACAGCGAGCTATTCGTGACAGTGTGTCCAAGGACAAATCTTAAAGAGAATAATCTGACGACATTACCTCTTCATTTCGAGCCAGTCAGTCAACGAGACCAACATCCAAGCTGGCACCTCTTCTCCAAACTTCCACTCCACAGTAATGCAAGGATATACGAGGGAACAATAGATTTAACAGGCATCAGGCCCCACGTACACTATGGTCTATAGCCGGGACCGGTTTCGAACTCGCAACCCTCCGGTTGATGGCCCGCTACTCTTACGGCTATGACCTGGCCTTCTCCCTGGAGCCGTACCATTGCACCACAAGAATAACGAAACACAGCAAAGGATACTAAAACTTTGGTCAGTAATTTCTAGATGCCATAAATTGATTCGTAGATCGTCGGCTGATAGGTATGTTTCCTGATCGCTATTGACAGAGATGGAATTAATGTGGTATGTGTGAGCATTGGCAAAGATTCTACGAGGGCTGGCCTCCACCATCAGTTCCATGGGCCTGACGATGGGAACCCTCAAACTCGTGACAGACATCGGGTCCTTCGCATGCCCAGCATCGTCCTTCAGGTTGTACCCGTCGATGCGCTTGTCTCGCTCGGACACCTTCCACAGCTTAATTGTTTTATCTGGAAGACACACACTTTTAAGACAATCTCCCTTCAGAAACCAAAAATAACTACGCTTAAATCAACAAAACTTTCTGCAACACACGTCACTAGGTAAACAGAGATGTTTTCAGAAGTACCAACGGAAAAAAATTATGTTTAGAAATTTTTCAGTAGTTCAGTAAAAATTTAAGAAATTGGCTTTTTAATAACACACATATGTCATTAATTCAAATATTTAATTACAAATTTAAAACATGTATGCTACACATTTTATTATTTATAATTAATAAGGTGTATCATACATGAAAACACATATATAGAACCAATAATAGTGAGTGAAAGAATAAATTATACATAAAAAACATTTAATTAAATTTAAGCACTATCTCCCATTTACCAAAAAAATATATAATATAATGGGAAAAAATACAGAAATAAGTAAACTAATTTATGTATTGTGAAAAATAAATAATATTGAATTTTTTCCATAGAAAAAATCATCAAATAGGTAGTACACAATTCACTCCAGTAGAAACTACAGAGAATCAGTAGCAGTTGGCATCTCTGGGTAAAGTTTAAACTTTAAAGTGAGAAATCTCCTGTTAACCCTCCAAGTGGTTAACAAAACTGGCCAAATTTTGATGAATGAAAAAAAAATCTGACCAGATCTCGACCATGTCATCATTAAAAAAAAATTCCTTTTCACTCTTTATCGAAAATTTCTCGGCACAAAATCGTCTGATGCAGGGGGATGGTTGACGTAGATTGTGACCACTTTTTAGAATCTTCCGACTGAACAGGGAAGGGAGTTCACGCATGCTATTAGAAATCTCTAGAACTGTAGAAACTGCTGGAATTTTTTTCCAACTAATCTTTTTATTCAATGCTCTAACTTCATGTATCATAAGACACAAGCACACGAGACACTTAGCAACAAAACAAAAAAAATTTTATGCATTCAAACTTGAAACAAAGAATTTTTCTTTTAAAAGAGTTTCTTGTATCCTAATAGAAACATTTTTACTCATGTACGAAACAAAGCTATAGGATTTGTCTCTTTAAAAAAAATCTACTTTTTATGATTGTCAGTTGTCATAAAAATAAAACATCAAAATAAACACTAATGAGATCTTTAAAAAACAAATTTCTGATGACAAATCCTCTTGCCATATTTTTAATAGAAATTGAATCAATAAAGGAAACCTTTAATAATTCCAGACTAAAAATGTCAATGACCAGGAACTTCAAACTCAACTGTTATTGATACTACCTAAAATGCTGATGGTTATGGTACAAGGCCTAGAAGTGATACTATAGAAACTGATTGAATACATTTTAATACTAGGAAAATATAATAAGTAATAACAAATTGACATCAAAGCACAAGTACCTCGTGTGTTACTTAACATTACAGAAGTTTAACTTACCATTAGTTGATAGTAGAAAATGAGCAGGATTCTTTCTTTTTAACCACCTAATTTTATTTATTTTTTCTTCAATTTCTAAACTTTTAAGATAATCAAACTCGGGTTCATGGCTTTGGAAAGTACTGTAGACATTGTATTCCCCACGCTTTGGAACAGACAGTTTGGACTGCAAAAACAATAGAACTCAATATCAAGTACTGAATTTTACAGAAAAAAGCAACTAAAGTTCATACATTTCATTCAGTTCACATACCAAGGGATCGCGTTGAAAAATGACCACTCTTCCTCCCTTGTCACCAGTAGCCAACAGGTTGCCATCATGATTGAATTCAACACAGGATATGATATCAGCTGAGGAAACAAACACATATAAATCATTCAAATACATTACACACATATGAAGCATATTTCAACAAAATAAGCGAAACGAACGCCCATCCAAAATAATCGGAAACATTCTGTGTGCCAGAATTTGGTATATTTAATCTCTTCAAAGCAAAACATTCTCCTAGTCAAAGCACTTGATTATCAAATGTTTGTCTGCAGAGTACCTACTTTTAATTTATATCATCACAAGTATAAAGACAGACGAGTTTGCTTTAACGTAAATATTAAATAATTATGAATAAGTATTTTTGTTATTACACTGAGGGATTAAGACACAAAAATTTTCCACCCTTCTGGTGACTGTGATAATGAAAATAGAATAGATGTGTCTATTAAAAAAAAATTTTTATTCAATGAGGTACTATTTTAGTTATTTGCAAACTCATAATCTTTGAAAAATGGATCTCAAGATGGGTTTGAACAATGTTTGAGTGTTCATCTCACCATAACAAGCAGTTGAAAATTCTACAAAACATTTGATTACATCAGTTTTGAGAAAGATAGGTTACACATCAAAACTGTCCACACAAACATAGGTTTCATCAATGTATGAATACTTTCAAAGTCTATTTGCAAATATCCTCCTTTCATGGAAAAGTAGTCAACCATCTTTCGAATTTTTTTAGAAAGATTACTTTCAACAAGTCTTTTCCGATTGGACTAATTTTTTACCTATATAGAACTATAGAAACTTGCTTAATATTGCTGTCGTGAATTTTGCTGCTTGGTTCTTTAATATTTTACCCTGGTTCCATAACTTTATTTTCAGAAAAAGCACATCAGCAGACGTTCTCCTTTCTTGAAATAAATGATCTAGAGCTTGTTAAATACCTCCTCTATTTTGCCGAACCCTTTTCCTCAATGAATTCTGAACAGAACTTCTAACATCAATTGACATAGGTAGGTCGTTAAATGTTGCACTGGAGCAACGACAGTCCGGGATCCATCCCCGAATTAAAGATCTAGGAACTATACTTCTTAATTTTGAGCTAGTCAGATGACATGGTCAACACCTGAGCTGGTACCTCATTCTCCAAACTTTGACACCATGGAAACACGAGAAGGTTCGAGGTCACCGGATTTAACATGTACCAGCTCCCACATTATACGACTGTCTGGTTGCATTGAGTTTTGCACTCAAACCCTCTGCTGTTCCAATTTTTGTGTTGCTTACTGCCAAAGCTTACTATCTAGTCACTAGATATTAAGCATTAGATACTAGATGTTCAGCAAAATAGTAAGATCTCTTGTGTGTACCATATTTTGTCTTTTATGCAAAAAAAAATCACCCCTTCCAGCCACCCGTTAAGCTCTTTGTTGATAAACTGAACGGCTTCTTCTTACCACATTACTACAGCCAAAGTTGACAAAGGCAAGAGAGTTGTTAATATGGTTAATTTCGTTCAGACTTTATCTGACAAGTTGCTTGAAAAATAAATTATATTACTTCCAGTGAAGCTTGATTTCCCCCATTTTGTGACAAGCATAAGCCATGACTGGATCAAAACAAGACCACCAAAAAATGTTTTAATTCTAAAGCTTTTTTAATTTAAATGTTGCAAGTTGTATTGGTACTTTTCCATTATAGCGTAACCAATAAACTTCAGCACATTTTTGCTTAATTCATGGGGCTATTTTTTTTCCATGTTTTTGTGTCATTTTTAGCTTAGATTATATTACATTTGCTCTTATAAATTGAATTTGGTGTCTGCTACATTCTAAGGAGGTAATGTTGGGCTGGAAAGCCACATAAATTCAATTATATAATCCAAGCTATAGTGATGTCAAAAAGATTGTGCCAAGAAATAAGCCAACATGTGTCGTCACTGATGTTTATTGGGTGGCTATAACACAAGAGTAGCATTGTATTTTCTATTTTAAAAGATTTCCGATTGATGAGGTAGGTTTTGCAAGCACTACCATCTTCACCTCAGAATTTTGAATGTGTGAAACAAATGCATTTTTATTCAATTTGAAAAAGCATTTCAAATTAATTAATCAGAAGTCAACACAAGTTCCAGCTGACCTAACCTGGTTCCACTATTTTTCATGTAAGTTTCATTAACACAACGGTTATTGGAGACGGTTCAGAAACAATTCCAAAGGGAAAGATTCAAGGACAGCATCTCTTCATTTTGAACCACTTTCAGATGACACACTTGAGCTGGCACCTCACTTCCCATTCATTCACACTATCACTAGTGTTCATATCTTGACTGAGTATCCACAAGATTTGTGTTTACACAACCTTTATGTAAACACAATGGATGAAAACTAGTGTTTTTATGGGAATACCATTTTCCAAACACACAAATCATGCATCACAATCTAGAGGTATGTTAAGAGAACCAGGCAATTTAAATAATAAAACATTGTCATTTTGTCCTAAGAATTCAATCTTGTATAACTGGAAATGCATGTATTTCACAGAAATGTACATTTTAACTTCGTAAATTCTAACTAATTACGGATTACGTAAATCAATTAACACTTGCATGTAATAGATAGGCATTTTATTATATTTCTCGCAACATTAACAAAATGTCAAAACACAAGTTATCAGACAGTCCAAAGAACAAACTTAATTATGAAAAAATACGACCCAATTTTCGAGAATTTTTCCTGCATTTCTTTAACATTCCAAATCAGCATATACAATCATCCAAAATAACGTTCTCAAGAGTTAATTAGTTCAACGTTTGATGCTTAAGTCTCAAATATCAATTCAACCCTAATTGAAAGGCATTACAATAGGTAAATAATTCTAAATACCGAGGCTACACCAGAATAGATTACTTTAATTTAATAAAAAGTACAAAATGATAGAAACTCACCCTCTGTTATCTCATCATCCAGAGTTCCTTTCACCTGCGAAAAACACCACTGAATGTCTCCATTTCCTACAATATGAAAAATATAATTGAACATGAACTCTTTGGACTAAAATCCAAAGAAATAATGAACTAAAATACGTTAAGGTACGAGCTTGATATTCATGTGAAAGATGCTTTTATTGACATTAAGCGGTGAAGTTTTTCTGTCTAATGAATGAGAAGCAAATGAGTCAAAGCACAAATGATTCAATAGTAATATGACAAGAACTTTACCTGCCATGCTGGGGAAAGATAATACCCCCTGAATTAATAATTTATTTCGTTAACAATTATGATTCTTCCGGCATTTGTAAGGATCAAAAGTAACACCACATTATGCAGAAAATGGCGTTTGAGTAGCGTTGCCAAATTCGAACGACAATTCTACGCTTGAAAAATTCGCGGACTGACCGATCGGATTGATCCATAATCACATCCAAGTTCTTTCCACTTGAAACATTACCTGTCGATATTTTTATGAAATATTTCAGACATTGATGCAAATGTTAGGTAATATAAGACACACAGATGTGAAACAGTTTGTAAGTAACCAAATAAGTTAATGAACGCAAAAATAGATATTTCATTCAATTCAAATGTGTAAACAAAAGAATGAAACCCAAACTAATCCCGAAAACCCGCATAGCGAAACTAAAACACACGTAATTCAAAAACAAATAACATACGAAGGAACATCAACAGAACAAAAAATTTTGCTTCTCCCTCGAAAAATAATTTGATGAAATATTTTTATTTTTAAAGAATACCGAAAAAAGTTTAATATTTTTAGGAAAAAAATATTTCCTTTTGTGTGTGTTGTAAAATAAAGCTATACAACACTTAAAACACTGATTCTATGGATATATATTTGTATTTTATGATGGTTGAAGAAAATATAAGCTATAAATTACGGTGAAAGGCAGGCGCCAACCGTAGTTCAGAAACGGTCTTGGGAGACAGATTTACCCGGTTTGCATACTAGATACGGCCCTCCAAATTTTTATCAGAATCGCAATTCAGCATACGGCTCTCAAGACAGGTTTACTTCAAGGCTAGTAAAGTAGTAAACCGGTCCCTTTTAGTAGCCTTGGGTTTACTCGGCCCCCAATCCATATACGGTTCACCAAATATTTTTTATCAGGACAGCGGACGGGATACCAGAAAGGTTTAACCTGTCCGCTATCCAGATTCGGTCGTCAGGACAGATTTCAATCCTATGATGACAGTCCACCAATTCAGATACAGTCTTCTAGATATATTTATCCAGGCCCGTGTTGGGTGCATTGGGAGGGAGGGGGACATGGAATGATAGGGGCGCCTTCTAATTTGTACTTACGCTAATACTAAATTCTTATAAAAGTCACTGAAAAAACTAACGCAAAGGGCAGAAGAAGCAATCTTTTTTTTTTCGGAAAGAGAAAGTTCGCGTGACGTCACAATCTCTTTCGAAAATATAAAAGATATATTCAATTTAAAAATTATTCATTACAAGAAAAACCATATTTTTACGTATCGATCTTAAGTGAAATTTTCCGCAGATTTCAAATCCGTAGAAATTTTTACTCGATCTTTAACGGTCTAGGAGATAGAAAAAAGAACTACATAGCTAAAGTTAAAACTTTTTTTCATCCTCTGCTGGAAAATTATTCCTCTATTCAAAATGAAAACGGAAACGGGAAAAATAAATTTAGAATGTGTCATATCTTTATGCGGTTGCCATTCCAACGATAAAAATATTATTTAAATTTCATTAAATTCATTTTAAAATGTTCTATATTGAATTTTAAAATTCGCCGCGGCCCAAACATTGCAAAAAATTTGGACTACCTGTGTGCCTAATCTCATTGCTGTAAGTGTCATAGAATCGTCAGGATTTTGAGGCTGCGAAAAATACAGACAGACAGACACTTTCTTTTATAATATTAGATATTTAGAAATGAAATTATTTAAAAATATATAAAATTACTTACAATTATTATTTTCTGATTTCTAAATTAGCGTCATTTTTATGATACATCGAAATTTGTTTATCCCCATAAGTTATCATATTATGAAAAGTATACGCTAATTAGATCATCAAATATGTTTTATATTAAAAATTAACTGCATTTATTTACACAAAACATTCAAAACGACTCAGCAATTTCATAGTGAAATAAAAACAAAAAAAATGAGTGAGTTACTTTATGAGCTATTTTACATCCACTGGTTTTCTATGCTTAAAAATATTTTTTTTTCTTTTTGGTAGGAGGTTGACTCGTATTGTATTCTGCATTAATCGTTTTGGTTGTGCATAACTTACAATCGTAACTTGCAAAGACATTAACCCTCTAACGGCCACACGGGTCTCAAGACGATGTCTTCAAAAACCCAGAACGGCCGAGAAACCATTAGGAAAATCGAATGATTTCAGCGTCATTTTTATGATACATCGAAATTTGTTTATCCCCATAAGTTATCATATTATGAAAAGTATACGCTAATTAGATCATCAAATATGTTTTATATTAAAAATTAACTGCATTTATTTACACAAAACATTCAAAACGACTCAGCAATTTCATAGTGAAATAAAAACAAAAAAAATGAGTGAGTTACTTTATGAGCTATTTTACATCCACTGGTTTTCTATGCTTAAAAATATATTTTTTCTTTTTGGTAGGAGGTTGGCTCGTATTGTATTCTGCATTAACCGTTTTGGTTGTGCATAATTTACAATCGTAACTTGCAAAGACATTAACCCTCTAACGGCCACACGGGTCTCAAGACGATGTCTTCAAAAACCCAGAACGGCCGAGAAACCATTAGGAAAATCGAATGATTTCAGCGTCATTTTTATGATACATCGAAATTTGTTTATCCCCATAAGTTATCATATTATGAAAAGTATACGCTAATTAGATCATCAAATATGTTTTATATTAAAAATTAACTGCATTTATTTACACAAAACATTCAAAACGACTCAGCAATTTCATAGTGAAATAAAAACAAAAAAAATGAGTGAGTTACTTTATGAGCTATTTTACATCCACTTGTTTTCTATGCTTAAAAATATATTTTTTCTTTTTGGTAGGAGGTTGGCTCGTATTGTATTCTGCATTAACCGTTTTGGTTGTGCATAACTTACAATCGTAACTTGCAAAGACATTAAAAACAAAATTGCATCAGACAGTCAGTCCTGGCAGATAAGCTGCAGCATAAGTTTAATTTTAACTTTTAAACACTTAAAACCGCCAGCTTATGTAACCGAAATTATAGTAATTCAAAAAAAGAGTATACCTGTTTTTTATATAAATTAATTTGAATATTCTAAAAAAAGAGTGGTAATTTAACAAGAATAAAATTGTTAATACATTTCCTTTGAATGGATCTAAAAATAAAATAAACTTTATGTACTATAATTTTCTATGCAGATCTAGTGGATCCCGATAAAAAACTGCTGTCCATGTCTTACAATTCTAAATTCAACTGGATAAAGTCAATTTATTTGTACATTTGAAAATTTTCAAGTGTCCTCATAGAACTAGAAGACACCTCATTACGGAATTTCATGATTCACAGTTTGTTGATTACAAAATCTGGTTCGATGGTGTTTAAAATATCTCTCTCCGTATGCATCAAGACAAATGCTTCCGTAGTTGCATTGCTCATAGATGCTCTCAGTCTATTTTTAATTAACTTCAATTCCGAAAAAAATCTTTCACAGCTTACTTGCATCAATGGTATGGTGAGTAAATACTTATAGACTTTGTATATTTAGGTATGTTGGAGACTGAACACATTGAATTCAACTATTATTCAAAATGCACACTTGATGCAGTAGTTGCATTGATTTTTGAAATTGCATGGAGTAAAAACGTTTTCCTTTTTTATATACCATAAGCTTGGACCTGGCTAAAGACCGTCGTGTTCGCTAATGGTGGCTGGGGCACGTTAAATAGGTCGTGGTCACAAAGTCCCCCATGTTCCCATACCAAATCAATTCCTCTGAGTCATTGGTGTTGGCGGTTTGTTGAACTAAGTGAGTTGCGGCATTTGATGTAGTGATGGGAAAAATGATTCTTTTCAGGGATCGGATCGGAACCGCTCGCTTACTAAAAAGAGCTAGCTCTTTTTCATGACTCACCGCTCCTTTCAGATGTATAATAATGTATATAACATATCGAGATGTCTCTACTATTATAAAAGAAAGTGTTTGTTTGGGGCCGCAAAATCCCGACGATTCTATGGCACTTGCAACAACGACATTTAGCACACAGGTAGTCCGAATTATTTGCAATTTTTGGGTCACGGCGAATTTTAAAATTCAATCGAGAAGATTCTTAAATGAATTTCATAATTTTACTCTCCATCGATTTTTCAAACGCGGAGAACGTTTTCTACTCATGCGACCTTGCAGTCAGGGTTAGGAATCATGCTAAGTTTTTTTTATACGCAGAACACGTAGAAAATTATTGTTTACCTTTCCGCTTTGATTTTGCGCGATTTATTTCCCAGCCAGACGATAAATCTTTTAACTGAGGTCAAAAATCTTTTTTCTATCTCCTAGACCGTTAATGATGGAGTAAAAATTTCATCGTATTTGAAATCTGCGGAAATTTCAGTTTAGATTGATACCTAACAATATGATTTTCTTTGAATAAATACATTTTTAATTGAATATATCTTCAACAGATTTGAAATCTGTGGAAAATTTTACACCAGTTTAATACTGTGTATTACGGGCGCCGGGCTAGCCACTCAATGGTATATAATATGTTTGGGCCATCGAACATCCCTCGTTGTTAGGTGAGCGCCAGACGAAGAGGCGCCAAGCGTGTTTGAACACCCACGCAGCACTCACTCATCCAGCAATTGCGCAGTTTGCCTCTAAAATCAACAAAAGGAGGGAAACGGGGCCTGAGGACACAGGCGCCTCAATCCTATGATAGGACTTTACGCAAGTCCAACTTGATTGGCTAATCGGATCACATGACCTAGATACGTAGTCATGAGAAGTCTTCTGTTGGCGATTTATCACTTCCTTTGTGCTTTCTTCTTTTCTTTTCAGACCCATGGCTATGGGTGGGTAGAGGTGGGAGCCGAAAATTGTATCCTTTTATAAAAAAGTTAATAATTATATAAGTTAGTGTTTTATGTATGCTTTTTGTTACATCAGAATGGTCCTAAGCCAGCGGTGGATACGACACAATCATCCTAAAGCAAAGGGGACGGCAGAGGGGCGGAAAAATATCAGTTGGTAGTGAGTTCAGGAGTGGTTCTTAGATTATTTATGTAAAATCAACGGAAGCTTGGAAAAATATAAAAAGGGTATTAAAAATTGGGAAAAGTAAATTAGAATGAAAAGGAATTAAATTTGAATTTTTTTTAAATAATTTGGAGGATCTAAAAAGTTTTCCGCCAACTGGGTTCGAACTGGGGTAGTCATCCTCCGCTGCCGACGCTAATCTGAATGTGGGTGACTTTAGCCGTCAGGCCATCGTTGCATCACGAGTAGAAGCTCTTTAAAGTATAAGTACCCTTTAATATAAGTTTGCAAGAAATACTAGTAACAACAACCATACAACATATATATGAAAATGAGGAGCAAATCAGAGTCAACTTGTCGGACACTTACGCTGTACGCTGAGGCGCTTGTGTATGTATTGTATTTCTTTTCTACGAAACAACGCGCATATTCAAAATCAAATGGTTACTGCAACAATCAGATTGGCGAGATATCCAAGTGAAGCCAAGCCCGTGAAACTAGCCAATCAAATTGGACTTGCGTAAAGTACTATCATACATCGACCTTAAAATGAAATAGACGGATCATGTGGGCGGAGTCGCTGTCGTAAGATCTCTGAAGGGTAAATCACAAATCGACTTATCCGATTGGCTATGGAAGCGCAGACTAGTGTTTTTAATAACTGTGGATAGTCACGGTAACCAATTAATAGTTTAGAATTCATGCTTTTACCCACAACCACGTGACGCATCTTCAAACCGAGCAACTGCACGAAAAAACTTGAAACAGCGGTCGCATGCTCCGTCTATATCATTTTAAGGTCGATGCTATCATAGGATTGAGACGCTTCTCCTGAGGACGAAAGGCATTGCAGCATACGGCTGCTAAGCTGTAAACTTTAATTGATGGCCCAAAACCATGCCAATTCTTATAACTTTAAAATTGTCCATATAGAATAAATTACTTTGAGGACAACTTTTTTTTGTACTTCCCATCATGAACCCAGAGATTACAAAAGTAGCAATAAAGGTATCCAAACACGTTAAAAATGTCCTTTTTGACCAAAAATTCCCAAAAATTTTCGATTTTATTGGATAAAGTACTTATTTGACTTTCCAAAACATAGTTGATTTTTTCTCTGTTAATTACTTGAAGAGATTTAAGATTTTAATCAAGGCGGGAAAACAGGAAGTGGGTATGGAAAACACCGGAATTGGCCATTGAAAGACCATAAACCTGGCAAATTCTAAATTTAAAGAATTTTTTTTTTGCAAACATAATTTTGGAGAGGTTTCTCTTTTGGAAATAGTGTGAATCGTATCCATTTGTATAGAAAATGTACTATTTATATATATAGATATAGATCGGAAGGTTCCTGGTTCGAATCCGAGTTCGGGGATGGATGTTCGTGATCATTTGGTGTAGAGGCGGCTGGTGCACCTTAAATCTGTCGTGGCCAAAAGTCCTCACGTTGGGTTGGTGTGGAAGTTTGGAGAGAGGGTTCCAGCTCATGTGTTGTCTCGTCATCTGACCATGGTTCAAAATTACGAGGTATTGTCCTCGGATCTTTCCCTTAGGGGATTGATCCCGGCCCGCCGTCAATAGCAAGGGAACTAAATTTAGAAGAAATTCAAAAGCTCTGGAGAAAGTCAAAATATTTATGGGAAATTTTTGTTTGGGGAACCTTTAATTCTGTCCGCGTTGTCAGTTTTAAAGTTTAACGATACCCTTTTTCCGTAAAACACCTCCTAGAATGTCCTGGGCTAAAACCACTTAGGAACCAAATGAGACTTTCTGATAATTTAAATGATATTTTGTAATCAAATAATAAAAATATTAATAATTTATTTAAATACTTAAGATTTTTAACTATTTATTTTAAGATATAGGTATACTATACCCTCGAATATTCGTTGTCCCAAAGATTTTCGAAATCCAAATCCCTTCTTCCTAAAACTTTTTCAAAATGCCTTGTTTTGTTAAGGCAATGCAATAAAAACAAGTTACGTTTAATTTAATTTTGTGTAGCTTTATAATATCACACCCGAGATATCGAGGTTTTATTATTATTATATTAATGTTAAGTAAATAATATAATAATTGTTAGAATATGTTTTAATAACAATCTTAAAACTAGTTTTAATTAGTGCTAAAAGGCGTGATATGATTTAAGCCGTTAAAACGCCCTTTCAACCTAAAATGGAATAAAAAATTAAAAAATAGCATTTATGATCTGATAATACATAGATATTTAAAAAGTTGAAACTTCAAAAAAGTAACAAAATGCTGGGGAGCGCAAAAGAGCGTGTGCAGAATTGACTCTTCGAGAGCGATAGTTATCGAAAACAGCCAGTTATCGAAAACAGCCAGTTCTCGAAAAGAATCAACTCCCAAAAGAATCAGTGAGCGCAAAATGCGGAAATGATTCTTCGAAAGAGCCAGAACTCGAAAAGAATCAACTCCCAAAAGAATCACTGAGCTGGTGATCGCATGCGGAAATGACTCTTCTAGAGCGGAAGCTCTGATTCGTTAAAAAAGAGTTACCGCTCTTGAGCCCTGATTGGTTAAAAAAGAGCTATAGCTCTTTTTTAACGAATCAACGCTCGCTCACTCCGTCAAGAGAGCTAACTCTTTGAGTCAGCTCCTCAGCGGATCGCCCATCTCTAATTTGATGCGATCTTCTGGCTTTGTGTTGCCGGTCTCCCGACTGCTGCTGCAGGTTTGATTTAAATTTTATTATTCGAATTTTTTTTCGTATATTTGTTTTTAATGGTGTTTGGGGGAGTATATGAGCAATTTCTTAGCATTTTGCGGCTCACATTCGTAGAAAACAACATTTTGTGTTGTATGGATCAGGCTCCTCCCTGATGACGCCCTGATCCACCAACACTTTCGTTTTCAATAAATTCCTTTTGGTTTTTATTTTGTGAATTTCCTCTTGTTTAAGAGAAAAAAAAAAAAATATATATATATATATATATATATATATATATATATATATATATATATATATATACAGGGTGTTTCAGAACTTCTAAGAGGGGTAGGGTACATCCTGACGAACCAAAATAATATACCAATGGGCAGTCAGAAATGCTTTCCTGACGCGGTAGATGGCGTTGTGCGAAAATCCCGAGCTTTCGTGTAGGGAATCATTTCGCACAAGAACGCCAAGTTAGTAGGATGGATGATTACACGATAGCAGAGTTAGCCTATATGCATTTGGCGTACGGGGCTGCAAATTGTAGTGGGCCAGCCGCGCAGCGTTTGTACGCGGAACGATATCCGACGAGGCGTATCCCCAGTCATAATTTCTTTGCAAGACTGCACCAGAGGTTAGCTGAGACAGGTTCATTAGAAAGAGCTGACAGGGACAGGGTAAGAACAGCACGGACTGCAGACGTCGAACAGAATGTGCTGCAGCATATACAGGGGAATCCAAGAACAAGTACACGAAGTGTAGCAAACGCAATCGGGGTATCCCATTGCAGCGTCTGGAGGATTCTCCGAGAAGAAGACATGCATCCGTTTCACGTGCAGCGTGTCCAGACACAGCAACCGGAGGATTATGCACCTCGTATTGCTTTCGCACAGTGGTACCTTGGAAAATGTGCTACAAATCCCCTTTTTCCTGCAGAAGTGTTGTTTTCCGATGAGGCATCCTTCACAAGGGAAGGAATTTTCAACACGCATAACGACCATATCTGGGCGTCGAGAACCCGCATGCAATACGACGTCGTGCAGCACAGATTCGATTTTCGGTCATTGCATGGGCCGGTATTATGGGAGATCACCTCATCGAACCTTACCTGTTACCGTCTCGTCTAACCGGTCCTAACTACTTGCTCTTTCTGCAGCAAGTATTGCCACAACTTTTGAGAGATGAACAGATTTCTGCATTGACGCAACCGACAATGTGGTTCCAACACGATGGAGCCCCTGCCCATTATAGCGGAGATGTTCGTAACTACCTGGATGTCACATTTGGTCAGCACTGGATCGGACGTGGTGGTCCCGTGCGTTGGCCTGCTCGGTCACCCGACCTATCATGTCTTGATTTTTATTTCTGGGGTCATCTGAAATCGCTAGTTTATGACACCCCTGTTGACAATGTTGAGGAGCTGGTTGCAAGAATTGCAGTAGCTGCCGGAGAAATTCGAGATATGCCTGGAGTAATCCAGAATGTTCGGATGTCCATGCGTCGGAGATATAAGGCGTGCATTGTAGCCCGTGGAAGAAACTTCGAACACTTACTTTAATCCATGTACCTTTTGCTTCTTTTCATGTATTATTAAAACGATTTCTCACTTACGGTCTCTTTTCTTTACGGTGCTTCTGTGTACAACACCGCTTCAGGAAAGCATTTTCGACCCCACATTGCTATATGATTTCGAGTTGTCAGGATGTACCCTACCCCTCTTAGAAGTTCTGAAACGGTTCACTGAAACACCCTGTATAGATAGATATAGATAGATATATAGTAACAACTTCTTTTAGTTATTATAAGTTGTAAAACTTTTAGTTTTAAAAATCATAAATACAAAATCGGGGTAATTGGTAAGTCTAATTAACGTCGCACCAGAGCAACACAACGGGCTATTGACGACAGTCCGGGATCAATCCCATAAGGAAAAGATCCGAGGACAACAACTCTTATTTTGGAACCACGATCAGATGACGAAGCAACACCTAAGCTGGCACCCCACTCTCCAAACTTCCACACCAACCCAACGTGAGGACTTTAAATAAATAATTTTAAAATTGTAACATTTATATTTTTTCCCACACGATTTTGACCTCGATCGTGTTTGAGAAATCACAGATTCCATTTCCTGCGCTCAAACAAATCCAGCCAAGGAAAGCAAAACAAATATAAAAAAAAGTTTTGGCTGGCATTGTATAGTTCTTTTTTGGAAAATCGGGATCGTTAAAGATCGATTAAAAATTTCAACGGATTTGAAATCTGCGGAAAATTTTACACCAGTTAGATACCGTATACATTTGATTTTCTTTAAATAAATAATTTTGCAGTTAAATATTTAGATTTTCTCAAGAGATTGTGACGTCACGCCGATTGGATCTCTTCGCAATTCGAATTTGACTATGAGCGTTGCCACGGGTAACGCCTTATGGCTGTTATCCAATAGGCTACGAATTTCCATTTGTATTGCGAAGCAAACCAAATGTTAATTCGGAGCAATCATCGGGACTTAGCAAGCAATAGTCAAGCAACCTGACCCCACGAAAAGAACTGTCACGGGCAACGTCGTGCTGGCCAAGTAGTGGCTATTAACTTAAAATCGTAAGTTCTCACAAATTTAATGCTTTAAAAAAATATTGGCCGACCAACCGGTATAGTGGTTAAGGTGTTAGCCTCTGGATCGGAAGGCTCCTGGTTCGAATCCGTGTCCGGGCATGGATGTTTGTAAATGTATGGTGTAGAGGCGGCTGGTGCACCTTAAATCTGTCGTGACCGAAAGTCCTCACGTTTGCCGTTGGCGTGGAAGTTTGGAGAGTGGGGTGCCAGCTGAGGTGTTGCTTCGTCATCTGACCGTTGTTCAAAATTACGAGGTGTTGTCCTCGAATCTTTCCCTTAAGGGACTGATTCCGGACCGTCGTCAATAGCCCGTTGTGTTGCTCTAGTACGACGTTAACTAAAATTACCATTACCATTACATTAAAAAAATATGGTTATTTTAGTTCGAAAAATTGTAGAAAATAAATCTTTCTCTTAGTTGAGTAGCGTGTTTTATATGTGTATAACATTTCACAAATACATTTGAATTCTTCCAAACACTCTATTAAGAGAGAAGAAATCGAAAAAGTGTCACCTTTACAGATAAAAAACAAAAGAGAGTAGGATTTCATTTTGCTGAGGAATGTGTTTTTATCACTACCAAGCTAATTCATCGAGTAACGATTTAAACACTGTGCAATGTTCACAAATATTGTTTGAAATAATCTAATTCAGTATGATTTATCTCAAGATTGAAAAGTATAAGGCGTAAAGAGATAAAACTGATTTGAAGTGGAAAGGAAAAAAAAAATGTAGTGTTATGTATATTTAAATACACACGAAGCAAAAAAAAAGTCAGGGTGTCAAGCAGATGTTTTTAGAAAAGAAACCTTACCAGCTGCTTTGGAATTTGTACAAAAAACGTATAATTCCGTTCTGTAAATATTTTCTTTTCCAATTTGCTATATTATATGTGTGTGTGCTTCATTAATAAGAATAAAAATAACTCTAAATAGGCAGACAGCATGGCCACGTTCACATGGAGTTTTTCTAACGCGCGTTACAACGCGCGTTTTCGAAAAGTCCATGTGAACACCCCTTTGCGCGTTTTGCCGGCTTTCCTTAAGCATTAAATTATGCTTTTATTCCTCTAATTCAAATCTCTATTTTTGCGATGGTAGAGTGAAAATTTCAACGGATTTCGAATCTGCGTAAAATTCTATGCCAGATGAACACCAAAAACATTTCTGTAGTAGTAACTAATCTTTTTGCGAAACGCATTTGGATAAGACTTATCACATGCATAGAAAATTTTCTAGAAGCACGGTTATGGCGAAATAAGAAATTTATTTCACATATTAAGATTAAATTGAAGAACTTTACAGAATGTGATTGAAACGCAACGCAGACAATTCTGCAAGACAGATGAAAATGTTATCTTTTGAACAGATCAAATTAAATCTTGAAGTTGAAAGTCTTTTTTAAACTAATTAATACATTTGTATTTTGTTTATTTAAAATATAAACTCTAAATATATTAATAGATATAAGTTGATTAGATGATATACTCTCAAAATGAGTAGGAGTGCCGCAAAAAACTAATAAGTTGGAGAGTGCCACTGTTTGATTACAAAGAAAAAACACGGTCTATTTTTTATTTATTTTCCGGTATTTGGCATCTGGATGCTCCTTTGCTGATTTGTACTACAGTTACAGGATCGGCAAGTCAACTATCGCAACTTTAATTAAAAAAGTGTGCTAATCAATTTGGAACAGATTAAGACCGATCTGTATGCCAGAAATGACAAATGAGAAGTGGGAGGAAATTTCAGAAGGATTTAAAAATACGCTAATTTTCCGAATTGCATTGATGCAATTGACGGAAAGGACATTCGAATTATACAGCCTGCTAATACAGGTTCTCTATATTACAACTACAAGAATTATTTTGTATCGCCTTATTAGCTGCACGTGACGCCAAATATAGTTTTCTCTAAGTTGACATTGGAGCACATGTGAAAAACAGTGACTCGGCTGTTTTGCAGGAGTCTTTATTGTACAGAAAACTTATAGAGTATGCTTTAAAAATTCCAAATCCAAAATCTATATCCACCGTTGATACCATATTTTTGCCTCATGTACTTGTTGGAGATGAAGCTTTTGGAATTCCGAAAAACGTCATGCGCCCTATTTGTGGAAATTCTCCAATACACCAAGAGAATTTTCAACTATCGCTTATTAAGAGCACGACGATGTATCGAATGTACATTTGGAATGATGGCGAACAAATGGCGAATATTTCACAGGGCAATGAAAACTAAAATTGATACAACCGAAACTATAATTGGGGCCTGTTGTGTTCTGCACAATTATGTAAGATCCCGAGATGGGTATCGATATGAAGATACTCATTATGAAGCTCCATTTACAAGCTTTAGTACCAGAAATATACTACGGGGAAACATGTCACCTAAAACTGTGAGATAAATACGCCGATTACTTTGTGAATGAAGGCAAAGTATCATGGCAGGACAAAATGATATAAAGGTTATTAAATATTAAAAATAAAATACAATAAAGAATTTACCATATTTTTTTTTCTTTGCTATTTCCAACTTCAGAAAAAACTTCAACAATATCTTCCCAAGATGACTTTTTCAAACCTCTGTTCTTATGAGCAGGGCACTTCATATTCCAAATAGCAGGAATTTTATGTATTTCATCAATTAAAAGATCGGTATCACAGAGCTCTGTTTCCATCGTGATGTCAGTAGAACGCTTATAAAGATTTGCATACATTAAGGAGCAGAGTAAGGTCATTTATGGCGCCAAAAATTAACAGATGAGTCATGTAACGAGTGTGACTGTGAATGTTCCAGCAAAATAGAAACGAAATCAAAGACGTAATGAATATAATTACTACACTCAATAGTGATAAAATTGCTCTAAAAATGTTGTGAAATGGCTTACAATAGAACTAATCAAAAATCTGGAAATTGATAATCGATTATCCATCTTCATGAAAAATATGATATAAAAATTACACTAAACGTAGTAACATTAAAAAACAAGGCCAGTAAAGCATCGACTGGAGGATTGCGACTTCGAATTCAACCAAGGGGGGGGATGAAGGATTTAACATATATTTTCAACAAAAAGTTCAATAGTACTAATTGGTTCAGAGAGACAATATATTTGATCAGATAAACAAACTTTAAGAATTAAAAATTGATCTTTTATTTTTCTTATGATTTTTCCCAGATGGGTGGGTACAAAATACTTTTTTCAGTAAGAAATGACAGTTCAAAAGATGAACTTACGTTGATGTTATCAATTCATATCATTTTTAGTTTCTACTCATATTCATATCTATCTATTCATAACGTTATCATTTTCTACATTTTTATTTTCTGCTACGAATCCACATCTTTTATCGCAAATTTAGATTCTACACACAATTTCAGGCGGAAAAAAAACACTTAATCAATTGTTGTTGTTGTTGTCGTGCGAGCCATATATGGCCCAATTGGGGGTGCCATTGCCCCAGGGGGTTGGACTTCTTCAAGCATGACACATCCGTTTTACAGGATTGTCCCTTTCACACATCCATTCATTCACACATATCGTAATTTAGATCCCAATCAGAGGCCGATAACCCCCTGATCAGGTACCCACAGAGATATTGATTTGGTATGGGAACATGGAGGACTTTGTGACCACGACCTATTTAACGTGCCCCAGCCACCATTAGCGAACACGACGGTCTTTAGCCAGGTCCAAGCGCCCATCTCGCAACCATCAGAATTGCAGGCTCCGCTGAGGACAGAACCCACAACCCTTTCGATGCGACTCTACTTAACTGAGCTACCGCGGCTCAGTTAATCAGTTTTATTGGATTTATCACCGATTTGTAAGTGTTTGAAAATTAGTTATCCTAATGTTAAATTTGTGTTTCGCGTTTTCTCGACTACCATAAAAGAAAGTGTTTACCTTACACCATTTGATTTTCTTTTAATTATAATATTTCAATTTAATAATTATATTTTCGAAGGAGATTGCGATTTTAGGCCAATAGGATCGCTTCGCAATTCGAATTTGACCGCACTTGACAATGGCCAGGCCATCACGGCGTTGCCAGTAGTGTTGGTTTGCGAAGCACACGAAATGGGAATTCGTAGCAATCACCGGGGTGCAGTGGTCACGCCTGACCCCCCACGAAATGAACTGTCGCGAGCAACGCCGTGCTGGCCACGC
Organism: Metellina segmentata; assembly: GCA_947359465.1. NCBI lineage: Eukaryota > Metazoa > Arthropoda > Arachnida > Araneae > Tetragnathidae > Metellina > Metellina segmentata. The sequence continues at coordinate 3,516,452 of OX375877.1, read as the reverse complement.
AGTGGTTAGTTTGTTATACAGGGTGTCCCAAAAAGATCCGTACAACTTCAAAAATTTATTTTAAAAAAAGAATAGGCCTTCAGCAAAAGTAGTTACAACAGTAGATAGAATAACTCGAAAAGTTTTTTTCTATTGCGAAGTTTCACATGAGATCCTTTCGTAGCACGAAGAATATCAAGACGATATTCCAATTCATTCCACGAACGCGTTTCAGCATGCTAACATCAACAGTAGCTACAGCTGTTTGGATTCTTTGTTTCAATTCCACGACACTGTTAACTTTTGTTTGGTACACAATATCATTTACATATCCCCTAGCATAGTAAATAAGATTTTACAAGATAGGAATTCGATACAATTTCCTTTGTTACTTCAAGTTGTTTGAGTTTTATGGCGCTAATGCCATCATTGACCAAGCTGCGCCCAAAACATGTTACATACGGATTTACTTACTAGGTTTGGAAGAGTACCAATTAAGGTCTACTGTTACCTTAGGAAGGGTACAATATGTCAAAGCTTAACCCAGATCATTAGTTCTCTTGAATTCCCACCAAACTTTGACAGTTTTTTTCTGGGAAACAGCAATAAACTTTAGTTCATCCATTTAATTTGTAACATCTTTTGTGGGAATATTATCTGACAGATTCAAAATTCTTTCTGCTTATAATGACCCGTTGTTTCGAGACGTTCCTAAACTTTTTGAGACAGGGGCGAATGATGCCGATGTTGCCCTTCATATATATAAAACATATTTATGTATCAAAAATGTAAAAAGTAATTTTAATGTACAACTTGCACACGGTAACCAGGTTGGAAGAGAACAGATTATCAACCGAAGGGTTGCCAGTTCGAACCCAGTCAGTCGTGTACAAAGGGGGCTGGTGCACGTTAAATCTGTCGTGGTCTAAAATATCCTCACGTTGGTGTGGTGTGGAAGTTTGGAGAGTGGTATGCCAGATCAACTATTGCCTCGTTACCTGAATGTGGTTCAAAATTACGTGATGTCGTCCTCGGTTCTTTCCCTTCGAGAGATTGATCCCGGACCGTCGTCAATAGTCCGTTGTGTTGCTCCAGTACGACGTTGATTACAATACCTACCTACCTGTTGATAACTCAGAACAAATAGGATGATCCAACACTAATCGTGGTAGAACGTCCTTTTGGAAAAAAAACCAATTCAAATAAAGCTACAAATTGCGCTAAACATTATCTCTCTATATTAAAAAAATGTTTCCGCCGACGCCGCAGGATTGAAAACTGTGTTGTTTAGCTCGATTCTTAGACGGTTTTCCAAGAAAGTACTGATCGGAAAAAAACAAAATTAACATGGTTTGTTCTTCATCGTATTCCCTGGACAATTATTAAGATTTTTTTCCGATGCGGCTATTAGTTTAGGGTTTATTAAGTGTCAAAATTGAAGAAGCGAAATTTCTTCCGCGAGTGAGCAAAACACATTCAAATTTTCAGTCTTCAGCCGTGAGTTTTTTTAAAGAGTACCTCTCAACGTAAAATTTTGCAGCTCGTCGAGTTTTTTTTTAAATTTCAATTTAGTTCTTGATAATATTTATTTGAAATTCGGGAAAAATCGGGACATTTTTGTAACTTTTTTTTTAAACTGCCGTATTTATATCTTATTACTATTAGTTTTTAATTTTTAAAATATCGCAGTATACCTCAGAATGTATTTTTTCTTACGGTACTATTATTTTTGAAATCGGTTAATAATTAAATTGAATGCGATCAAAAGTTGGTCATACAAAATTCGGAATCTTTGGATTTTTTCGCTACTTTTTGTTACAACCGTTATATCTACAGAAAAACCATTATTTTTTAAATTTGATAACATCACTGAATACATTACATTACACTCTTTCTTATGGTACAGTTATTTTTAAAATTGGTTAATAAATAAAATTGATGCAATTACAAGTTGGTCATACAATTTTCGGAACTTTCAGATCGTAATTTCTGATACAAAACTAAAACTGTCATATCTATATCGTATTACTATTAGTTTTTAATTTTGAAAACATCGCAGTATACCTCAGAAGGTACTCTTTCTTACGGTACAATTATTTTTAAAATTGGTTCATAAATAAATTCGATGCAATCAAAAGTTGGTGACACAAATTTCGTATTTTTTATTTCGCTAAGCATATTTGCGGAGCACATCAGGGTTGTTTTTTGACTTATCGGGTTTACCAGATATAAAATTTATCGTAGCAACAATTGCCATAACAACGATTTCTTTTTATTTGGCGAGGAAAAAGGCTCGCTCTTTTCCCTCTGTTCTCAGACGGTTTACCGAGAAAGTACAAAGTACAGATCGTAAAGTTTGGAGATTAAAACGGTTTACTTAAAATTGTACAGGGAACAAGATGCAGAAGATTTTTTACTCATGCGGCTATCAGTTTAGGGTGCATTTAGTGTTAAAGTAAAAAAAGGTGAAATCACTTGGTAAAGAAGTATTGGTTTGCGAAGCAAACCAAACGAGATTGCATAGCAATCCCCGGGAGTCGGCGAGGGTAAGCGAGCAGGTGGCGAAGTCCTCGATGTGACGTCATGGACTGGAAAGTGAAATCAGGATAATACGAATTATTCAGATAGTTTCACTCTGCGAAGCAAACCAAATGGCATCTGTGAAAGGAGTGTTGGTTTGCGAAGCAAACCAAATGGGATTGCGTAGCAATCTCCGGGGGTTGGCGAGCGTAAGCGAGCAGGGGGCGGAGCCTCCTAGTTAATACAAAAAATAAATACTATCTGTTCCCACAACAGAAAGGTTCACATATTATTCTAATTTTATGATAGAATATCTTAAAGGGTAATGGTAATTTTTAGTTAACGTCGTACTAGAGCAACACAACGGGCTATTGACGACGAAAGATCCGAGGACAACACCTCGTAATTTTGAACCACAGTCAGATGGCGAAGCAACACTTGACCTGGCACCTCACTCTATCTTAATGGGAAAACTTGAACGAATAACGGTATACAAATACTTCACCTTGTAAAATTTGGCTTAGAATCTTTCTGTACAATTTATAAAATGTACTTGGAATATTTCGATTCTTTGAGTTACATTTTCATTCGAGTTATTTCAGGAAATACTAACACAAGTTCCTTCACAAGAACTATTAATCCTGTTATACCTCACAAAATTCATGGTAATTTGGTAATTGGTAATTTTTTTAGTTAACGTCGTACTAGAGCAACACAACGGGCTATTGACGACGGTCCGGGATCAGTCCCTTAAGCGAAAGATCCGAGGACAACACCTCGTAATTTTGAACCACGGTCAGATGACGAAGCAACACCTGAGCTGGCACCCCACTCTCCAAACTTCCACGCCAACCCAACGTGAGGACTTTCGGCCACGACAGATTTAAGGTGCATCAGCCGCCTCTACATCATACGCTTACAAACATCCATGCCCGGACCCGGATTCGAACCAGGAACCTTCTGTTCTAGAGGCTAACACATTAACCACTATACCGGTTGGTCGGCCACAGTTGAGGTAATAATTCGGTAATTTTTAGTTACGTCGTACTAGAGCAACACAACGGGCTATTGACGACGGTCCGGGATCAGTCCCTTAAGCGAAAGATCCGAGGACAACACCTCGTAATTTTGAACCACGGTCAGATGACGAAGCAACACCTGAGCTGGCACCCCACTCTCCAAACTTCCACGCCAACCCAACGTGAGGACTTTCGGCCACGACAGATTTAAGGTGCACCAGCCGCCTCTACACCATACGTTTACAAACATCCATGCCCGAACCCGGATTCGAACCAGGAGCCTTCCGATCTAGAGGCTAACACCTTATAAGGGCACACTATACCGGTTGGTCGGCCAGTTGAGGAGGAGACTACAGTAGTAAGAGTAGCAGATTAGCAACTGAAGGGTAGCAGGTTCGAATCCAACCAAAGACCTTCGTGTACAAAGGGAGCTGGTGCACGTTAAATCGACATAGTCCTCCAATGTCCTCACGTTGACGTGATATTGAAGTTTGGAAAGTGGGGTGCCAAGCTCAGGTGCGGTCCCGTTATCAGACCGTGGCTCAAATATACGTGATGTTGTCTTTCCCCTCGGTTTTGATCCTATTACCAACATCGTTGAAAGAGCATTAGCAAATTTCTTCATTGATATAAAATTATTTGGTAAAGAATCCCATACGTTTAAAATAATATTAGTGTGGGATCATTCTAATTTACACTAATTTCCAGGGTGTAAAAAAATCGTGATTTTTTTTATTTAAAACAGATTTTTTTAATTTTTTTTCTGTGGGGCCTATACACTGTTTTTACAATAATTATATATAAATTTGTTAAATAAAAAATTGAGTTTGAGAAAAAGTTAAATCAATATTTACTTAACATTTGTTTTACTTCAAACACAAGTGACATCCTACATAGTTTTTCTTGAGTAAATTACATCATCATGTCAACAAATTTATCAGTAAGTGTAAGTGACAGACCCAAACTATAGAAGCGGATAGAGAATTAATCAGACTATAGTAAATCTATATAAATAAGAATGGAGTGTTTGTTTGTACATTCAATATTTTCGACGCATTTCAAGTTTTCTATCCGTTTTGGACCCTTCTGATGCCGAATCCGCCTTTTTCTCGTTTGGTGTCTGTCTGTCTGTCTGTATGTTTTGCCCTATACACGTCCATGCGGTTTAAGATATTTTCATGGAAATTTGCATACAGTGAGTACTTATCTTGATTTAGTGAGTGGAATTGGTTGCGAAAGTCTGTCTGTCCGTCTTTCTGTTCTATGCTCGATTTTGTGTTTGTGTGTTTGTGTAGACATCACATGAATTGTATTCCAGTTATTTGATTGCTTTGTATTTTATTTCATACATTATCTATTAATGTAGTGAATGCAATATTAAACATTTTTTTATTGTTATATTTAGACGAGTTTCATGCTAAAACACCTGAGTAAGAATACTTAAATCAACCATAATTTGGTAGTTTTGGAAAAATTGGAATATCTATTGAATATTACGATTAATTCGATTGCTTTACCAGTACTGCTGAAAAAGTAATTATTCTTCAAATTTTTTTTTTTTTTTTAATGGAATTTCCTCTCTGATACGTCATTTATTTCGAGTCTTATTTTTATTCTTTGCGCAATGAAAACGATTTCCGAATATTTGGGACAGACGATATTTTTCAATGAAACGAGAATGAACAAGATCGCGCGAGCAGTGATATTTTTTCTGGTTCTTTCGCTCTGAATTAATTTCACATTTCTCAATTTTGTACACTTTTAGTTGTAAGTTGTGGCAACTGTGCGAGATCAAGAGATAAAATTGAATCACAAATTAATATCTTTAGAACAATTTTTTACGACATCTTTTATTTTGTTTTACTATGCTGTTTCCTGTTTTAAATATTTATTATTTTAATAAATGTGTTTTCCTTCTCATCACACCCAACAGCACCACAAAGTATTAGACTTGAAAATGTTAGGCAAGTCAGTATAAATGTTCAGTAAATTTTAAGTGTAGTTATGCCATTATTGAAAGAATAATGCCGTTATTTAAAGAATAATGCCGTTATTTAAAGAATAATGCCGTTATTTAAAGAATAATGTCGTTATTGAAATAATAATAATGTTTAAAAATCCAAACTAGAACTTTTTCCAACATTAAAAAATTCGTTGTAGTAATCACAGGAGAAGATTGCAAAATTTCACAATGTCGCATACCGGAGGCAAGAGTGCCACAGGTAAAAAAATATTGTTTTGTTGACTATGAGTGCGAGAGCACTCGCCGTAAATCGTAATTTTAATTAATTGAGTTGCACATGAAAACAACTTAAGAAAGGGAATTCCAAATCTTCCTAAAAATCGTCTTTTATAGTAGTAACCTTAGTATCACCTTTCGTCATTTTGTAGCTTTGTCATACAGCAATTGTGCGATGTATGTGAAATGTATTACATGAATGGATATGCATGTGTAGGATTTGTGTCCAAAGTAATATAAAGATGGCGAAAGGTGTTAAAATAAATTTTTACTCTACAAAAAACGTAAGTCATTATATATTTTGATTATCTCTTCAATCTAGAGTAAACGAATTCAAACCGAGTAAGGTCGGGTATTTTGCTAGTTCTAATAATAAAACTGCCGAGCAGGAATAATAAATGAATTTTTTTTTCACTAACTTTTAATTCATATTGGATATGACATCTTGATGTCTGTGTGTGTGTGAGAAAATGTATATATATATATATATATATATATACATATTTCTACTCTTTAATCTATTACACACCGCAAGAATAAGCTAACTGACGAATGCCTCAAAAAAGTTTACTTCCTACTTGTGTTTTTTTAGCTAATGAAATCAGTCACCCCTTTAGTTTATAATTTTGAATAAAAACTGTTGCATACTTCCTTTAAGTGTTTATATTATGAGTGTTGTTTATCAGGAATGTTTATACATTACTCTTCCTGGCATTTAGATTTATGATGACGTGTGTTTACATTACGGTTTCCAGTATCTTTACTATTATACAAGGAAGTTTAGTATACAAGTGTTTATTTGGCTGTCTGTTTCGCGGCCGCAAAATCCTGACTATCTATGGCACTTACAACAATGAGATTTGGCACACAGATAGTCCGAGTTATTTGCAATTTTTGGGTCGCGGCGAATTTTAAAATTCAATCTAGAAGATTTTTAAATGAATTTAATAGTTTTATTCTCCATCGGGTTTTTCAAACGCGGAGAACTTTTTCTACTCATGCAATCTTGCAGTCAGGGTTTGGAACCATGCCAAGTTTTATTCAACCGCAGAACGCGGATAATTTTTTTTTTCGTTTCCGCTTTCATTTTGCGCCGAGTAATGATTTTCCAACAGAGGATAAAAAAATGCTTTAACTTTAGTTATGAAATTCTTTTTTTATCTCCTAGACCGTTAAAGATAGAGTAAAAATTGTAACGGATTTGAAATCTGCGGAAAATTTCAGTTAAGATTGATACGTAAAAATATGATTTTCTTTAAATAAATAATTTTTAAATTGAATATATCTTCAACGGATTTGTAATATGCGGAAACTTTTACACCAGATTAATACCTTACATCACGGCGTTGCCTGGGGTGTTGGTTTGCGACACCACGTGCAACGCCGGGCTATCCACGCAATGGCTAGTACAGTATATTCTAATAAGTTACAACTGGCTGTTGCAATCTTATATAATACTAGCAAAATACCCGACCTTACTCGGTTTGAATTCGTTTACTCTAGATTGAAGAGATAATCAAAATATATAATGACTTACGTTTTTTGTAGAGTAAAAATTTATTTTAACACCTTTCGCCATCTTTATATTTTCTACAACTTACTTTGGACACAAATCCTACACATGCATATCCATTCATGTAATACATTTCACATACATCGCACAATTGCTGTATGACAAAGCTACAAAATGACGAAAGGTGATACTAAGGTTACTACTATAAAAGACGATTTATAGGAAGATTTGGAATTCCCTTTCTTAAGTTGTTTTCATGTGCAACTCAATTAATTAAAATTACGATTTACGGCGAGTGCTCTCGCACTCATAGTCAACAAAACAATAATATTTTACCTGTGGCACTCTTGCCTCCGGTATGCGACATTGTGAAATTTTGCAATCTTCTCCTGTCATTACTACAACGAATTTTTTAATGTTGGAAAAAGTTCTAGTTTGGATTTTTAAACATTATTATTATTTCAATAACGACATTATTCTTTAAATAACGGCATTATTCTTTAAATAACGGCATTATTCTTTAAATAACGGCATAACTACACTTAAAATTTACTGAAAATTTATACTGACTTACCTAACATTTTTAAGTCTAATACTTTGTGGTGCTGTTGGGTGTGATGAGAAGGAAAACACATTTATTAAAATAATAAATATTTAAAACAGGAATCAGCGAAGTAAAACAAAATAAAAGATGTCGTAAAAAATTGTTCCAAAGATATTAATTTGTGATTCAATTTTATCTCTTGATCTCGCACAGTTGCCACAACTTACAACTAAAAGTGTACAAAATTTAGAAATGTGAAATTAACTCAGAGCGAAAGAACCAGAAAAATATCACTGCTCGCGCGATCGTGTTCATTCTCGTTTCATTGAAAAATATCGTCTGTCCCAAATTTTCGGAAATCGTTTTCATTGCGCAAAGAATAAAAATAAGACTCGAAATAAATGACGTATCAGAAATGAAATTCCATAAAAAAAATAATTTTTTGAAGAATAATTACTTTTTCAGCAGTACTGGTAAAGCAATCGAATTAATCGTAATATTCAATAGACATTCCAATTTTTCCAAAACTACCAAATTATGGTTGATTTAAGTATACTTACTCAGGTGTTTTAGCATGAAACTCGTCTAAATATAACAATAAAGAAATGTTTAATATTGCATTCACTAAATTATTAGATAATGTATAAAATAAAATACAATGCAATCAAATATCTGGAATACAATTCATGTGATACCTACACAAACACACAAACACAAAATCGAGCATAGAACAGAAAGACGGACAGACAGACTTTCGCAACCAATTCCACTCACTAAATCAAGATAAGTACTCTCTGTATGCAAATTTCCATGAAAATATCTTAAACCGCGTGGACGTGTATAGGGCACAACATACAGACAGACAGACAGACACCAAACGAGAAAAGGGCGGATTCGGCATCAGAAGGGTCCAAAACGGATAGAAAACTTGAAATGCGTCGAAAATATTGAATGTACAAACAAACACTCCATTCTTATTTATATAGATGCAGTAATTGACCCAGTTCCTTCTGAGCTGGGTGTAGTTATTAGTACTGAAATCACAATGAGTGCAGAAAAAAAAATATATGGTATATATTATTTAAATTTATAAATTTTATTTTTTTAATACATTTTATAAATTTACATATTCTACTCAATCGGCATTCACATAAATTTTGAAACAGCATTATGTATAATAAATAAATCTAAAACCCATTTTACAAAAATCCTTTATGCATTTTTTTTTTCAATTTTAAGTTCTTTATTAACACTGATATTTTCTTCGTGTTTTTTAAAAGAAAGGTTCAAAAAATATCTAAAATTTATGTATATGATGAAATGATGACAAGTTTATAAAAATCAACGCGTGTGTCATTTAAAAAGCCTGCGTGGGTCAGTGTCTGACCCACGGCTCATAGGTTCGTCGTCCCTGCAATAGATCCTCACGTGAGAGCTCCATGTTGCAAACAGACAGGCGATCCAACGCGCGTTGCACTATAACCACCACCTGCTAGAATCGCGCGGTTTTACAGCGCTGTTAGCAACTGCCGCTGTCTAAGCGGTAAAGCAGGAAGCAGTGCACTATGGACGTACCACACTTGCGACGTAGCGAGCGGCGCACTTTTTTACCCGGCATGTCTCGGACATAGACATCTAATATAAGTAGACTGAGCATCGCTATTGAGAAGAGCTTCGCAAAGCGTCCGCAACATGTTGTCAGTAGTCACGTGACTACTCAACGAAAATTCAGCTTGGTTGCAGGATTTGGCTTTTTATCGCCTCTCTTGGCGACATTTTCTTATAAAAAGTTAGCAATTCGCTGAGCATAATACCGTGTATTTCTGGAATTTGAGTTACATTTTAACATTTTTGGGCAATGCAAATGAATATTTACCTTTCACTTCTGAATATTTTTTTTAATTCGTATCACTTTTTAATGTTTTTAGTTTTATTATAGAATTAAGTTCTCACTGGGATTAAGGTTAACCAGTACACTTAAGATAAATAAATTGTAGTCAATAGATTAATTCCATATTTTATATATAGTTCTTCAACTGTATTAGGTGTGGAGAAATTATCTGATTTAATTTCAGAAAATATTTTAAACTTTTGGAAAAATTTATTGAGGTTGACATGAGTTGGAATTAATTGAAAAATAAATACCCATGTTTGGAAAAAACTTCAATTAATGTGCATAATATTGAATATGTATAAAACTGAATGCTTCTTTAATTTGAGTTCCATTTTACCATTATTGGGCAATGCAAATGAATATTTACTATTACACAGCTGGATATGTTTAATGCATAGTACTTTTTAATGTTTTTAGTTATTTGAGATTTTTTATAGTAATTAACTGAAGTTCTCATTGGGATTACGGTTAACCAGCACGTATACAAATAAAACAGTACGCTTGAGATAAATAAATTGTAGTCAATAAATTTCTCTCAGGTCAGGAGTTCAGATTAAAATTTGGTATAAGATAGTTGTTCTAAAACCGACATTCTTTAATTAATACAATATTTTATATACATTTTTTCAAAAACCGTATTAGGAGTGATGAAATTATCTCAAAGATTTCATTTCAGAAAATAATTTAAACTTTTGATGAAATGAGGTTAGCATGAGTTGGAATAAACAGAAAAATAAATGCCCATGTTTGGAAATGACTGCATGAATAAATATTTTACTGATGCATAAAATAAAAATACTGAAAACAGATGAGAAGATTCCCTGTTCAAATGTCACAAATTTATTCAAGGAGTTACGCATAAAAATATTAACAAGAAAATTTATACATATAATCTTTAAGATTGAAGGAAACTATTTTAAACTATACCCTTGATGTAAGCTATTTTGCAATTTTAAATTTCTGGTACAAAAACTAATTAAGTTGCAATTATGTGTCCATATATGAATTTTGAATTCATTAAAACGATGATGTAAATACCTCGCGACAATTTTTATGCTTTTCAGCATATACAAAAGTTTGGTAAAGATTTTTATATTGAATTTTTATTACTTATTGTGTGAATTGTGCGTGAAATCAATATTTAATAAATACAAAAGATAAATAAGAAACAGTAAACGAATGAAATTTATTGTCACATTCATCGCATTTTAAATGAACTAAAAGACAGAAACAAAATTCTCTGATCAATTCATTAAAACGATTTTCTTCTTTCTTCATCTTTGGGAAAACTAATAAATGGAACAAAATAAAAATTTTAAATACATAGGAACTGAATAAATGAATTTTCAGCAGGTGCACATCTTTACAAGATCTTATTGCAAGTAAAATATAAATTGTTTTACTTATAGTTCTAAAAAAACCATAAATACAAATTCACAATTATAATACGGCTTAGAAAATGCTTTAATCCTATTTTTAACAAATTGATTTTATTTAATATATAATTAAAAGTTTCAAACGTTATCTTTTATTTTAAATATTATTCTTATGTAATTACAGTTTGTACAGATGGGTGGATACAAAACAGTTTTTCTCAGCAAGAAAAATAATTTATGTGATGTACTTAAATTGATGTTACCAAATTCATAACATTTTTATTGTGAAACACGAAAGAATATAGTACTCTTAGCTGTGTCAAAACATAATCGCCAAGACAGAGAACGATTTCGCACAAGTTTTTACATTTCGGTTAACTATTTCTAATATTATAAGACAGTATAAATTTCAATTTACAATTAGAAATACACTTCACCCGTTATTTTGTTTCAAACATTATTTTAGATCCATACTGATTGCAAATGTATGAAATCTTTTCATAGATCGGGAAATGTCCGCAGGTTGTATTTATTAATTCCAACAATACAGAGTGTCCATTTGATAATGTTTGACAATACAGAGTGTCCTAACAGTTCCCGTACTGACGATTCGTGAATTTATTATACAAAATCAATAAACTTTAAAACAATTATTTTTATGCTAATGGTGAAAACCACTTTTAACAAAACGTAGGGGAAAAAAATATGAACTTACATTTGATTATCGTTTACTGTACAGTCCCCCTTGGCGAATTTTCAAACAAAATCGCCAAATTTAAGATGGCGTCAATGAATAAGCCTCAAACAGCGAAATTATCTGAATGCATGATGAATTCATTTTGCAATGAACAAAATGGCGTGGAACTTAATTATCGCATAACTTGAGTGCGAAGAAAATCAAACGATAAAAATTAAGGCGTCGATAAAAATGTAAGCAGACGATAAAATTCAATAATTAAAAAAAACACGGGCAATAATTTATTTTTAAGTTGGAGTACGGGAGGTTTAGGACACCCTGTAGAAAGTATTGAAAAATACAAATGTGAAAAAAACGTTTTTCGCTCACCTGTGAAATGTAACGTTTCCACCTATAATAAATTTGGAATTTCCTCCATATACGCAGCACTGTAGATCGAATTTAACTTGAGTATTCAATGCATTTGCTACTTGCTAGGGAAGAATAAATGTGTAAACAAATGCGCGAAGAGAGGAGTCACGTGACTGCTGATTTTGGTCATATGATCATGCGGACATAAAAAGGTTGCCATAGCTCACTCTACTATTATATCTCCTCTATGGTCTCGGACGGCACCGGCAGCAACAGAAATCCTGGCAACTAGGTCCTCGTCGATGTGGCTTTCGTAAACGAGACAAATGGCCCCACAGGAAAAAGTCTCAACATTAGAGATCGGGTGGGCGTGCCGGCCAAGGTGTGGGCTCTCCCCGACCAATCCATCGACCTGTGAATTTATCGTCCTAAGCGCTCTGCACATCCAAGCTGAAATGGGGTGGTGCTCCGCCATAGTAGGATCATATATGTGCTTGTATGTTGGCTGCAACAGGTTGAAGCAAGACTGGCAAAACCTGCTGTAAAAATGTGAGGCATGTTCTGCCATCCAGTCGGAATGGCCGAAGGTATGGGTGGATCAAATGGTCATCCACGATTCCAGCCCAAACATTTACGTTGAAACGCTTCCGATATGCATGAGGATGCGTGTCGTACGGATTGTTAGATGCCCACACATGAAGGTGCATTAGAAATGCTTTCACGAGTAAAGGTGCATTCATCCGTGAATAACACATGTGCTCTAAAATCAAGCTGCGTTGCTAGTCGTTGCAAACTGGACACGTGGCGCATAATCTGCAGGTATTTGCACTTTCTATGTATGGTTGGGGTGTAATGCTTCGTCCCGTAGTACTCTCCAAACAATCGAGTGGGGCACATTTACAAGTGGGGCACGGGAAACGCCTGCTAAATATCCGGACGATGTCCTCTACACCTTTAAGCGTCCACACACACCTGCCACGCCCTGACAAAGGATTTTGCATGCCGGTGACAAAGGATGCCGTTTTGCACAGGCACCAATGCAATCGCACGAACATTTTTCGGTCTGGCCCGTGTCTTCTCGGGAAACGCTGCCTGTATTCTTTCGGCTTACAGAGCATTCCCATTCGCAAGACCATACATAAAATGCATGTCTGCCTTTTCCTGATTACTGTACGTCGCCATGCCTTCTGAAATTTACGGTAGAAATGACGATGTGTAAGAAAACTCGAGCATTATGCTTTCCATTACAGCGCCGTCTTGCGGTTCACCGCTTGCGCCCATGCTTTGTATGGTGAAAATTGCCTTTTTAGATGTTTTCTATCACCCTTTAAATTTTTGCCCATGAGTTTTGAAACACCCTGTATAGTAATAATTACAATGCTTTTGGATTGAATACTCCTTTACAATGTATATTTTACTAATGAGTAATTTTACTAATCATCCTTGCACCTGTGGGTTTAAATTATCGCGTCCTTTGAAATAGTAGGAATCTTTGAATGATTGATTACCTCCTTTTCACATTGAAGTATTAATTAAGTTATCTCTGTACTAGTACGTCCATCTCGGTCCCTAGTTTGTCCCGAAAAGATCCCTAGTTTGCCCAAAGGAATGTTAGAAAAACTAAACATGGCGGAGGGTTGTCTCTGGACACTTACAAAATTTTTTTTTCTCTATTCGTGCTCTTAGCTAAATACATTGATCCTCTTTGAAACCATTGTGTACATTGTTGGGGGACCTCCTTAAGCTCACAGCAACTCACACGGCAAGGACTCAACTAGTCGGCGGAAGTCGCCAGGTGAGATGTTCAGCCTCCCATTCTGTCTCTATTAACCAGCCCATAATTGCAGGATTGTGGTAGGTACTTTGATCTTGTGCACGAATGGCTCATTCGTTCATATCCTTGATATGTTCCACGGGGTTCATGTCTGGTAATCTAGGTGGCCAAATCATGTGTTGGAATTGCCCAGAATTCTCCTCAAACTAATCGTGAACAAAATGACACCGAACATTATCCAGGAACATCCCATCGTTATTGGGGTGAGTGAAGACCATAAATGGTCACCAAGCAGCTGAACTTAGTGATTATCTGTCAATCACTGGTTCAATTTGACCAGAGGGCCCAATTCATACCAGTTAAACATTCCCAACATCGTGGAACCACCACCAGCTTGCATATAATTACCTTGTTGGCAAGTTGGATCTCTCTTGGGGTTTGCGCCACACCCGAACTCGACCATTAGCTCGTACGAACTGGAAATGTAACTCATCGGACCACGCTACCTTCTTCAAATCCTCTAGTGTCCAATGCATGTGTTCTTGAGCCCAAGTATGGCGCTAAAGCCGATAATGTGCTGTATGGGCACTCGAGTCGATCTTTTAATGCCAACATCCAATTTTGCTATAGTACGACTCTCATTGAATGTGACATTCAGTTCACGCAGTGTCGTTCGTCTGTCAGCACGGAAACTTCTGCTCAGACATCGCTGGTTTCGATCATTCAGCTGACGTCGCCTGTCATTGCACTGTCCCTCTCAAGACAATAAACAACCTACCTTCTGCCTAAAGCGCTATAACTGATTCAAAACCACGAGAATTCATAAGTCAACAATATATTTATTATTTTACAAACAAAAAACATAAATTATTTACACGTTTTAAAATAATCAAGACTTATAAATACACACACGTTACTCGACAACGAGATTCGTCTCACACGTTGGCGTGGCTAGTCCTCCTCCGCATGGCCGCCCGGAGGCCGTAGCCCAGGTGGTACTGTCGGGACGTGATGAGGCTGGACGCCAGCGCCATGCGCACCAGGGAGTGTGGGGCGCCCGGGAGCTGGATGAGGATGGTCGCGATGGCCCCGAAGCCGTCCGCCAGCGGCTCCACCGCCAGGGCCCGGATGCTCGTCTTGTCCTCCGTCTGCCTGGGGGAGTCGCGGCCCTTCACGTGCTTCAGCTTCTTCCGGTAGTTGTTGGGCGAGCAGAGCGCGAAGTCCGTGTCGTCCGGCTCGTCGTCCACGATCGTGACGATGTGGGCGAATGGACGGCTGGCCATGTGCTTCATCTCGGCGGCGTGGAGTCGCCTGGCACGGCGCATGTCGAACGCCTGCTTGACCTTCCACCCCACCACGCACACGGCCAGGAAGAGGAAGAAGCACGAGAAGAACACGGAGAAGAAGACGAACAGGTCTATCCTCGTCTGGTCCTGTCGGAAGAACAGGCTGCCGTAAGTCTCCTCCTCCGTGCCGCGCAGGATCATGTAGAATCGCGTGGTGCGCAGGTCGTGGACTTCCTGGGGAATGGTCACTATGAGCCTGTTCTTCAGGTTCCGAACGAGCAGGAAGTCCTCGTACTTCTTCACGTCGATGTAAGTGGTCAGGCCTTGTGCGTCGCCTATTTTGGGTTGGAGGTTCTGGACGGGCAGAATCTCGCTGGAATTGGAAGACTCTTTGCTCTCGTCGGTGCCAGAGTTGCGCCTCCTTCTCCGTCGCATCGAGATCGAGAGTTCGGGGGAGATTTCGTGGTGAGTCGACTGTATGCCGTATTTTTCGTCGATGTAGATTTTGTGCAGGCCAGACGGTTTCTCGACGTCGACGATGAAAGTGTCTTCTTTGGCGGAGAGGAAGAAGTCGACGCCCCCTTTCGTGATGTCGACGAAAATTCTGATGTCCACGTTCATGTACCGAGGTTGAACGGCAAAGAAAACAGTCTGGCCTCGAAGCAAAGGTATGGGCGTTCGGTTGCATTCACCTGGAGGAGAAATGGAAATGATATTCTATGCGAAACAAGTTACATAAATGCATTAAGTAAAATCTAAAACATCAAGTAAGCTTCTCATTGGAAATGATATAGAAGATCGTAACCTAAAAAGCAGTGCAACAGTGGGTCCGAGCAAAAAACCAGTTAGTCTATAAAACTAACTAATAGAAGGTTGGCCAAACAAAAGTAAATAAAATAAAGTTTTTATTAAACTTTAAACATATTTAAATAAAATAAAGAACGTTATCCTTCTAACAGACTGGAATAACGTGCAAGTATCAACAACCAGATCAAATAGATCTCTCTCTGTCTCTCATACAGCAGATCCACTTGTCTGTGTATATATATGTTAAATAATTTGAATAGCCATACATCTTCAGCTTTCAATCAGCTAATCACAAAAATATATCTTGAACTGAAATAGAAGTGAATGAGTGAAAGTTGAAGTGTAGGTTTGATTGTATCGACACATCACGATCAATCGAAGAATAGTGTGAGACTTTTAAAGTATGGTTATTAAATAAACTAATGCTTAAAAATGTATCCAGTTGCCAAGATATAAAAAGTTAGGGGAGTTGGCGAGAAATTAGCACTTTGTTATAAAACATGGCGCCAACTCCTGACATTTCTAAAGAGCAGTGTTACACCAGAAATTCAGCAACAGGATATACATGTAAATCTTTGAGCACTGCATCACGTGGACCGAGTGGGAAAATAATGCAGAGAGGTGAATAAAAAACGGCAAAGAGCATAAAATACCTTGTGTTGTGGGATCGAAACAGTATTCCTTGTCCAGGTACATATGTCGATAACATTGGTGACCACGAGAAGGCGCTCCAAGAAAGTATTCGGTACACTTTGAACACTAAAAGAAAAGGTAGTTCCGGAAATCTTAATACTGTACAAAATTCTTCTCATTTCCAGAAATTTGAAACATACTTCTTAATAAGCACAAGATTTGAAGTTCCATTTAAACAAGCAACAGCGATTAAGTAATTTAATTGTGATATTGTCACATGGCTAGAATACAGTAGTCGGTAGAACTGATACTCTTTCTATCAGAAAACAAGTTTATAAAATAATAATAGTATGCCAGAGGTTGACCACTACATACAACTTGGTGAGCAGTTCTACCTTGTATGACAGGAGGAACAGCAATATATTTATACACAGGGTCACCTTGCCCAGGTTTCCACTTCTGTCTAGAGATGCGACATCGATGTCGATGTTTTATAAAAAAAATTGATGTATTTATCATCAATGTATTAGATGTAATGATAATTTTTTAATATTGATATTTATACACTCATTGCCATAAAAATTTGCGCAGCAAGAAAAAGTCGTCAAAATGAAACGAAATTTTACACATGTAAGTACTACTTTGATATGTGATTAGAAAATCAAAGAAAAAAGATAATTCATTGCAGAAAAAAAGTACAAATGAACAGAAGTTTTAGTACCCTGTTGGACCCTCTGTAGCGCGAATGCACGATGCGATACGAGCGGGCATTGAGGCATACAAGTTCCGTATGATGTCCTGAGACATCTTGTTCCACAGTTGATGTAAACGCGCCTCTAGTTCGACCAAACATGTAGGGTGTCCAACTTGCCGTCCCAAATGATCCCAGATATCCTCGATTGGTGACACATCTGGGGATCGAGCAGGGAAGGGTGGTAATGTGGTCGAGGCAGTCTTGTGACATCCTTGCTGTGTGTGGCCAAGCATTGTCTTGTTGAAAAATGGCTCCTGGGAGCCCTGCCATGAGTGGCTGAAGGATGTCATGGACGTACCGCTGGGCTGTCATTGTGCCATGGATCAATATTAGGGGTGACCGTGTATCGTAAGCAATGGCACCTCATACCATCACACCAGCTGTGGGAGCGGTGTGTCGCTGCAAAGCAAAGGTCATCACTGCTCAAATTGAATCTAGATTCGTCACTGAAGATGACCTGATTCCATTCTGTTGCAGTCTAATCCTGTCGTGCGCGACACCCCTAACGGAGGCATCAGTGGGTGGGTTGTTATTGGCAGCACACGAAATGGGCGCCGCGATACCAAATGTCCTTCAGCCAGGCGCCTTGCGATGGTTCGGGAAGACACAGGGGCCCGTAGTGAAGGTGCTGCCTGTGTCTGGATAGCGGCCAATGAGGCAGTTGGCTCTACGCGTGCGTTTTGTATGATGTGACAGTCTTCTCAATGACTGGTCTGTCGAGGGCGTCATGAGCCTGGTCGGCGTGTAAATGACATCTCTTCTGTCCACCTCCTCACAGTAAAATCTGAAAAGCCTACTTGACGAGCTACTTGCTGAGCTGACCACCCAGCTTCCATCATCGTGATGATTCTTCCGCTCTCGAACTCTGACAGTTGCTCATATTGTCTTCGATGGCGGCGTAACGACATTTCTACCTCAGCGTTTCCTTTTCAAAAGATTAAGTACACTCAAACAAGCTCTGCTTACATGTTTTATATTCCAAGGAGAACAAAGTTCAACGCTTTCAAGTGGCATTACGCAATCACGCTGCATTTCTAATCATTTGCATATCTGGCCGACATGTACCTTCATGCCAAGTTTTATTACGATCCCCCAATTATTTCTTGGTGCGGAAATTTTTTATGGCAATGAGTGTATTATAAAAAACATTGAAGTTTTTGCCATCGATTTATTGGAACCGATATTTGTTTAACATCGATGTTTTAACATTGTCAATATTTTATTTTTGAATGAAAAAGTACCATGGTATAAATTAAGAAAAATACCCTTGCAACTAAGTATTGGTGAGTGATCAGGCGACATCCATCACATCAGAAAGAGTATTTTCCCTAACTGGTGGGATAGTTAGTGAAAAAAGAAATCGGCTTACGGGGAAGAAAGTTAACAAACTTTTTTTTTTTTATGAACTGTGATTAACAAATATTGGAGCATATAACAATTATATTCCCCAATATTTTTTATTTACACTAAACAAAAAATAAGTTTGTTGTGTCCACCCCCCCCCCCATAGGCTGATAAATATTTAAAAATAACTAACAATAATTATTGTGATATGTACCTACCTATTTATACTTATAGTTAATAGTAAGTATGTGTCAAATCATTGTAAATCGTTACTTTCTTTTATAGTGTTCAATTTGAATACAAAAGAGTAGTTAATTGTTCTTATTAAAATTTTTTTGACTTTGTTTAGACAGTTAAAAATGTCTTAGTTATAAATTAAGAAACACAGAAAATGACAAATTAAATCCCCCTATGGGCGAACACTAATGTTTGAGGTTACTAAACCAATTTTAAGAAATGGGGTGAAAAGTTTAAAAACATCGATGTTTTGTCGTCGATGTCGCATCCCTCTTTCTGTCGCCAACCTAAGAAACAGACGTAAGTTTCGATCGAGCCGCAGATGGTTCACCATTGTGTACAATTGTGTGAACCCACTACGAAAGGAGCAATGAAACTGCATTTGCCCAGAGTATTGATGCCCAGGTCTCTTATCTTTCACCTGCCTCAAAGGGTCACAAAGGAAATCAAGACTAGTGCGATGAAGATCCCCAAATATCGACGCATTGAAAAATGCTTCCAGGTCCATTTTAACAAATGTTTATTTTACAGGGTTCCCACTCTATTTCAGAAATAAAATTCCCCTGACTTTTTCAGACAAATTTTTACAAAATTTCAGGCCATACTTAAGCATTTCACGACATTTCTAAGGTGAAAAACCAAGACATAATTTGGCATTCAATAGCCAATAATAAAAACCAATTTAAGAAATATACACCGCAAAAATTAATGCACAGAACACAAGTAATTTTGCATTGAAATAACTTATTCAACTAATCCAACATATCTATATATATATATTTCTCTTACGTGGCATGCAAAAAAGACGTTATTTGTTACCGCGTTTTGGCAACATTGTGCGATTGTTTGTTTACTAGGAGCCTTGCGCCTCATTTGAATCTATAGTGTTATCGGATGAAATTTTATTGAAAAAAAAATGAATTTTAGACGAGCTGTTGCGGTTTGTAATAGAAATCTAAGAAAGCGGAGGATTTTTTCAGGGCTATTTAAAAAACGGTCCTTTTCAAGGCTAACAATTATAGTACAACAAGACGTGTGCACTACAACTTTCGACTACAAAGTCAGTCAAAAAGTGTATGGGTGGCTCGAGTACTGGGGAAATGTACACACAAACAACATGCTGGGTATTCAATTTCCAAAGCAGCGCTCACATTGCGAGTAAAAATTTGCTCAAAGTTTTCATTTAAATTCTGATTCCAGAGGTACTGTATATATCTTTTATGTAATACAACAAATTTAGATTTGAAAAATATTTTTTGTAATCAATCCCTTCTGCTAGGACACGTGTCTTCATTGATGCGAGCGAAGCGAGCATAGGTTCGAGCAGCGAACCAATGAGAATTGCAAAGCAATCCTACGGGGGCGGGCCCCCTAGTTTTACTTAAAAATCAATTTGTGAATTAATGTATCATAAGCATGAAATACTTTAATTTAAGCCACTGGACAAAACAAAATTCTTTACCCATTAAAAACTAACTGTTTCTTTTAAAGAATTGGTTGAAAAATTTTTATACATGAAATAAAATGATACGAAATTGTGTATGAATCTTACTGGCTACTTTTCTCCAAAGCATCTGAGAAGCCATAATCAATCCTTTTCCAGGTTTTAGATGAAAATTCATAACTTTCCCCCATTTTTTGGACAAAATTAAATTTTCTGACAATTTCAGGTTTTTGAGATTTTTTCTGACTTGTGGGAACCCTAATTTTAAAGGGGAATAGGTTTTTAAAAAAAGGAACTTGTTTAATTTCTCGAGGAAAGTCAGACATTTGATTAGATCTCATAACCCACTCTTAATTTTAGCTCACCTGTAGCTGCCAACACGGAGTCATGTGTAGCATGTTCTTCATATTCTTCTGAGCACATTGCCGATCATTTTCTGTGTTGTTCTGACAGTTGCAATTTTCTCCGTTCAAGGGGTTGCATGTATCTCCATGACCATTACACTCACACCTGTTCAGAGAGAACACAATAAAATCTGTTATATTTTCTAAAGGATACATGTGCAGCACAACTAGGAGAAAATGGGAAGTACAGTGAATAGATAATTAGAAGTGTCTCTGAATCATTAAAGGCTTGTATTAATGGCTTTCAAAATTCAATGAATGGTATTAACTATGCAATAGCATTCTCACCAAAAATCTTAACCATCCGATTCAGACCCAAAAATTAATAGACCAGGCCAAAAACTGTTTGTTGTTCAGATAGATCAATTATTATACTGGACGGTATCCAATTAAAACAATTCGTTGTAAAGGAAACAAGTTTATTAACAACAAATGTAACAAGGTTATGGAAGGATCACTTTCTCATTACAGCTAAGAAAACATTGGTCTCATTAATGGTCAGAAACATCAGACATCTAATGCTACTTACGCATTCACACAGTGCCCTCTACAACACACAGGAGACTTAACCTTCTCTAAAAGTGATGGGAGATTTAATTCCTTAAAACACCAAATATGAAACTTTAATGCGAAGCATACAGTACTGGATTAATATGTAAATAAAGTATTAAAAATATGAAAACAAAACTTAATTCCTATAAATATCAAAACAATCTTAGCTGTCAAGGTATTCAAATAAATAAATACATTAAATACTAATGATAAAAAAAAAACAATTTAGGAGTAGAAGAATGTGGCTATTTCAATATAGTATTGCATGTTCATCATCCCCACAAAAGTAAATATCAATGGAGAAAAACTTGAGTTTAAATAAACTATCTTGATATGCAAAGGAGATAGTTTATTTATATACTAAGTAATGTTCAACTTCCAAAAAGCTGTAAAAAAACCCCACCGACCTGAAATTTGAACTGAACATTCTCAAAAAGGGGTAAATGGTATGAAATAAGAAACACAAAGAGATCCAAATTTTAGCAATAGATGGCGCTTTAAGCATCATAGTATGCAAAATAAAACACGTGTCATGCGCATGACACACTGCATTTGTCATAAAAACATACATCTTAAATCCATTTTTAAATTAAATGTTTAGGAAGTCATTTATCTTAACCTCACCTGATACCACAATACTAGTAATTACAACAGATTGACAGAGGTTACATTAAACAGTGTGAATAAGCAAGGGAAAATATAAATTTTTGCCAAACTGGTAAAGAAACACTAAAAAGTTTCAAAAAACGATCCATAAAATTATAAAAATGTATATGGTTTCCCCATAAATCAAAAGGAAATTAATTCCTCTCTTTGGTGTTACATTTAAATACCCTCAGAACTGACAGAAGAATCATTTAAATATGCTGAAAGTGTAGTTGGAAGCATAATACACTAAATATTTTTTATATAAAATCAAACCAACAGATTTTTTCTGAAAATTCGTATACAAAATACTGAATCTTAGTGAGCTTGCTGATTCTGTTGCCTTATAACGATTGTTGAGTATGGTAGATCTTAAAACACTCATCTAAATGAGCAACACCCCACTTTTTATGCTGCCAGTTTTCACTCCTTCTATGTCAAACATAGAACACAACACTTCTTTCATGGAGGGATGTGCATTGATAGGTCGTTAAATTAAAGTCGCACCAAGCAACATCACGGGCTATTGGTGACATTCCGAGACTAATCCCGAGAGGAAACACATATAAGTACAATGATAAAGGCTCGTCATTTTGAACCATGGTATGACATGATCAACACTTCAGCTGGCACCCCACTCTCCAAACTTCCACCACAGGGGAAATACAACAGTAGAGTGATCAATGGTAACCTTTTATGTGTACAGGATCATGTGACTCTTAGACTGCTTGGTGGAACTATTCACACTCTCCAACATTGGTAACCCAGTCATCAGTAGCACTTCTCTTACCGACATATTTCATGCAACATTGTATCAATAAATTATAGATTAATTATTAAAATTAATAAAAAGTTACTACTAAATAATAAATAAATAAATAAAATTATTGAATACTTAATTGAAACAAATATTTTAAAACAATATTCAGAATTATTTAAGAAAATTATTGACTAAATATATAAGTGAATGAATCTTACATTAAAAGTCACACAACACAATTTTGTTGATCAAACTAATTACCTATTTATTAACATCTCATCTACAATTTTTTTTGCATTGAATAGCAAACACTTTTTCTTTTTTTTAAGTATTAATTATTTAGTTTGACATCGTAACAAACTTCCGTATTCATTTTTATATTATTTCAGAGTATTTTCGGCATTTTTTGTACGAGAACCATAGTTTTTCACTATACATCTGTAGCTCCCACCCAATTTCCTTAGCAACTACGGAAATTCCGTACAAAATTGATCAGAAAAGAAAGATCCCAGGACAGTATCTTGTTATTTGAAACCGTGGTTAGATGATGAGGACAACACCTGAGCTTGCACGCTTTTCTCCATACTTCCACGTTAAGCTAATGTGAGAAATGTTTAGGCCAATACAGAATTAACGTGTACCAGCCCCAACGTACATGTCGCTCTTTGGTTGGACCCAAGGGAAAGATCCTTGGTGCTAAAATGTGAGAGGCTCTGGGTATGAAACGTCTATAAAAATTGTACAGACCTAGAAATCTACGAAGTTGTGTGAGTGTAGCTGGTTTGGGAAAGTTTTGAATTGCTTCTACGCGATCTGGGAGTGGTTCTAATCCTTGCTCTGAAATTTTAAAGCCAAGAAAATTTAAAGATGATACACCGAAAGTACATTTTGATGTTTTTAACCTAAGACCATAATGATCAAGACGTTCAAAGAGTGCGCGAAGATGAATCATATGTTCTTCGCTAGTATTACTGGCAATTAAAATATCATCTATAAATGCAAAAACACCATCCAGACCACGTGTAACCTCGTCGATAAATCTTTGAAAGTGCTCGAAGCATTACATAACCCAAACTGCATCCTTGTACTTTCAAATAGTCCAAAAGGGGTGCAAATGGCTGTTTTATGGATGTCCTGGGGTGCAACAGGAATTTGATGGAAAGCTTTGATTAAATCTATTTGCGAAAAGATTTTCTTTCCATGCAGCTCATTAGTAAAATCTAATATACTAGGAACTGGATATTTATCTTTGACTGTTTGAGAATTTAAAGCTCGAAAATCACCCACAGGACGCCAATCGTCACATCCTTTTTTAGATACCATGTATAGAGGTGACGCATAATTACTTTTGGATGGTCGCATATGACCCAAATCAAGCATGTATTGAAATTCGGTTTTCGCTATTTTTAACCGATCGGGAGCAAGACGTCTAGGTTTAGCAAACACTGGCGGGCCATGAGTTTCAATATGATGCAGGACATTGTGTTTTACAGGTTGATTTGCACATGGCACTTTAGTAATATTAGGAAAATCGACCAATAATTTAGAAAAATCGTTATCCAATGTAACAACTTTGACAGAAAAAATATCAGCATTATTAACAAGACCGTGATAATTCAGATTAGTAGTACAATCATTTAAACGCTTACGCCGTAAATCAGGTTTAAAATTGAAATAATGCAAAAAATCTGCACCAAGAATCGCTGAGGTAACATTACAAATATAAAATGGGAAAACAAAATTGCGTCTCAAACCAAAATCTAAAGATAATAGTTTTTGACCATAAACATGAATTGTTGTGCCATTTGCAGCACTAAAGGTTTGAGTTGGATGTTGTTTCCGCTGCGATTTGGTAGCAGGGATAATCGAAACATCCGATCCGGTATCGACCAAAAGGTTTAAATTCGTTTTTTTTTCTCTAACAAATAGGCGACTTGATCGAGTAGGCAAAAAGTATGTCGCTTCTACTCTTGCCTGCTTTCGTTTCCCGTAAACGAGCAGGGCTGCACACATTTGTTGGCCTTGGATTTGTACTTCCCATGGTACCAACAAACAGAGCTTTCAGCCGAAGTGCCGTGGCTTCTGCGGGATGAGTTACGATTGCGGGAGAAACTACGTGATCGGCGAAGAGTGTTTACTTCTTTACGTAGTTCATGTATTTCTTCCATGAGTTGTTGCAAAGTGTTCGGACCTGCTTCGGCAGTGGAAGATGAAATCGAAATTCCACTTACCTCGGCTGGTGTTACTTCTAATATGCGATCAGCAACTTCAGCGGCCTTCTGCGATGTAGTTGGCATCATGGAGGCTAGAATTGTTTGGACATTGACGGGAAGTTGTGAGAGGAATAATTCCAGCATAAGTGAATCTGCAATCTGGTGCGATTCAGCACGTCTTTGCATAACACGGAGGAGTTCGGAAGGTTTACGATCACCGAGCTGTTCTCCAGTTAGAAGTTTCCGTATTTGTTGCGTTCTGGTTTCGCCACAACGAGAAGTAATATGATCTTTTAAGTGCTGAAAGGGGTTGGTTGGATCCGGGTTTAAGATGACATCTCGCACTGTAGAAACTGCGCCGGGTGGTAGATGAGCAACAATGTAGTTGTATTTTGTTTTCGGATCCGTGATGGGCTTGGGCATGGCGAGGGCAAAGGTAGCTTCGCACATACCAAACCAAAGGGTTGGATCCGCGTCGTTGTAAATCGGGATCTTGACAGCAGCAATATTATCCATGGTGGGAAGTCCAGAAATCAGTGAAGTGGGAAAGTAAGCAGTGAGAACAAACCGATTGGAACCAAGCAATATTCAAGAATAATTTAAATGTTCAGCTCCGGGTCACCATGTTGGGATGGTTGCAGATGGTTAATATGGTTGCAGAAAGGAAGCACTTCAGGAACAGGAACAACAAGAACTTTAATAAACAATAATAGGTTAGTTACATGGTTCGTCTCGCCTTCAGTACGAGTGCGTCTGCTGGTGTTAGTATTCAAAGACCGACTTTATATACAACTCTGCGCTACGGCAGAGTGGAGCGCCATCTACTGGGTGAATACTACAGCATTATGAATGAACCAGTCAGATGACAAGGTTGCACCGGATTTGGCCCCTCACACCCCAAACATACACATCATGAGGACATTTGAGACCACAACAAATATAACATGCACTAGCTCCCACGTACCCAATGATCTCGGGTTGGATCGAGTTTCGCACTTCTGATCTGCTTCTATTTCAACTGTGCTATCTAATAGTCCAAGGGAGAAAAAAAACAGATGCCAGCGGAGTACTTACGGTCTGCATCCATCTTCTAGACGTTCCCCGGCTTTGAAAAATCCATTGATGCACTGATTGCACCTCTTTCCCTCAGTGTTGTTCTTGCAGTCAATGCACACCGCTTCTTCCAAAGGTCCCTCGACGAGTCGCTCGAGTAGATCGGACACCTGGAAGCAATTACTTATCAAGTCGCGATTAAGTAACAGGAACATAGATTGCCCATTCACAGAACAAATTTTATCACTAGTGTAGGCTGTGTTTTATAGAAAGCCTAAAACTAATGTTATGTTCTGTGAATAGATAATACATATGCAAAAGAAACTTAATCTTTAATTTAACATAAGGGATACAGATCAAACGCAAACGTTCGAGACAACGGCCGAGTGAATTTACAATTAAAATATGAAAAAAATTAACCAACACCACAGGCAACACCATGAAGGCCTTATCATTGTCAATTGGAGTCAAATTGACAGACAATTATGATTAAAGAGATAGGACAGACAGTTAAAATACGAAATAAACTAACCAACACCACGGGCAATGCCATGATGGCCTCGTCATAGTCAAATTCGAATTGCGAAGAGATCAAATCTGCGTAATGTCACAACCTCTTACGAAAATTTAAATATTTAATTGAAAAATTATTTATTAGCTTCATAACTATTGAAAGAATCCTTGGACAGACATTTCCATGGCGGACGATACCATTTCAAGCGGTTTTCTTCAGCATCCTCGTCTCAAGGTGTATACAATGTCAAAGGTGATTGACAACCTTCAGAGACAGGAAGGCAGCCATTTCTTGGTGACAACTAATAAAATCCATCAATGTAAAATTATATTTTATTGAAATAATAATTTTTTTTTTTAAATTTGTAAGTAATAGTCATAATAAGAGTTCTTAATCATCAACATTGTACTCTAACAGTTGATTAAACTGGAATGAAAATACGGGGAGGTTTTCGGGGAAATTTCAGACAAAACAAATTGTGTTCTGGGGAAATATTGGGCTCTGAAACATTTTCTGCACACCTGCATGATACATCGGGTTCCTGAAGCCCATGCACACCTTAAGTTGTTTCCCCAGAACAGAATCCACTTCTAGTTTTCAGGGATTTTCAAGTGTTTGATGTTCATTTTGCTGCTTATTGAGTAACAACCTGAGCGAGGCCTCCGGTCTCGGTTTACTTACGTAAGACTGGTTGAAAGCTTGACCGGCAGTACTGTTTGCCAAATCCAATCCAAAACACAGATCACTGTGGGTGTGGCAATAGTCATTACAGGAAATGCAGCTTCCTCCATTGATTGGATTTCCCACAAAAAGTGGTTTGCATTTCTGGCACTGCACTCCCTAAAGTAAAAGAGAAAACACAGAAGAAATAAGAATAGGACTTCTTCATAAATGCATAGAAACTTAAAAGGCTACGCACCTAAATAGAAACAATGATTTAAATTGATCATGAATTTAAACATCAGTGGTGCCGCCTTAGGGAAACATTAGAGGCCCTAAGTAAAGCTTGGATTGTCACTCTGTGGCAACTCTTTGGTTACACATGGATCTACGGTTTAAATTGGATTCAGAAGCACCAAGTACATCCATGCCATGGCTGGGATTTGAACTCAGAGTTCGAACCAAGGGCCTCGTGTGCTGACTAGTGGGCTGCAATGGCCATGTAGTCACTCCTTATATGAGTAAATCTTGAAAACGAAACTCTATTGCCTTCAGGATAGTTATATAATTTTCAGTGAGGATAAGATTCTACAGATGGGTCGATATAATTTATGTCTTATGCATAAATGATTTTGATCTATCTATAGAAAAAACATTACTGTAAAAGAATTACATTACAAAAACTGACGCAAAGGCCATATTTAGGCCAAGCACCAAGGATGAAAGCAAATATCACTTAGGTATCCTGGGAGTGTCACTCTTGTATTTAGTAAAGACGGGAAACTCAATGGGAAAAGAAAAGATCACTGGAGTACCTAAGGTTCTTGAAGCCCCAAAAGAGATGCACTCTGAGGTAATTTTTTTAAAGAATATACCAGGGTGGCAACAAAATCCTCGAAAAGAAGTTCCCTGATATTTCCCTCATTTATCTGATAGTGTCACAAAAATTTCCCTCATTTTACAATTCCCTTAATAAATGTTGTGATCAGTGTGATTGGTATTGATATACAGAATTCACACATTTTTAAATATTTGGGTCAGATGGGGTAAAAAGATAATTCTCCACAAATTTTTTTTCCTCTTAAGATATTTCAATTGTTATTGTAAGGGTAGCAACCCTTAATGGAACTTTTACAATAGCAATTGAAAAAACTAAAGAGAGGAAAAAAAAAAAGACTATGCACTTACTACATTTGACCCTACATTATCATACTATACATCAAATTCAAATGCAAGTATACATAAAACATTTTACAAAAATGTAATTGCAAGCAAAATTTATTAATTTAATGCTCAAAACAAACATCATTGATTTCATCATTCAAATTGCATACCACAAGTTGTATTGCCGGCCTCATGCCAACGAGACTCCACAGCCATGCAAAAAATGGTGGCGGTGGTTTTCACGGTATTCAAAAATTATGACGGCAGTGTTCTTTATTCTAATTAAATTTTTTGGTAGATATGAATTATTAGATTATCAAAAGTACTCGTAATCGTGCATATATAAATAGGACAAACAGTAATAGTTGCTGTTTAAGTTATCAAAATTGCTCTGATTTTTTAAAATGAAATTTGGAAATTTTACCCGAGATTTCACTGATTTTTCCAGAAATAAAAAGTTTTCTGATTTCTCAGGTTCTTTACCACTCTGTAAACTGATACAGATTTGGTGACTGTTTAAAATTCAGTGTAAGCCTAAACCTTTCTCCACAAGCCAGGATGCTAAAGACAAATGGACGAATCGAGCCTACACATTTGTCATAAGGACATTTAAAATGTAGAAAATTAATTATTTTATTTTCAATTACACATTAAGTTCATATTTGGTAGCAACATTGCATTAAAAATGAATAAAACAAATTCAATTCCTTTGACTTGTCTGGACCTTGAGACATTTCCTAGGAAAAAGTGTACATTAGTTTACAGCAAAGCAGTTCAATATGGCAAAGAAATAGCTTACAAATGTGTTATTCATGCATTCCAGGCACTTGTCAAGGTCATCTGGCCCTGGGCAATTGCTGTGGCCATTGCACTTGCACATGATGGAACAATTTTGACCAACGAAACCAAAGTTGCACTGACAAACATCAGGCTGAATGCACGTGCCATTCACACATCCTTGCTTACAGGTCGGTGTGCATCGCCTTCTAAAATATTAAAATAAGTAACCCATTTAAAAGAGCCATTTGATAAAAACACTGACTCTAGAATACAAAATCTAAAATGTAAAACTATCAAAATTCCAGCGGGGAAAACTTTTGAATTACATAATTCTGCCCTTCCACATGCATGACTTCTAACTTGCATTGCTTAGAAGTCATGCACTCTTCTATGCCTGATTTTGAGGCTGACATAATCGTAGGGGTTTTATTTTAATGTACATCAATCATAATTACCTACAAGTTACATGAGAGACAACCAAGAAAAACTAATTATGAATTGAATACGAGCAAGACACTTCAACGCTCAAACATATATTTATATATTTCAAGCAGAATTGTCAGACTAAGCAATCTGAATTTACAACGGATGTTGGTGAGTTTAATCGTGATAAAGAGTAAAACACGATTTCTCTACAACAAGCCCATTGAAAGTAGTGGTGCTATTCAAGAAGTCACTGCAACTTCAAAACAATTTTGTCCTTCTTGACCAATAGAAACTTTCCAAAGGAAAAAATTCTCAGGAAATAATTAATAGAATCTTTTCAAAGGATTTTATTTTACAGAAAGGAGCAGTACGAATATCTCAAAAGAATTCTATTTTAAAGAAAGAAGCAATATGAATATTTCAAAAGGATTCTATTTTTAAAGAAAGGAGTAATACAAATATTTCAAAAGGATTCTATTCCAAGTAAAGGATTAATAGAATCTTACTTAAGATTAAAAATAAACAATGGATTTTTTCAACCAACAGACGCAGTAATTTAGCCATTATTTTATTACCAGTGCATTTCATGCGAACAGAAGAAACAGTGAAATTAATGCTCAGGAACATGAAATCAAGCTGTACTGTGTTACATCTGTGAGTATATCTCAAATAATTTGGAATACTTAAACTTCGTTTTTTTTATGTTCAACAGTAATTGATAGCTTCTTTTGTTGACAATGTCTAGCATGAAAGTGAAGAAAAACTATGTAGACAAAATTCCTTAACGAAATCAATAAAACTCAAACAAAAACCTTCAAGAGGCTAAATTTATTGAGACATATTATGTAATCAACAATTACATAATATGTAAAAAACAATATTGGTATTAGATCAAGAGGTTGGGAAAAAGAAACTGAAAGAAAATATTTCTCACCCTTTCATTTTGTAGCCCGGTTTACAGTGACATTCAAATCCGTCCAGTGTGTCCACACATTCTTCATGTGTTCTGTCACAATCGTGGTGTCCATTTTGACACTCATTTTCAGGTGGCTGCGTTAAATATGTCCAGGTGGGTGGACCAACTGACAGTTGGAACCATTTCAGTGTCTGGCCTACATGGAAATAGAAACATACAGCAGATATCAATGCACAAGAAACATGGAAATGATTGGTTCAAATAGTAAGCCCAATAGGCCTAAAAGTGTTAAACTCGTAAAAACTGTTTACGCTCTTAAAACTAAGATATGAATTCAATACCTACCAACCTCCTAGGAATAAAAAGACCCAAAACATTGTTTGCAGCATAAAAAGCTACATACACATTCACATAAAAACGCCCCAGAAAGTAATTCTTAAAATAAAAAAAATTAAAAAATTGCCAAATTAACAACAATAGTACAAATTAGACCTTATGAAAATAATTCAAAAGAGAAAAAGGAGTTCTGCTCTACTATTATTATTTGGCGGAAGTTAGAATTAAGTATAAACAATTTGACGATATTTCACTGCAAAATAGTGCCAGATGTATGAAAAAATGAGCAACTAAAATCTCGAATGTTTTAAAGAAGTGGAAGTTATGAAAAGTAAAGCCAACAATCATTGATTCCAATGTTTTCCTTCAATTGCCGCCATGCCTTTGTGTAAAAACTACAAATAGTGAAATTATTTTCTCCCAAAAGAAATAGCTTGAAATATTTCTTTCGGAAGACTTCCACAAGATCCAGAAATGTTGGCAAACAAGATTTTGTTAAAAAGAACTAACATAAGAGACAGAAATTCAGATAGTTCATTGATGAGTGTGACATTGACAGCATAGATTATAGACATGACAGAAGAACAAGTTATGACTGATATGCAGCAGGATCATTTCCTTCATGATAGTCCTGAATGCCAATCTTGAGGGCACAAGAGCAAGTAACAGCCAACACCCACTATCTGAATACCTTAATTGTGTCAAGACATGTTGATGCAAACATTACGTGGCATGGAAGTGATAAAAGTAAATAACAGGATTTTGGATTATAAAATTCATTTAACCATGCAATTAATTAGCAAACAGGAAAAAAAAAATGCATGATCTCCTTGCATGATTATAGTAATTTAAATGTTAATATTGAAATATTTTTAGATGCTAAGACTACATATCCTCCAAACATATTAATAGAAATGTATGCATAAGAACAAAAACTAGAGACATGCAAGAGTGAAAATATATGTATAAGTACAGCAATAAAAATCTGCTATTTCAAATTCCATTTGCTAGGTTTAAACTTTAAGGAACTAGATTGAATTATAATTTTTTATGTATATTACATGCACACAGCATTACTATATTATAATTATACACTAATCTACCAATAAGTATTTGGACACCCATGCAAATGAAGATATCTGTGGTCCTTATATACGTCATGCCCTCGACCTTTAAATATCGTGTAGGAAATAACATTGTCATGAGTCGCATGCAAGATGCCACGAAGTGTAGAGTTATCCGATTTCGAGAAAGGTGTAATAGTCGGGAAGCAGAGAAATGGCCGATCCTTAAAGGACATATCTAGCGAGTTGAATTACCCAAAATCGACAGGCTTACGTGATTCAGAAGTGGAAGGTGAGCGGCGATTGTCGAAATGTGCCCCAAGTCGACAGATCCACGAAATTGGGAGATAAAAACCGATGGGTGTTGTCCAGAGAAATTTGGAAGAACCGCACCCAACCGATGGCCCACATACTTCAGGAGTTCCAACAGGCATCCAGGAGTGTTGTTTCGATTAATACCATCCATAAGGAAGCATATCTGCTTGGTTTTCATGGTCACACTGCCACCCATAATCCTTTGATCACAAAGTCCAACCGCGGCGCCCGGTTAATGTGGTGCAAAGTACGTCGCAAGTGGACCGTAGATCAATGGAAACAAGTTCTCTGGAGTGTTTGAATCAAGATTCACCCTCTACCATTCGGATGGCAGGGTCTGGCATCTGCTTGGAGAACGCCTCTTGCTGGAATGCATTGTGCCCACAGTAAAGTTCGGCGGAGGTGTAATTATAGTCTGGGGGTGTTTCTCCTGGTATGGACTGGGACCCTTGGTTCAAATTCATGGTAAGCTCAATGCTGCACTATTTTGGATGACAGTGTGCTTCCTACACTGTGGCAGTTTTACAAGTTGGACCCATGTTACTTCCATGACGACAACGCCAGCTGTCATGTTGCGTGGTCCGCCATGGATTGGTATGGTGCCAATGGGGTTAATTGAATGGACTGGCATGCCCAGACCTAAACCCTATGGAGAACCTCTAGGACGAGTTAGATCGCCGAATTAAGGAGTGCAACAACCGTCCAAAATCGGTGAAGGAACTTACATGTCTTCTCCAAGACGAGTGGAAGAAAATACCACTAGCCGTCATACAAGGACTTGTGGAAAGCATGCCTCGGAGGGTTGAGGCTGTAATTGTCTCTCGTAGAGGCTCTATCAACTATTGAATATGTATAATTTTTTTTTCTACGAGATTCCAAATACTTATTGGTAGATAGTGTATAAATATTACTTTATTATAATTATATATTATATGGGATTATAATTATTAAATAATATAATAATAATATAATCTATTACATAAAAATACTAAAATCAGTAGCTAGTTGGTTGAATTTTAAAGGCACAAGTTCTTTATGTGTATGTGAACACTAGTAAATTTGTTTTAAATTTTGACTTTAAAAATCCAGTTTTTCTAAACAAGTCATTAGCTTATGCATTAAATTTTTTCAGTGAGAGAAAATCAGATTATGCTAATGAATTATTAAGTATCTAATTTAGATATAATCAGCTAATTAGCATGCTTCTTGAACAGTGATATCTCAAATTCTAATTTGTTCAGAAAGGCAATTCCCATTGGAAATTATTTCTATTATTCTTCATGTTTAGACCCTCAAGCAAGTTGCTAGAGGAAATAGGTTATTATTTTACAATTGTTTTGCCAGTAAATTAAAGTAAAAAATTAAGATTTTTTTTCAAGAATTTTAACATCTAAAAATCAATTTCTTAACTAACTCTGATTGAGAAACACACACTGTTTTATATAGATCGTAATGATACAAAAAATAACTATAACAGATAAATTCACTGTTGAATTATCAGAATCTGTTTCAAGAAAATATACTGCAAAAACACAGTTCTTCAGAAAAAGAGTTTAAAGTTTTGGAAATAGGTTTGCACTACATTCTAATATTTACAAGTACTTGGTACCATTTAAAAGCTCGGAAATTGGGAAACGTTTTGAACCAATAAAAACAAAATCGATATTCTGGTGATTTCTAATTTTCATGATTTCTAGAATAACCAGGAACACAGTGAAACCTACTTGGCAAAGGAACACCATTAAGTAGCACTTGGTTTTCT